>VDFB02274714.1:29513316-29582929 GCA_007258455.2 Sequoia sempervirens | reverse complement strand
ATATTCAACACATATGGACTAATAGTTGAACACAAAAAATATATTTGTTGTTATAAAAACAACACATAATGATTTAAAATATAACTTATGTTGAACAAAAATGGACCAATAGTTGAACACTAAATTTTTTTGAAAATCCTTCACATTTAATGGGAAAATACATGTTATTTATTGTGCTCACCTTTTATATTTGTGATAGGACAAACTATTAATGTTAAATTATCCAATGCTTGTACATTGCTATGCCAATTTTTGTACACATAAGAACAATATTTTTTCACTATGATAACAATACTTGTTTAAATGAGTGTCTTATTTTATTAAATGAGCATTTTATTTTTTAAATGATATACTTATAGTGGAGAGTTGTGATATTTTATGTGAAACAAAAAATTAGGTATTTCACTTCTTCATGAATGTATTTATGTTTTTTTCATATAACATTTAGAGGTTCTCATATGTTCAAGTATGGGTCCATTTTTTATCAACATCTGGTTTTTTCTTTATTTACATTTGAACTATTTATTTACAATATATAGTATAAATATGTGGTAAGATTGGGTATTATCATCATGATTGAGTGCACCCTCTCCCCTAATAAATGTTTTTATTTTTCACCCCGCACAACTACTGGGCCCTCTCCCCTAATAAATGTTTTGATTTTGTAGAGGGACAAGTTTGCATGGATGTAGATCAATCATCGTGTGATCTCAGTCATTCCCCGCCATCCCGCAATGACCCCACCACACTTTCTTTGTTGATCATGATATCATGGGCGAGTGCCATGTGTCTCATCCGGTGAAGCCAAAGGAATGATAAATACTTTGATGCGTCTTTAATACATTATGTCGCGGGTTACTAAAGCAGTTATAAGATGCACATGTTTTAAATCAACAAAGATGTTATAATCCCAGTAGAAAGTTGCTTGATGGTTAATAACAAGGCTAGCGATTGTGTTGAACGAATAGGATTGCCGATGGTTGAGATCCACGGTTGCCCGCCATTGCATGATCAAAAATTGTGAGGTCTTTATTGATTGTGATATCACGGGCGAGCGCCACGTGTCTCATCCGGTGAAGCTGAAGGAATGATAAATAATTTGATGCGTCTTTAATACATTATTCCACGGGTTACTAAACTATTTATAAGATGCACGTGTTTTAAATCAACATAGATGTTATAATCTTGGTAGAAAGGTGCTTGATGGTTAATAACAAGGCTGGCAACTGTGTTGAACGAACAAGATTGCTGATGGTTGAGATCCATGATTGCCCGCCATCGCGTGATTAAAATTTGTGAGGTCTTTATTGATTGCGATATCATAGGCGAGCACCACGTGTCTCATCCAATGAAGCCGAAGGAATGATAAATACTTTGATGTGTCTTTAATACATTATGCCATGGGTTACTAAAGCAGTTATAAGATGCATGCATTTTAAATCAACATAGATGTTATAATCTCAGTAGAAAGGTGCTCAATGGTTAATAACAAGGTTGGTGATTGTGTTGAACGAATAGGATTGTCGATGGTTGAGATCCACGGTTTCCCGCCATCGCGTGATCAAAAGTTGTGAGTTCTTTATTGATTGCAATATCATGGGCGGGTGCCATGTGGATCTCCTTGGCAATGAGTAGTATGGTGGGGCAATGGCTACCCAGCCTTAAAAAAGGCATGGGCATCTGCATGGCTTATGCCTGCCGCACTTTTGTTAATGGTTGTCAATGTCAGTTAATGTACATTTCATTAATTAGTTGTTGTGTACCTTCTTAGTATGTTCAATATAATTTTTTTTCTCTAAAAAATTATTCTCTACTTTTAAAAACTTTTAAAAACTGTTGTATATTTAAATTCTTAAAAACATAGAGTAAATTTTTGTTCTTTAAAAAATTATTTTGTTTTACTTTTGAATTATTGTAAATATAATTAATGAAATAATTTGAGAGTAACTGTTACCATATTTTGTTATATACATTTAATAAATAAAATAAAATAAAATTATCAATTTTTAAAATATTGTTGATAAAATAATTCTTATACACTAAAAAATTTGATATATACATATAATAAAACAAATATAATAATATATCAAGTTTTAAAATATATGTAATAAAATAATTTTTAAAGGATAAAAAATGTTTCATACTTAATATATAAAATAAAATAAATATATCAATTTTTTAAAATATAATTAATAAAATAATTGTGAAATAAAATGAAATAATTATTAATGATTTTTGATATATATATAATAATTTAAAATAATATTCATTCATTTTTAATTATTTTATTAATTATGTGTAAAAATTGATATATTTATTTTATTTTATTTATTAAATACTTACTAGCATATATATTATTTATTAATAATATATATAAAATATGTCGAGAGATATCCTTTTGATGTGTCTATTTTACTATTATAAAATAGGTGCCTCGACAAAGATATCTCTTGGTGTATTTTGTATATATTAATAAATAATATATATATACTAGTAGCATTTGCAACACAACATGAAAGACAAGATTAGAATTACTTTTAGTTATAGAATTAAGGTTAGGGTTAAGATATATATTTAGTTGAGGGTTAGGGGTTAAAAATAGTGTCAGGTGTTAGTTTCTGATTAATTTTAGGGTTAGAAGTTAGGTAGAGAATTGTGTTGAGATTGAATCATAGCCTAATCCCCAACTACCCCTTAAACCTAATTGAACCCTAGCACCTGTTGTAGGTGAACTTTAACTCTATGCAGCCTAACCTATCATTCAACCCAAGATTTATCCCATAGAACCCCAACTCTAATTAGATAGGTAAAACCTAACATAACCTTAACCCTAATGTTAATCCCAGCCCAAGTCTATCTATAGTTATAATCCACAACCTAGTTATAATCTTAATTATAATTCCTAGCCCTAACCATAATTCTAATGCTATTCATGATGTAGTGTAACACTAGCTTATGGTTCTCATGACAACCTTAACTCTAATTTACTAGCCTAATCAAACCGGAGGCCTTGGCCTTAGCCTAACCCAGGCAGAGTAGTTAAACTAACCTTAACCTTAGGTAGGCTTAATTAAATCAAAGTTCAAAGCTCTAACCCCAGAGCTCATATATGTGAGATAATTATAATTTACCAAAACCGTAACCATAATTGAATCATAACCCTAATTGAAATATAATCATACCTTTAATTGAACCCTAAGCCTAATTGAATCATAATTTTAACCCTAAGCCTAATTGAACCCTATTTTTAACTCTAAGATTAATTAAACACTATTTCTAACCCTAACCCTAAGCCCATCTAAATCCTAGCCCTAATTTAACCCTAACTGGTGGATCATGTTTAAACCCTAACCCTTAATGGGCACTAAACCTAATTAGAAGCCCTAGCACAGAGATTGAACCATAATTCTAACCTAATTTAATACAACACTAACCCTAATAATCCTAATTATTTGGAAATGGGATTCCATTTAATTGCAAATCCTAAACATTAATTATTTCATGTATCTCCCAGATTCTTGGAATGTGTTCAGCAACACTAAGATTAGGATGAGATTAATTATTTGGATGAAATAAATCATGAAATTGACATTTGTAGTTATTCCTAAATAATAGGAACATGTGGGTGCACACATGGTAAGGTGACACTCACCTTGTGTTCAGTTAACTATACAAAGTAATAGTTAACACTTCTGAATGCATGTAAAGATCCTAGGAGTTAGGATTTTATGTTTGCATGTTTGAAGTTTAGTTTAGTTTAGTTCAGTTTAGATCAGATTAGTTTAGTTCAGTTTAGTTCAGAATCAGTTTAGTTTAGTTTAGTTTAGTTTAGTTTAGTTTAGTTTAGTTTAGTTTAGTTTAGTTTAGTTTAGTTTAGTTTAGTTCAGTTATGGTTCGGTTATCTTCAGTTGCATGCATGTTGGTTATTTTGAGTTGCATGTAGTTAGCTTCAGTTAAATTGGAATGCATGGCTAATAATATTGAGTTGTATGATAGATAATAGGGACTACCTCCAGTTAACAGGGGATGACCATTCTTGCATGAATGGTGTTGAGTAAATGTTTCAATTAACTAAAAATCACTTGGAGCCAACTTGGGCACCCAAGATGCTTTCTTGGATTTACCTCTCATGCACGATAAGATATTTCTAAAGGCTCAGTTAAGTAGGATTACTTAAGGGCACCGACTTTGAGGAAGAGATTTGGAATTATCAACATAATAAAGGTTGAGTTGTAGCTTCAGTTTGGGATGCCCAAATGTATGAAGCACATGTTTTAGCATTGTTCTTCATGAGATAACCCTATTTGCATGAGATATGGTGTACCTTTTAGGGATAAGGCTTGTGCATTGTAATTGTAACTCATGTTGAGTTTACAATGCTAATTAAAGCCTATTTATCTCAATCAAGTTGAATAGAGTTGTGAGAGTTTGTTATTGCAGGTGTGAAGAAGATTGAAAAAGATAGAATAAGCATTCTCAAGCAACAATTGGAGCTATTGTAATTCAGAGATTGAATAATAGAATAATTCTTGGTGGAGTTTTTTCCCGAAAGGGTTTCTCCACGTTATATCTTGTGTGATCTTTCTAATATCATGTCTAGTTCTTCTATCAACTTCTCTCTTCATTCTACAACAGTAAAATGAATTAATCAAGATAATCACCCACAAAGAATATATGTAGCAAAGAAAGAGCTTACTTAGATCAACAATATTAAAGTTTTACAGAGTATTAAGCTAAGAAAACACCTCATTTTTCAACACTAATAACATATTATTAGGGTTATATTTATTAATGTCTTAGGGTATGTGTAGGATCATGATGGGCCAAAAAGTGGCGATATGATGGGTATTTGTAGGGTATGTGGCTGACGACCTTTTTTATTATCCAAAATTGATGAAGCGAAAGGGTTTTAAAGGAGTTTGAAACTTCTACCAATATAACTTATATGCTTTACTTTGAATTTAAGAAATAATTATTATTCATTTTCTTTTGAATACTTGAGTAAAGTCTGATTAATAAGTGATAAAAAAACTCTATAACTTTGAGAATATCATATTTTTGAATTTGAAACATGCATCACATTCTATACTTCCCTTACTATAGGATTAAAAAAGAAAAGAATTGAATTTCATGAAGTTTTAACCAAGTTAAAGATTAGTCCAGGATGTATGATTTTTACTTATATTTTAAAAGTTGTAATAAAAATTCATAATTAATTATTTACTTGGAAACAAATTCTGAAAAATATGCATCACATCAGGGACTGTCCTTTACTTATATCTAAATATTATAAAAAATATTATCATTTTACTATGGTTAGGGTGGTTAGACAGACACCTACTTCTTATTTTTTCCTGAAATTTAAGTACTACTACATTCAAATTTCAAATTTTCACCAAATAGATTTTTTGTTAAAAAAATAAACCTAGTAATTTAGAAACTACATTCAATTTTCTACAGATTATATTCGTACATATTTGTGAAATAATATAGATAACTTATTCAAATTTTTATGTCAAGTTACCTAACTTTCTGATTTTCTAATTTTTTGCCACTTAAGGGCACATTTTTCCATGATGATCCACACTTTTATACCCCTTAATATTATTTTATAGATTCAACATTAATTATAAATATTTTAAAATAAATTAATAATTTCAATCTCAAAATTTTAATGTTGACTTTACAAATAAAATTAAACTAAAATTCTAATTTTAAAATCCATAAAATATTTATTATCTATTTAGTTTTACTAATTATCTAATACAATTAAATTAAATTCTAAATTAAATATTCATTTTAAAATTAATTAAAAATTATTAATTAAATTTTAGAATAAATTATAATAAATGAATCTATATAAAATCCAACTTTTCTATTTTCTTGTGTCCAAAATCATTTTCATTTTCTAAAGGTATATACTAAAATTATATATATCATAATTAAACACAAAATTTTGTTACAATTCAGTCCACAACCCTAGTTAAGGCCATACATGAGTGAACACTAAAATCTAATTGTAATTGACCACTAAGCATGGTGGGTTACCCCTAGCCCCTAGCCTAGCTCTAGCTAAAACCTAAACCTAGCTCTAGTCAGGCTATTTAGAGCCTGCTTTAGGTCATGAAAATCCCCAGCCCCTAACCCCAGGCCCTATTTGGACTTTAAAGACTAACTGTAATTGAAAGTGGTAGCCCTAATTGAACATTTATTGAACACTAGTCCTAATTTTACCATAACCCTAACTTTGAACTATAGTTGAACTCTAATCCTAACCCTAACACTAATTCTTATCCTAATTGAACCTTAACCCCAACCCTAACCTTAACCTTGACCCTATTTGAACTCTTATTGAATTCATAGCCTTAATTAAACCCCAACCTCATCCTCAATCCTAACCCAAATTGAACATTAATTGAACCCTAAACCTAACCCTAAGTGAACACTCATCCTAATTGAACTCTTAACTTTTTAGTTGAAAATATTGAAGTGCCTTAGATTTTCCCATTCATCGTCATTTATCATTCAATTCCTAATGGAACTCCAAAAATTTATACTTTTATAATATTTTTAATACACACCTAATATTAAGGGTTTAGAGTTTAAGGGTTAATGGTTTAAGGGTTTAGAGTTTAAGGAGTTAAAGGAGTTTAAGGTTTAGGTTAAGGGTAGAGGAGAGAGATAGAGAGAGTGAGTGAGAGAGAGAGAGAGACACAGCGAGAGGTGGGAGGGAGAGACTTGAGAGAGAGTAGAGGGTTTAAGGGTTTAGGGTTTAAGGGATAGGGTTGAGGAGTTATGGAGTAGAGGGAGAAAGAAGATAGAGGATTTAGTGTGAAAGAGAGGAGGGAGGAGAGTGGGAGAGAGATAGAGAGTAGAGATTGATTAGAGGTAGAGGGTTAAGGAGGTAGAGGGAGGGGAGATAAGAGTGAGTAAGAGAGGGCAGAGAGAGGGAGAGGGGGTACAGGAGGGTGAGACTTGAGAGAGAGAGGGAAATAGGGAGGGAGTGGGAGAGAGATAAGGGGTAGAGGGTTTAAGGGTTTAGAGTTTAAGGGTTAAGGGTTGAGGGTTGAGGGTTTAGGGTTTAGGGTTTAGGGTTTAAGGGTAGAGGGGAGACACATATAGGGAGTGAGTGAGAGATAGAGAGAGACCTAAGAGATTGAGGGAGAGGGGGTAGGAGGGAGAGACTTGAGAGAGAGAGAGAGAGAGGGTAGAGGGTAGAGGGTTTAAGGGTTTGGAGTTTAAAGGTTAAGGGTTTCGGGTTTAGGGTTTAGGATAGAGGGGAGAGAGATAGAGAGTTGATGAGAGAGAGAGAGAGTGAGAGATAGAGGTAGAGAATTAGAAAGGTAGAGGTTAAAGGGTAGAGGGACAAAGGTAGAATTATGAGTGAGAGACCTAAGAGAAGGAGAGGTGATAAGAGGTGAGACTTGATAGAGAGGAGGGGAATCTTGGGAGAGATATAAAAGGGTAGAGGTTAAGATTTTAAGTTTAGGGTTAAAGAAGGGTAGGGGAGAGAGATGAGAGAGTAGGTAGAGAGAGAGAGACACGAGAGGGGGGAGGTGGGAGGGAGGAGCTTGAGAGAGGGTAGAGGGGTAGGGGTAGAGGGTTTAAGGGTTAAGAGGGTTAAGGGTTATGGGTAGAGGGAGTGAGTGAGGTGAGAGAAGAAGACCTAAGAGGGAGAAGGGGTAGGAGGAAGAGACTTGGGGATAGAGTGAGTGAGTGAGTGAGTGAGACCTGAGAGAGAGTGGTGCTAGGAGGGAGAGACTTGAGTGAGAGAGAGAGATAAAGGAAGGGAGGGTTAAGGGTAGAGGGTGAGGGTTTAAGGGTTAAGGGGAGAGAGATAGAGGGAGTGAGTGAGTGACCCATTTACATATTATTCTTTTATTCTTCATCAGTTAAATATTTAGTTACCCATTTACCGTTAGCAGAAATGACCCAAGAATTTAATAGAATGGACTACTCATATAATACCTTACATTATGGAGCTCAATTATCTGATATATTACTACTTATCAAATCCTTTGTAAATAATTGTAAACTTATGACTCCATTTAATCATTTAATTGATTTTCTTGAATCAAAGCAAAAAAATAGACACACAATTGAACAAATTCTCAAAAGAAGAATGACAACATCATTGACATTTCATTCAAAATTCACTCAAATCCACATAAGGAGAGAAAATATATTATAATTATACGTGTATTCATGCTTATAAGTCATATCTGCATACAATTTAAGATAATTTGCATATATTTGTCCAAAACTCAAAATAGGTTATCTATTCTATTCCTCTCTTTCTACCCATATATCCAACTCAAAACCTAGCTAGAGCTTTCATGAGTTCTCTCCCTACAAATGTGCCTTGAATTCCCTTTTATATGACAAGGGAGCAACAAGCTTTGGGCTCAAATGCAATTTCACCACAAATTTTTATTTGAACAAAATCTCCATTGCATTTGAATTTCATTTCAAAACTTCCCACACGTTGAATCTGCAAAACATAGTGCAACTAGGGAAAGCTAAAGTTGTAACTACCATCAGAAAAGGGAATGCAAATTGTCATGAAAATTCCCTTTGTTGCTATCCACGCAAAGAAACAAGGAAACCAAATTTACACGAAGGAACACAATCAACATCAAAATGTGCCACACACGCAGAACCAACACCACCAACAACAACAATATCATCAACACAAAATTTTACATCCCACACAATAACTTCTTATTTACCTACCACCTTGCCCTTACCAACACTCAGACCCTGGTATACACGCTCGCTTCTAGTTGTTGCTAGAGGAGGAGAGGAAACCTCAGCCTCCTCTTCTTTCTTGTCCTTGCCCAATACAGTTCTAGTATGTCAGCTTGGGGTTTTAACCACCAATGGAACCACATATATCACTTCCTCATCAGAGGGCAGACTGTGATTGAAGCGAGGTAAATACCAACAGTAGTCGAAGTCAGTCTCGGTTACAACATCGAAAGTGTTGCTCGTAAGGTCAATGGGAGAGTGTTGCCATCCAAAGGAGCCATGCCCATACCTCATTTTCCTATTGACACTAGTAATAGAGCACACCGACTACTTTCCTTTTTCATCTACCAGTTGAGTAGTAATGTCCTGGAATTGCAACCTTCTACTGCATCTAGTGGGCACAAGCTTGGGCTTGTCAACCAAAGCACCTTCCTGAATAGTAGGACTGAGCTTTTGTGAGCTCAAACGAACATACCTCCTTACTGACTTACTCATTTTCTCTTGTTAGACAAGCACTCAAACTTGATTAGAGGACTCAGTGAAAGTGCTCTAACTGCTACAAGAATGACACAATTAGCAGTTAATTCCTCTTGTATTTATTGTGCGAGGTAATGGAAACCTTCATCAAGGCTTATTAAAAATGCATGTGCAAACATGGCAATTTGGCGGTGTCTATACTGTCACCGTTTCACTTGAGCTACATGAGAATCTACAAATCACCCTTCATGATTGCCAACAACAACATCTTCACATAGATTGAGATTGACGTGACTACACAAGAAAGGAATAATTCATTAATGCTTCACCAGTTGTACGATAAAATAACCACCATGTGTCATTTTCCAACTTTCAATACTACTCGTTGATCTCCTAAAGAGTTGGCAGATCAAATGGTTTATCTCGGGCTAACTCGATTTGACATCCAATGAAGCATCATTGACCTTCCTCATGACCAATAACATTAATCCATCTCAGAAACCAACTACCATGTTGGCAGGTCCTATGCACTTTGCAAACTGAATGGTTGTAGCTACGCATCGCAATCTTGTTGACCTCATGGCTTTTAACCAACCTTCATCTTCCTCATGTGAGCTAGCAGAGAACGACAGAGATTTACATTAGCTTTTGATCTCGGTTGTCGATCTAAAACTACAAGTTATGAGCTCAATAGTGAAGATTGGGCCCCACATTCCATACAGAACACACATCTGCCTTTTGTTGACCTTGTGCCAAATAATAGGGTAACACCTTAGGTCTGCAAGCTGGTAGGGTATGATCGAGATCTTCTCCCATATCTTCGAATATGAAAAACCTATAGATTGTACGGTTAGTATTTAATGAAAGGCTTTGGCTAAGCCATCGATGACATGACCACTGGGGTTAATGGCTTAGGCTTACATCACTAGACTAAAATTAAAACCCAACTTTGATTTTAATACTTTATTTCCTCCGTAGGGTTTTATTTCCTAAGTCTCGGTTGGCCCCGTGTTTACCATTGGCCTAGTGATGTCTCCTCATCCTTTTTAATGAATGTTTTATTTTGCAGAAGGGATCAAATTCATGCCAACATTGATCAAATTTCCTTTGGATATCAACGGTTTCCTACCATCACATGATCGGAAGCTGTAGGATTTTTACCGATTGCAATATCGCAGGCGGGCGCCACGTGTCCTTCTAGGGGATGAAATTGCACGACCGTTGATCAACTACCATTTGATCTTAGTCATTCCCTGTCATCCTATGATGGCCCCACCATAGTGCTTTGGTCAATCATGATATCATGGGCGATTGCCACATGTCTCATTTGATGAAGTCGAAAGAATAAAGGAAATACCATGGAACATTAACACAACCTTAAATACATTAAAAGGCAGATTACTAGAGTGCTCTTAAGATGCACGTGATTCAAATCGATGGATTTTTTATAATCTTGATGGAAAATATGCTCGAGGGTTAATGATAGGGCCGATGACTGTGTTGAAGGAATGAGATCATTGATGCTCAAGATCTACTGTTTCCCGCCATCACATGATCCGAAGTTGCAAGATTTTTACCAATTGCAATATCTTGGGCAACCACCACATGGACTTCCTTCACAGCGTATGGTATGGTGCACCCCTTATGGCCTTTTTGGTGATTGTGTCAGCCTGTTTTGAAGGTAGCCATCGATGATTTGATCAAAATGAAGGATTGAAAGCTCAAATTTAAATCTGCATCAAATATGGTTGGAGCCGTTCATGCAATGTGTGAGTGAGATTTAATGGGGGATGAGACATTTACTAGCACAATTTGATCGAAATAAAATCAATTCTCCTACTTTATGTGTGTCACAAAGCATTCAGATATTTTGCGAAGCAGTTTCAAAGCTGAGAGCAAGGTTGTGAACCCTGAGAGCCAAAATTTGGGATTTCTACGAAAAGAGCCATGAGTTAATTTATGTGTTTCCCGGTCACTCTGTGCTTGAAGTAAGGAAAATATTTGTTATACTTATCATAGGGATTGTTGATAGACATTTTAGGGCTATAGTTTATTTAAATTGTGAGAAATTTCAATATTTTGTTCTGTAATTTGATATCTTTGGTTAGTCCTAGCTATTTGAAGTGTGAAGTTATAAGAAGCCCTAGTTTGTCCAAGATGGCACCACCCAAGCAACATTCTGGCTAGATTAACTATTTAAAAAGAAACCTGTATGATGATTTCTTGGATCAATTGCCCTTGTCAATGAATGATAGAAAGAAGGGATTTGTTTTGATGAGAGGGAAAATCATGGGGGAGGGGTTAGTATACAATTGTTCCAACATAGCCAATGTTAGGGTTCCTCTTATGGGTTTGGAAATGTTCAGATTGTGGTATGGAAAGAGGAATTTTCCTCACCCTTTTTCAAATGGATGGATGTATGATATGGGGAAGCTGGTGATACTGAATGTTTTCCCTGATGTAGACCTACTTAGGGCAGTAGCTGCAAGATATGACCCTGTCACACGGGTAATTAGGGATAATGATGGAAAGGTTTTGTTAAGCATTAACAAAGATGATATTCAATAGATTTTTGACTTGAGTGAACCAAGTGAGGACCTGGTCCCTATCAACCTTGAGGAAATGAAGTAGGAATATGCAAAGTTGAAGTCTCTTTTCAGAGATAAATTGCTTCCACCTCATCTGGCTAGGGTAGGAGGTTCAAGATTTCATATCAGCCCCAGTGACCAGGAACCTTTCAAATTAAATTGTTTTGCAAATCATTTCCTGGCCACTTTTTATTCATTGTGTCAGATTTTGGGTTTCAGTCCTGGTGTGGTGATGCCCATTGCATACATGTTCATGGGGGTGCAAATACAAAACCCTAAATTCTCTGTCACATATGACTTTGCTTCTTTCTTGGCTGAGAGGATACATGAGGGGCTGTCAAAGCTGTAGAAAAATGATATTGAAACTCAATTCTTTTGGTATTCTATGTTGATTCATATGTTTTTATTCAAGAATGCTGACTTCTTCTCTGAGAAGATGAAATTAAGGCAATTGGTTGATGGAGAAAGATTTCCAATATAGATATGGGCTATAGATTTATCTTGTAATAAGGAAAGCACTAGTTATGTGCAATTTGATAATTATTTTGCTTCCAGATTGAGGGCTAGATTGATGGTGAATGTACCTAGGATTCCTGAGGAACTACATGATTTCCTCAGGCCAAAGGGGAGGAAGCCAAAATTAAAAGTCAACCATAACTAGGGTGACATTATCCCATACCCAGTCAACACTATTTTGAGGGTATATGGTTTTCGAGGAGCCCCTCATATACTCCCATACAATGTGCCACCAAGAGTGGGGTTTGGAGAAGTTATGTGGCAAATAGGTTGCATCCATGAGGACAACCTCACAAGGAGGGGTAAGGGAATATTTTTCCCTAATTATACAGTGGTATATTATTTTTCCTTTTCAAAAGGAGGTTGGGTGCACTTTGAGAAATTCTTTGAGGATTATCATTTGAGATGTGGTCCAAAGTGGCAGCATAATCCTGAGGGTTTCTTTACCATTTTTAGACAAAGAATAAAGGATGGCAAGTTTGTACATGAGTTCAACTTTCCTGAGGACCTGATCAGAAATGAGTTCAACCTAAATAAGCAGGAGTTGAACAAGGAAAAATGGATAGCTTATGATAAGCTATTAGATATTGTGCACAAAATGGATCCAAAATATGATCCACTGTTGGAGTTCAGTCCCCACCATAAGAAAATTTATTTTCTAATGGAGAACATCAAAGAGATTACGGGAAATTTGAGAACCAAAAAGGTAAACTTAGAGCTGAGTCTGGGTGTACAAGAATAAGGTGCCAGACCATTTGAAACAAGACCAGCATACCAGCCTACAGAAAAGTCTCCCATTTATAGGAGAAAAAAGGATAGCAGGAATGATGAGGAAGAAGTGGACATAAAGGGGAAATAAATTATGAAGTTTCCTTCACAACCAGGTCCAAAATTCAAAGTGCATGGAGAAATTAAGATCATTGATTTTGTGTCATCACCAGAAGATAGTCCCTTGTCACCACCATCTGAGCCAAGCCCTAAAAGGAAAAGAACTAATCAACCACATGAGATTTTGATGGATGAAATTATTGTTACTGATTAGGACATGCCGGTTGGTATGCCTTGCCCTCCTAGGCCAGCTGAATTAGTTTTATCTAATTTAGATATGAAAGGAAAAAGTGTACAAGATGCAAGAATGCAAGCATGTAAGGAGTTTGTAGATGACAATGCATTTGTAAAGACTCATGTATTCTTGCAATTGGTATGGAGGATGAAGTTTGAACAATATCAAAATAAATGTAAGGAGAGAAGATAACTAAGACTTGACAGGTCAGACCAGGAGAGTGATGAGGAAGTGAAAGCTGAATTAATGGAAGAATTTAAGAACATCACTCCTAAGGAAGGCAAAAAATTGGTGAGTCGGGTTGGTGTATTGATTCTTCCTGAATGGGTCATTGCAGATGCAATGCCCTTTAATGCTATTATGAAGTCCAAGCATCCCTTGCAAGACTCTGAAGAAGAAGTCAAGCCAACACTTCAAGATTCTGCTTTCAATGAAGGGTATGAAACCTTGGCAATTTGGGCATTGGCCCCACAAGGGAGAAGGCCAAATATTAAAAACATTAATCTACAGTTTAGAGGTGGATTAATAATAAAGAGAGATTCAGAGACCTCAACCACCGAGGCCACTAGTTTAACTGTGAATGTGGCGAAATTGGCCCAAAAGACTGCTAAAAGGGAGGAGGTTGAAAAGAAAAGCCTAATGGAGAAGTATAACCTTTTGATTGAAGAATACAGCAAGATGCAACAGAAGAATGTTGAGTTACAAACTGAGGTGGAAAGGTTTAGGTATAGACAGATTGGGGAGACGTCAAGTGCTCTAGGGACCAATACATTACCTTCCACAGTAGGGTCAGCACCTCTTGCTTCTCCAATTGTTTCCACACCAAGGTTTCCCAGTCAGAATCTTGCCTTCACCCCTTCTTTAGAGGAAATTGATGAAGAAATAAAGTGCTCTATTGATCCTACAAAGAAGCAACTCTTGCAAAGAATTGATGAGTTACAAGCATCTTTGAGGGTAAGTGAGGAGGGATCTCTTTCAAAGAAAAAAGAAATTGTTACTACTGTTTTAAGGCATTTGAATGAAAAGGTTGATAATAAATTTCTATCTATACATTCTTTATATTCTTTGCTATTAGATGCAATAAACAATATTGATAGGGATTAGGAGGTAGTGATACCATTGATTGAAAATTGGATCCCTAGGGCCAGTGATCTGGATGTCATGTACAAGGCCTCAAGTTTTGATACAAACAATGGGCCCCAATCATTAAAGCCTACTCAAGTGTTAGTAAAATCATTGTAAGGTTTTCAGACCTTACCAGATGACTTGAGTAGGAAGATTAGGGAGTTGGTGAAGAATTTCAATGATTGGGGTAACACATTGTTACCTTATATAATTGATGAGTAGGGGAAAATTAGGCCATTCTAGTAGTGGCAGGGTCAAGCAGGTGAGGTCATCAATGATCAAATTAAATTAATTTGTGATGACTCAGATTATGACTTGTTGGTGAGTTGTATGGATAAAATCATTAGTACCAACTCATTTTTGGAATCTTTTGAAAGAGATGCAAATCAGGTAGCAGTAAAATACACACCTTATAATTCCAAGGTGAATGAGGTAATTAATTTTGACTGGCCGACTGATGAAGAATATCAAGGGTGGGTAAATAAATATTTGATTGAGGAGGAATAAAAGAATGAATTATTAATAGGTGCTAAATCAGATGTTGCAGTTACAACGGCCTCCGGTTTTGCTTTGATGGCGGTCTTGGCGTGGGTTTCTTGTGGTTTTTTGTTGTTGCCTCAATTTTCCTTAGCTAACATGATGAACGAGAATATTCTCCAGGGTGATGGCTATTGTAATGATGTTTGGAATATCACCAGATGCTTTATTTGGCTGGTGACATGTGTACTTTCTGGCCCGATGCTTGTTTGCTCCTTCATTTTCTATAAGAAGGATTTCAAGGCCAAAAGTACGGGTTAGCAAGTTAGATAATTTTTGGTCGAGTCTAGGTGAAGTTGCATAGAAAATTGTAAAGTCTGATGGTTTTAGAGAGAAATATAATTTAGTTTCTAAGTTATTCTGTACAATCAATTTTGAATTTATGGGGATTTAATGTTGTATAACAGTACTAGCATCTGAGTTGAAATGATAAATTCAAACTCATGTCTCTCCACTGTACATGCATATCCGAATTTTGAATAAGATAGCTAAGGGTTGTTTCTTCATCTCACTGTTGTGGTGTGTATAATCCTTATTTTAGCTTTAATTCAAGGAATTAATTAAAATGCTTGAATGGCATTGTAGGCGGATATGTTCTGTATAAGGATTTGATAAGTAGTATTGGATGAGAATGCATATTGATGAAATTGTAATGCAATATTGTCAGGGATCTTATATGTTATGTATTAAATCTATCATAAACCTTTAGATATGCTTATGAATATGACTCCTACAATGGATATATGGCACTGATCTAAGTTGTAATTATTTGTGTAGTTCAATAATTGTTTGTCTTTGCCTAGAGCTTGCTACAAATTGCAAATTAATGATTATATTTTACTATGGATTGTGTTGTAGTTATCTCATGCTCCACATAGTTGATAATATCGGTGAACAACCAATTTTATTCAATATTATCCTATTGTATTGAGCTATTCAATGGGATTATCTGTTATGTGTTAATGTTGCTTATGATATTGGTGCAGAGGTTGTAAACACATTAAGGGATCACCCTACCGGGTCTTGCAGAGCCCAAACTATAGGAGGATTTTTAAAGTCTTCATCAGTTGGTCCAGGTCCTTCGAGCTGCCCTTCATTGGAATTAAGAATCCCATAGGTAGATTAGAAGACCAACCTGGTTACAATGTAAAAAATAAACCAACACCCTCTACCTTTAACCCTAAACCCTAAACCATTAACCCTTAAACTCTAAACCCTTAAACTGTGTACCCTCTATCTCTCTCCCACTCTAAACTCTAAACCTTTCCTTGTATTCTTTTATAATTTTCATTATTCTTATTTATTTTACACTTACATTTACAAATACACATACATATGCATTTATTGTTTTCATTTATTTCTCATGTAGTTTAATAGTTTGATCGATTTCATATTATATGTGTTGAAGACTTTAGAATTTCAATTACATTAATTTATGGATATGTTGTATCTATAACACTACAAAACCATATGCTCTTTGAATTTACACTTGCATTTAGAAATACACATTTATATACATAGATATAGATTTCTTTAATGATATGTTGCATTTATTGTTCTAGGAGAGCATCCAGTAATTGCATTTACATTTACATTTAAAAATACACATACATACATATATACATACATATAAATATATATATGTGTGTGTGTGTGTGCGCGTGCGCGTGCGTGTGTGTATGTATATCATTTATATTCAGTGTTTAGAAACAACTCATTAGGTCTACACATGGATAAAAATTCATAAAATCAAATCTCTCATACATGTTTTGTTGAAAGCTAGGCTTGAACCTCTCATTTCACATGCTTTTCTTCACAAAACTCTTGAGGACAACAGTTATACCTTCTTTATTTCTCATTCTATGCCCTATTCATGCATCTTACAATTACAACAGTATCCATGGGGCATCTTACACAAGCTACAGTAATCAAAAAAAGTGTAAGAGCCCCTTTATATCATGTTTGGACTACAAAACCCTCAAAAATAGGGTAACTGGGCTGTATGCAAAGAAATGAAGCTTTCTAACTCAAATGAATGCCTTAAGCCCTCAAATCATATTCAAATCAAAGCTAACACATATCTTCACAAGCTCGAATTGATTTTACATCAAAATATGGCTGCATGTGACCATACAGTGCTGCATAACAAGAAAAATACAAAAAAAATGAAGAAAAAGACAGATTTTCGAATGTCAAGAGCTTGTATTTTAAATCCTCAACCATCAACAACCATTACAATGATCACTTTATGCCTTTTAAAGGCCTTTAAATGTCAACCACTAAACAACCACCTCTACAACTGGCTTTTTAATCTTTTATGGTCACATGAAACATAAAACACACTAATTTCAAGGTTGTTACATCACTATTGAAATGTTTTAATTTTTTGACCTTTCAAACATTAACAAGTACATCATTAAATTAATTATGTAATGGCATAAAAATTAAAACATCATGAATTAATTATGTAACCACATAATTCAAATATAATTTGAATCAAGAAATTAATATCAAATAGATAATATAATCGCATAACTCATACATTTCAATGTCATTGATCTTCTTCTTCATCCAACTCTTTGTCTGTATCATCCAATCTAGATTCGACATTGTAAGGATTGGTCATATCATCATCATCATCATCAATATCAGTTTTGATAATGTCATCATCCACATGGATATCATTTTCATGAACATTAACTCCTACATTATCATGATCTAGTTCCTCCTCTTCGACATCTTCGTCAGGGACATCATCAACTAACTGTTGATCCTAATCATCATCTACATCATCTTCTAATTCTTCGATATCTTATTCTTCCACCACATTATACTTTACTGGCCTTCCTCTTGGATCATGTCTAACAACAAATGACCAACCCGGTTTACCTGGAACCTCTGAGTAAAATACCTGCTCACATTGGCTTGGAAGAACATGGGGCTCATTTCCGAGCTCACTTTCGATCAACCTTGTATTTAACCATGGTAAAATCCATTATCATGCTCAATACTTGAGTTCTCTCAGATGTTTTATTCAATGCATTACCCTATACCATGGGGTGACAAACAAGAGTGTCGAAGGACTTAAAGTCACACTCAAGTATATCATCCAAAATCCCATAGTATCGATTTTTTGAGACTTTTCGATGTATGTCGCTTCTAGATGAAAAATTAGTCACCTGAAAGACTGCAATTATACTAGAATTACAAGTTTTCTTCATGTCATCAACATTTGATTCAAAATTTATGACCATTGCACCACATAGCCTTGTGGTGTTTTCACACCACAATATCAGAGCATGTAAAAATTATTGCAATATCGTCAGTTGATAAACATATTTATTCTTGGCCGAATGTATGCAAAGAAAACAATCTCAATATATATATACATCAATATAATTGAAAATAATTAAATAATATGGGTGATTAATATATTTAAATGTACTTGTTTATCTCTTAAACCATATGATAAATCAATTTCCCTTTGTGTAACATTGGAATCTCTATTACAATGAGCTTCTTTAATCAATGAAACAACACCTTCCCATGTTAATGCGCAACCAGATTGTTGACATCATTCAATCCATACCAAATTATCAATCAAGATTATTTGGTGATTTACAAAATGTAGTGCATCCACTCCTGGAGCCATACATTATCAAAGAAACAAAATTTGAAATTCACAAATGAAATATAATTAGTTAAATACCGATGCTCTTGGCCTTAATTTATAATTGATGTATATTGAAGATTAAAAATTAAATAAGTACAATATGGGTGTAGTAATGGGATCATGATGGGCCAAAATTGGCAATATGATGGGTATGTGGCTGATGAGCTATTTCTTACCCAAAATTGATGAAGCGAAAGAGGTTTTTAAAGGGAGATTCTCAGCTTTCCAGCCGATATAAATTGTTATTCTTTACTTTGAGTTTAATAAGTAATTATTATTCATTTTCTATTCAAATTCTGACTAAAGTCTGATTGATAGGAGTTGAAAAACATCTATAGCTTTCAAATGGTATCACATTTTTTTGAATCCAAAGAACATCGTCACATTCTATGCTTCACATAATATAGGATTAAAAAAATAAAAATGAAATTTCATGAGTTTTGACCAAGTTAAGGTGGTCAGGACATAAAAGTTTTATATTTTTAAAAGTTGTAATACAAAAAAATCATAATTAATTATATACATGGAAAAATTACAAAAATATGCATTTTTGTCGAGACATGAGTCATCTACTTATATCTAAAATCTTATAAATTTCTTTTATCATTTTATTGTGGTTAGGGTGTGAATTAGGACAAACACCTACTTCTTATTTTTCCTAAAAGGTAAATTACCACTACATTGAAATTTCAAAATTTTCACCAAATAGATTTTTGTTTTTAAACAAACCTAGTAGTTTAGAAACTTCATTCAATTTGATACAGATTCTATTCTTTCATATTTTGGGAAATAGTATGAATGCTTATTCAAATTTTAGCGTCAAGTTCCTAACTGCGATTTTTAGGATTTTTGCCACTTAAGGGCTTGTTTTTTCCATGATGATCCTGCACATACCCATATACATAAAAACCATATATAAAATGTATTCCAATTAATCTCCATGACCATCTTATAATTACCTCACTTTCCTCAATCCACCTTTCCCCATCAGGTACTCCCCTTCAAGTTTGTTAATGGAGTTGGGATCCCAAATGCGATCTACATGGATCTTTGATGTAAACTTAGGAAGATATTCACTAATGTATACCATGGTTTGGTATACCATATATCCCTCCACCATAGAACCCTGAGGATGTGCTTTTTGTCTAACCAAAGCCTTCAAAAATTTCAAGTGCCTCTCAACCATCCACATTGACCTTGTGTGTATAGGTCCACACAATTTAATCTCTGCAACTTGGTGTATGAGGTAGTGTTCTTGTGCATTGAAAAATGTCGAAGGTAGATACTTTTGCATTTCACACATTAGACGAGGAATTTTCTCTTCCAATAATTTATATCTTCTCTATGGATTTCTTTATATGACAACCATCTACAAGTGATTCAAGGCAAATATATTAACGAGTTTAACAAAAATATATAGTATATTACATAACAAATTAAAACAAATAAAAATTATAAGATGTATACAACAAATTGAACAAATATTGCTACTTACCTCATGTATTTTCCAAGATCATATATAACTTGCTTGACATTGTTGTCAAAGAGTTGTAAGGGAGGATAAGAATTTAGAACATGCAACAATTATAAAGAATGATCTTTTCATTATTTTTTCCAAAGTAGTAAACACAATACCTTTGAAAAGTACATGCACTATACAAGTGTATATAATATACTAGAATAATTACCTTAATGAAGGTATGCCAATCATGCATTCATCCTTGACCCAAATTCACCTTTCTTTGTTATTATATTATTTATGTTGCGGCAAATCCTATGGGAAATTGAATTTTTTGTATGACTTCTTTTATAGCATTGCTTTGTTGCTCTATTAATAACCAAGGAAGGGAACTTATATTAATTTGGTCTCCATCTCTATTTAATTGAATGACATTTTTCATTGCATGATTGGCTTCCTAAATGTCACTACAAATTTTGACAATTTTTTCTTTGTCATGCCTTCCATCCAATTTTTTCATAACGTTTCTGTTATATTCTTTCCGATATGCATTGTATCAAACAAATGCACAATTTGTAGCTGCTCATAGTAGGGCAATCTACTAAATTGTCTAGGATAACTTTTTAGTCCTTGTGGAAGCTGACCATTAATGCCTTGATGACCTTCATGAAGCATATAAGTTAAAAAAATTAACAATGACAATCATTGTCAATTACAACGTGAGTAAACACAACACAATATAAAAATATAAATTCAAAACATATCATATATGATAGATAAACAATTTGATCTGATGTATAACCTTGATGATTTATTCTATTATATTACAACCTCCATAAGCGAGGTGTCATTCTTCATGGTTTTGATGTAGTCTCCTCTTTCCCATTGAAAAGATGTTTTTCTGTAGTTCGATACTTATGATTTATATGGAGGAAGTGCCTATACTCATCAAACACCTACTTTCCTAAACTTTTTGAATGACGATTTCATTTTGGGACCACAAATTGGACATGCAAATTTTTCCTTTGTTTGAAGACCTACAAGATCATATATAATTGGATTAAATATGTCAATTTTAGAATTATATATAATGAATAGATTATTTTAAAAACATAAATGATATCTACTTCATCAAATTAAATATTGTTAAAGTGTAGTCAAATGTTATAACATACCACAAAAATGTGTTAGCCCTGGGACATCATGAATTGTCCATACAAGCATTGCATGGAATTGAAATTGTCTTTGTCCTATTGGTCTAGAGACGTCATACATAGTGACGCCATTCCATAACTTTAGTAACTCATTGATAAGAGGCTCGATATATACATTCATATCTTTAACTTAGTACTTACCTAGTTGAATGAACATAAACATTACATAATTATTATAACCATTTTATTGCAATATATATAAATTAATGTGCATGACTATTGAATGAAAAAAATATAAGTCATTATGCACCAAATAAGACAAATGAGATGCTACTACGTTAAAGAAAATTGATGTAAACAAATACCTGGAACAATCATTGACAACATTATGTGCTCCCTCTTTATTGACATCCATGGAGGAATGTTATTGTTGATAACCAAAATAGGCCACACTGAATAAATAGATCTCAGCTCTCCAAATGGATTGACAACGTCCACTCCCAATGAAAGCCTGAGATTATGAGGTTCTTCTTTAAAGTGTGGCCATTGTTAATCGATGTCCCTAAATGTAGAACCATCCATAGGCATTCAAAGAATGTCATCTCCACTTCTATTCCCTGCATGGTAATCCATAAATTGCACTAAGCTTTCACACATAAATAATCGTTGCATACGTGGAATAATGGGAATATAACGAAGAACCTTGCGAGGCACATTTTTTGTTAGTTGATCCATTTGATATCTACTGATATGACATTTTGGGTATTCTTTTGCAAATTCCTGTTGTTTATGATATATAATATGATCATTGGGACATGCATCTATTATTTGATACTCCATTATGATATCTTTCATAATGATAGATAAATCTCAGTATGAGTGAGGTAAAATAATTGATGGTGGTAACAAAAATTCACCAATCAATCTACAACAAAATATATTTTTTTAATATAAAGAATATTAATGGTACATATTTCATCCTTTATTTAGTAGTGATGAACTAACAACAATTAAAATAGATGAAAAAAGATGACATATATGACATACCTTAACATCCGTGAGATTTCTATGTTTGATAAACCATTCATAACCTTCAAGTTCAACAACAACAATACAGTAGAGAGAAGAGTTGTTTGGGAGCCTTCATAAGGGACTCGTATGCCTTCTCAAGTATAGGTAAATCATGAACATCATCAAAGTCATCTTGATTATCATGATCAGCTCTGCCACTAAATGTGTCATGGATCAATGTATTCGTACCATCATCTTCAACTATGTTTTATGGCGCATGATCATCTTCTTCCATAGGATCATTAACTTCATGATAGGGACAGGGTTGGATGGAACTCTCACCGTTCCATACTCTGAGTCCTTGCCTTGAGAACTCCTAAGGGATCTTTTTCACCCTGACCTATAAGTCCTATTCCTGGTAATAGAACCCCTGGTCTTACTAACCAACCCTGCTATCATTTACAATGCTTTAACCAAGCAATTCTTGGTGCTTT
The DNA here is from genome assembly GCA_007258455.2 of Sequoia sempervirens. Lineage (NCBI taxonomy): Eukaryota > Viridiplantae > Streptophyta > Pinopsida > Cupressales > Cupressaceae > Sequoia > Sequoia sempervirens. Next base: position 29,560,084 of record VDFB02274714.1, on the reverse strand, counting down.
TCCTCACTTTCACCATCTAGCCCTTAATACACTTAAAGACTAGCTAACCTCCAATGCTTCTTAACCTTGTTGCAGGGGTGTGTGTTAACTTACATGGCTTCAAAATTATCTATCAAAGGTCCTTGGTTGACCTACAAACCTCAATTCTCCATCGCTAGCAAATAACCCTATTCTAGGGTTTGGGAAGGCTACTAGCCTTGAGCCCCTATTAGCCCTCTCAACTCAAATAAATAGTTCAAAACTCTTCTCTTTCAACAGTTTGTTCCAAACTTCCTTCTGAAACCTTGGCTCAATTTCCAAGCACTAAAATATTTTCTGGGTTTGGGACCTCCTCTGTCCGTACACAGGTACAACTCAGTTTTTCTCCAAGAACTAGGGTTTTTAGACCATTTCTTGGTTTGTTTTGCTCTTTCCAACCTCTAGTTGAACAGTCAAGGACTCCACCTTCTTGACAACCTTTATGAAGGTTCCTACAACCATTTCACATGTTTCTTCAACAAAGATTCATCACCCCTGCCACGTTAGAACTAACATTTCACTGTCTTTCCCTAACCAGGTGTTAACCAACTCGCCTAGGGAAAGATTTTTAGCATGCTTCCAGAACTCTTAAAGACTCCTACCACTACATTATGTACACACATGGGGTTTAGCCTTGTTTCCAACAAGTCCATACTTCCTGGTACGGTGAGGAAACAGACTAAACCTCCATCTTTAGCAGATTTACCAGTCAAAACAGCAAGAAAGAAAACACAAAAATTTACAAAATAGTTGAAAGCGATGAGAAAATAGTTTAATATGTCAAAATAGAACTTCCAGAGGCTTCACTAAATGATATCAACCCTACAAAGTGCCTCCTCTAATTCATTTAGCAGCAGTCACGTGGCCAAGAACAGAAAAATAGAACTTTTCATACACAAATCACTATATTTTTATTATTTGCATATATCTTCAAACATTCCCAATGCTTCCAACCTTCTAAGGTCAAGAGCTCCCTTTTACAATGCTTGGAAATGGTTAGGTTTCCTCTTTCGAGCCTAAGAATGGCCAAAAACTTGTTGTAAAACACACTTTGTTTTGCAACTTTTGACTATAGCTTAGGAAACAACCACAAAAAGGGTTCCAAACTTATTTAACTTCTAACCTAAGAAGAAAAAGGTCCTCAACCACCATTAAGATGGTCCACAAGACCTTACAAAACACAACAAAATGGATTTTAACCAAAAACTTAAAAATAAGCTTGCACTTTGGCAGGTGCTCCTGCACCACTTCATCTTTGATATTCATAGCTCCATGTTCATCCGCTTGCAAAACCACATTCTCTGAGTTGTGATAATTCATATCATCTACCCTAGGGCACCTCACCTTTATAATAATGATAGACACAAATAAACCATGATCATGATCAAGTGATTATATATATATATATAATGTTAAAACGATATAAACATTTACAAATTCAATCAATATAAACACATATAATGAAAAACTTACCAATGGACGATAATCATTCCCCCCTTCAACGTGACCATGTTGCCTACAATGTTTCTTAGCTGTTGTGATTAAAAGTCATGTCATCTTTAAGCCCTTGCAATAATTGCAAGGACAATAACATTTCCCATCACCCTTTCTTTTCAATCTAGCCCACAATATATCAAATGTATCTTCATTTTGTTCTGGACTAATATTATCTAACATGATTTTTCTTTACCAAGCTTGACTATTTAGATCTTCAAAAAATATCAAACTCACACTCCAATAATTTGTATTCATAGACAGGTAACAAAATCTAATAATTCTAATATTTTACACCAATTTTTTTTTGCATAAAACCACCCCTGCAAAAGAGAAGATATTTTGAAGTTAATGACCCCAAAAAACACTTTAAAATGCTAATTCCAAAACTTATTAAATTTTGATTTTACTATGATTTCCAACAGTTAAGACTCCTAAAATCAGAATATTGAACTTGATCACAAAATTTCTACAATGATGGAGGTAGCGAGCTAGTAAGAGCAAGTGACCCATTCCTAAGGAGCAACAAGTCAAAATCATCATTGCTAATGTCAATATAGATTTATCCTTTTAGTTCAATATGCAATGTGTCACTTCTTATAACAAGCTTATCCCTAGGGCCCTCAACATTGAGAGAGCCCTAATCACACAAGGAAGCACACACTAGTATAATTTGGAAAATAAATGACTAGGTGACTAAAATTTTTAGTGAAAACAACTAAAAAATGACTAAATTCTGCTCATTTTTGCAATTCAGCTATAAATGAGTAAATAAATTACTAGTTTGGTCGTTGATTAAAAATTATTTAGTCACACAAATAAAAATGACTAAATAGTTAGTCATTTATTTATTCACAATCCATTTGAATAAATCATTTAAGGAATCAAGAATATATCCTACCAAAATACTCTAAAACTTTAATAAACACACCCTAAAACTTTTGTCAAAATATTATTTTCAGGCGTAGCCCACCAAAATGGAGTTTTCATTTTAATAAAAATACTCTAAAACCTTCGTTAAAACATTATTTTCAAGCATAGACCGCCAAAATGGAGAAGTGTTTCCATAAAGAATGATAGAGAACGGTGAGGAGATGTGCGTGAAAGGAGGCATAGGATTCATTGATGCTTATCTCATTCCTTCTCTGCTCAACAAATCTTAGATTGTTCCCATTACTATTTGTAATCTAGGTATTTACTTAACATATATTTGCATAATCTCAAATTCCTTGAGAGGATTTTGAAGTATCAATGTATCCTATATAGGGTTTAGAATGATTTATTTTAATTAAAAAATAAATAAATGATGTATTTCCCTATAATTAGATAATGTGGAGATCTCCTAAATTTTCCCCAACACACTATCCCCTTTGGCAGTTATTCCTTACTCCAGCTACTAGGGTTTTGCATGTGACATCTTCAATATCTTCATGACCATGGCTTTTAAATAGATCTCAGTCTTTGTTTTAATCCTTTTCATGGTAACCCTTGAGTTCCATAATCCACCTTCAATCTCTTCTAAGAACGGTGTCTTAAGCTAGACTACATAGTATGCATATAAAGCAAGCCCTTCATACCTGCCATTGTTCCAAACCACCACTCACTGCCTTGCTTAAAATGTTGCCTCCATAATCACAATAGCATGTTTTAAAATTATGGTTGCCAATGATTGACCATTAAGGTCACCACTTTCACCATGAAGATACAATGATATTTTTGTCTTCAAACTCAAGGCATTATGCAAGATAACATTGTGAATTGTTTGTTGTGTACGATTTTATTTTCTTTCACATTTACTACTTTGCTAACTTCCTTTAAGACTAGGTATTACACCCTTAGCTGCAATCTCAAACAACTCACTCACTATCACTTGAAGATTCCTTTCATGAGCATCCTTCTATAAAATAAAACTATGCCCTATAGACTGCCTACTTACTACAGGGGACTCATTGTTTCATGGTATTGTAGTTCTTAAGATCCTTTAACCTTATTGACACTACTTCACAGTCCACAAGGTATTATTCACTATTCTTCCATATTTGATGAGTCTCAAAACATTGCTCAAACATGCAATCCAATACCTCCATTATACATTAATGGCCAAGAAGAAACATTGAACCTATGATTACCACTGTTACTTCATTTGGACAGTCATTCCCTGATTGCATTTGCCTTGTCTAACACTACCAAAAGCATTTGAAAAACCCTTAAGGTCAGCAAGGGGGTAAGGAAACTCACTGTTAAAATCTCCACTTTACTATGCAAGGTTTGAGCTTTATTATCTTGTCACTGCTCAGCCTCTTTTTGACTGTCACATCTCAAGTGACTGTCATTCTTCTTACCGTAGATTGCATTTACAAATGTCACTAAGCTACATAGTGTGCTTGTTATTGGCTACAATCTTTAGATTGCAAGATTTTGTTATTACCTACAATGTCTCAATCTTTCTGGTATTGCAACCTCACTAATCTGCTATAGTTATTGTTTATGTTTCTATGGGGCCTAGGGTTTGTACCCTAATCATGCTCTTACCAATGCTTCTGTTGGTACTAAAAAACAACCTTAAATCTTGGGTCAGAAAATTAGTTGTCTTGACAAAGTTGTGGTATGATCTTGGATTGTATCCTAGAGTGTGTGGGAAGCTTGTGTTTGATCATTAAGGTATGTAAACCTGATCAAAGAAATGTATTCTATATATCATGGGTCTTGCTTTAATACTTTCCATAATGGTTATTAGCAAATCACATTATTATAGTTTGCGGTAACCCAAGATTGCATTCAAGTATGTAACAAACTTGGTTTGTAGTTTAAGCTATACACTTTTAAGTAACATTCATAAGGTTTACAAAATCTTGATCATTCTCTAGAATAGCCCATTAAACATGGGTTGTTCTTGAATGCACTACATAATTGATATAACACAACCACTCTGCATATCAACTAGAGTTATAGGCTCTTTATTGTAGCAAGAGGTAATCACTCTTTGATCATACTATAATTACATCCTAACCTGTTAAACTTGAGACAACCTGAATGCACCCAATGATGATTGAAACCTACATTATACAACCTGAATTAACTACATTATATGAGTGACTCCATTTCTATCACAACATAGCCACATTAAACTTGGGTCACACATGAATACATCCTATATTTGTTATAGCACAACTGTGCCACATGACCAATAGAGTTATGGATCACATAATTATAGTCACAAGAATTTGTTCCTTGGTTGTGATCTTATGGTGATTCCACATAACAAAATATGGACATGAAATTCTCAAAACCCTAAACCTCTAAAAATGAAATCTGATGAAATGTTGCTTTAAAATATGATTTTCAAACCTAGAACTACAAATTTGACTTCACAACCGAATTCTGCAAAAAGACAATGACTACCCTCAACCTGGCGATATGTTCTTGAATTTTTTCTAATTTTTCCAAAGAAAATCATCCTTAGTTCTCCACAAATTGTCTCAAGTAGAGCAAAACACTGTCGCAATAAATCAGCGAACTCACTTTTCTTTATATCGGCGACAATTTGATTTTTTTCTATTTTTCATGTTTGTCAAAATTTCGACGAAACTAATAGTCGACATTTCGACGAACCCCAAGTTCGTCAAAATTTCGATGAACGTCGGGGATAAACTTTCAAAAAATTGAAAATTACAAATCAAATTTTACAAGCACCCGATGATACATCAAATTATACATATTTCGTCGGACATTTTTGTTGGATTTTGCAGTCAAATGAGTTAGTGCTCAACTATTTTTGGTGTCCCAATTTATTATCTTTCATCTTTTACTACAACTTTCAACTCTTTCTGTCTCTTGACTATCTCTCCTTGTTGTAGTAGCTCCAATCTATGAAACCTTGCATTTATGCCCATGATCATCTAGGTGATCATCCTATTTTGATAGTTTCTTTCATCCTTCCCAAAACAAGGTTCTTTCTCATGTGTACACCCATATCTCTCACTACTACAATGCATCACACACTCTACAAAAATAATTTCTCACAACACACTACCCTTTACTAACTCTCCCTCAGTGGAGGAACTCTAACCTTGTACCCAATATTATCTTTTCTAGAGGATAGTACTCACAAACCCTCTCCATGCTTGCAATAAATAAAATTTCTTGCAACTCTATCTCATGTGGCTTCTTCACTCCTCACCCACAAGTCCTTGCGCATACTCTTCACTCTCAAGATATTATTACTTTGATACCATTTAATGCAAGAAAAAACATAAAAAATCCAACAAGAGTGTGAATATTATAGCCCCACAAGGAAAATTCAAACAACTCTAAATCTACACTTAAATCTCATGAAAAAAATTCCTTCAAAAAATAATTTGCATCATTTAATGAATTATTTTTTCTAGTGAAAACTTGGAGAATGAAAGCACCTGCATTCATCTACAAAAAGATAAATAGATCATAATTTTTCTCCCAACTACACCCCTTTGATTTCATAGCTAAATACCCAGAAAACCCATAGTTTCAGGCATTCAAGAATGAAACCGACTTCACAAAAACTACTAACAACCATTGAGAGATAAAATGAAAACTTTCCACACTAAGACACCAACCATTTCAAATTCAAGGTACTAATTTTATTTCTTCATTCCTCATGTTTACAATATTAGCATCAAATCGAGAGATAACAATCCAAAACCTTGGCTATAGGTAGGAATTCACTTCTAGCATTATCAAATCTAACTCGAGAGGTCAAAATAAAAAAATTTCATCACATAAATCAAAATCAAATCATTTGATCATCCTCTTGAGCATGGGCATATTCCTCTCATGAATTTTTCCTGCAAAAATTAATGCATTTTCCCTTTTTTTCACTTATAGGCTTACTCAATTAACTCCTTCACCAAGCACACAGAATCCTCCACTATCAATTCAAAATAAAATTTTAAATACAAATGAAACTTTACAAATTACAATAAATGCCCAATCACATGCCTAGGAATTGAATTTTTTTCTCCTTGAATTTGGTGGAAAGAAATATATTTTTTGAGCCACTACACACATGAAAATTATTCCTTTGATGAAACATATCCAATAGTTATAATAATTTTATTTCAAATGTTTTGGAAATGTGTAAAATGTGCTCTTAAATCATGCTCAAAATATCAACAATCAAACACAACCAAAAAAGAGAAATTAAAAATAACACACCTTTTTTTGTTGTGTAGGATTTCCCAGGCACCTAGATGCTCCTACATCAAATTGAAATAATTCATAAAGGTTTACGATGGTTCTATATACCCTAGTATTGGTTCTATAACTCTTTTGGTCAATGTTGGGCCTAAAATACTAGATGTTTCCTTTACCATAATTCTAGCATTCAACTAGTTTTGTGTGAACTTAGGTCCTCCATGGCTAAGCTCCATGAATGTGGTCCCATTGGTTATTCACAAATATATTAGATTCCTATTTGAAGAATAAAAACATACTATTCACCATAGTGGATTTAAGCCTTTGAACTTTTGTGGAAATTTCTCAATAGATTAGTTTTGGCCTCAACCATTCAAACCTATTAAACCTCACGAGGAATTTTCTTTTCTACCATAACAAAAATTTAAAAATAATATTATTAATAATTTATCCCTCATTAATATCCTACCCAAGGCTCCTTTATCTCTAGTGACTTTGATGGTCATCCCTCCTACCTGATAGGTAGTGGATGAACCTAAGTCCAAATAGGGTATCCTCACCCAACCACCTAAAAAATATGCTTTGGTTCCACCTCCACCATAATATGAAAGACCTAAAGATAACCATGTATTTAAATTTTTTCCACCAAATTAAAAATTGGTCTTTAAGCGAAAACCTAAAAAATTTGTGGTATCCCAACCAATAGTGGTCTCTTAAGTTCCTCCTCCAAAGGAAAAAAGAAACCTATGTTGGGGAATACCTCATTTACATCTTCACAAGATGAAATGTATGTGAAAAGAAATAGAAGTGCAAAAGAGAGTAAAATAATATTTCGTGTTATGACTCATCAACTTATCGAAGAGTGTGACACCTTACTTATGGAACTAATTGCACCTTGCCAACATTGCCAAACCATGAAATTACATCTTTCCTATCCAAACCTAAGAAAGGAATTAAATAGAATCATGCAAATTATAATGCTTACAATCATGTTGATATCACTAATATTCATCCTATAGTGATTCATTCAAATTGTGAAGAAGAATTTAAAACATAATAAGGAAAAGAAGACCATGACAAATTAGCTCTTAATTTTTCAAAAGTAATGAATTTAGATGGGGGAAAACATGATGATCCCCTTAGATTGAGCTATATTGCAATCACTAAGAACCAATTCAGATCCTCACATTACACAAAGAAATATAGATCTGATGGTAAGATCAAAACATATAGTAATTGAAATAATATATTTCAGAAGATAGATCTCACACAACATAAGATATGTTTGTAGGCCAATATTCCCTAATAGATTAATCCCTTAAGTTAGGGTCGCACCATATGATACTCCTTATGGAAAAATTCACTCCACACAATATCTCTAAGAGATTCCAAATACAATATGACACTTCAAACATATGTTCCAATGATAATCACCTCCTTTATATATACCTCCTCCTAATAATATGATGGAAGGGAAATTCTAATGAAGGCCTACCCAACTACTGATATAATTAATTACAAGATATTCACATAACTTAATATAACTAACTTGAGGGATATGTATCGCATTTCGACATATCCTTCCATATAAATATAAAAAAATACCATATCCCTAGGTAGATAACATGCCATCCCTCCTCGAGATGTTTCACCCTCAAAACTTGAGAAGAAACTAAATAGTATGATTAGTGCAAGTTATTACAAATATGATTCCATCAAAAATCATCAAATTATCAATAGTTGATCCTCATTCCCTTTTTCATATATTTATTAGGAACCATTACTTAAACATGTTATTTTTGTTGAATACACTTAGATACTAAGAGGGGGGTGAATCAATCTACATAAAAACTTAAGCTCTTTTAGACCTTGAAATTTTTAGCATAATATAACCTCATTTATTAGATTAGAACCTTAATATAGGTAATGATATACTAGTTTGAATCCTTAGAAACTTTAGCAATCTTTAAGGAATACAAGAAATAGAATTTTTACTTCTAACTAGGTCAACAATAGCGAGAAGGATGTTCAAAGAATATAGAAGGCTTTCATTAATGAATTTTTCATTGATGTCAACATTATATGATGGATGTTAGCATTGCTATAGTGATGGAAGAATATGATTGTTGTGGAGATGAAGATCTTGATGCAGATAATTGTGGGAATTCTTGATATTCTTTTGATGATTGTAGAAGATACAATTTGCAAGAGGGTTTGATCTGCACATAGAAATAGTTAAGTATTTTTGCTAAGAGTCTACACTAGTAGATTTAGTGCACATAGCCCTTTGGTAATTTGGACCACATTTTTTCACCCTTAGAGATTTACTTTTATTGTTCTAATATGTTTATTATGGGTGTTAGTAGTATCTTGATTCTGAATTTCATTTGGTTTGGATAGATGGTTTGTAACTTGCAAGTAACAAAAGAACGAGATATAAGGTTTATACAATTTTATGTGTAATGGGTATGACTTATCTAGTTCACACACCTCTACAAATTTGGGTTAGACCTTGTGGTTTTCAGATAATGTTAATAGGTGTCAAATAATTGTGTTTCCTAGATGGCATGACATTTTGAGGTCCATGTGTACTATGGGGATGAACAATTGGAGTATTTTTCTTTTAGGTCCTCTGCATGGTCGACCCAATGTAAAGGGTTATGGAGATTAAATATGTGGCATGTGTTGATGAGGATGTTGCACACACACAGACCAAAAAATAGATAAATTATCATAGAGTATCGTGGGAAACTACCTTTCTTGAAAGACTCCATTGGGAAACCTAAATCTAAGTCAAACTCAATTTGATCCGAAGGCTCATTTATGTCAGGTCTTGACACACTAGGTTCACTTAAGGTTCATTATGATATTGTTGTTAAACATGAGGGGTAAATAGTTGTAAAGAATTGGTTGGTATCCAAAAGATAGAAACATAATCTTAGACTGGTCATCAAATATTACTCAATAACTTCATGAAATCAAAAGATTTACAATAGTATTCATAAAACTCAAATAACTTACATACATTAAAGTAGATTTAGCATTAAGAATCCAACAACTTTATGGAATTGAAATATTTATAATAAAACTCCTTGCATTTATCATTTTTGGAACATTTTATGAAATATAAAGCATCTATTCTAAAATAAAGCATAAAAATTTACTAAAAACTAAAATTTCTCTTAGGTATTAGCCACGCATGCCTCAAGAAATAACCAAACCAAAATAGACCATTCCATATGTCACGAGATTGCTTCACAACTAGGCCTAGAATGATGTAATAGTTTAAAGAAAGGTGGATCATTTACCATTGGATAGTGTTAGTATGTACCCTTTAACAACACAACACACAGTCTTGTTCGATAGGAGCAAAAAATCAGCTACGTAAGATTTCATATCAGAAAATAGATTTGAAATTGGCTCTGATATTAGTTAACTTCTAATGAAACATACAAGTTTTTAGTCTTCAATGGAACAAAAAATATGAAAATGAATAAAACTTCAAAAAAAATTAATTCTCCGACATCCACAAATTTTGAACTTACGACAAAATAAAGCAACTAATGGATTTATATAGAAACAAGGCCCCAAATAGTTTGAAATTAATCTCATTAAAGAGAATCAAAGAAAAAAATAAAATGCAGCATGTGGCAGGTGACAGTTGACATCAAAACTTTCTAGGAAAATTCAAAAATATTTTGAATTCTCTTCAGCATCAATGTTCAAACTTCAATCTCTAGATCACAGGTACTTTGGACAAAAAATAAGACTGTTGGAATTCTTCAAAACCTTCAAGATTAACTATCTTCACCAAGTCTAAGGATAAACCTGCAAAATTCACTTTGAAACTATACGCATGAACAAAACTATTAGATTTTGGTACTCGATTACCTATTCTTCTTCATTGGACTCTAGGTTTGAAGACTCATATTCGCCTCTCCTCTATGGATATTCTAGGAAAACAATTAGCACTTGATGCATATGTTCTTTTGGAACACCTTGAATTACTTTTCAGTTGCACTTATGCCTAGCATACGAGTATGTGCAGGATCATGATGGGCTAAAAAGTGGCAATATGATGGGTATGTGGCTGACGACTATTTTTTTACCCAAAATTGATGAAATGAAAAGGGTTTTTAAAGGAGATTCTCAACTTTCCACTGATATAAATTATGCTTTACTTTGAATTTAATAAGTAATTTTATTCATTTTCTATTCAAATTATGACTAAAGTCCTAATTGATAGGTTGATTGAAAACATCTATAGCTTTCAAATGGTATCACATTTTTTGAATCCAAAACATACATCACATTCTATGCTTCACATACTATAGGATTTAAAAATGAAAATTGAATTTCATGAAGTTTTGACCAAGTTAAGGTGGTCAAACATACGAGTTTTATATTTTTAAAAATTTGTAATAAAAATTCATAATTAATTATTTACCGGAAAAGATTACAAAAAATATGCATCACATTGGGACATGAGTCCTCTACTTATATCTAAAATCTTATTAAAAAATTTATCATTTTATTGTGGTTAGGGTGGTCAGACGGATGCCTACTTATTTTTCCCCTGAAATTAAGTACCATTGCATTGAAATTTTAAATTTTCACCAAATAGATTTTTATTTTTTTAAACAAACCTAGTAGTTTAGAAGCTACATTCAATTTTATATAGATTCTATTCTTACATATTTTTGAAATAATATAGATAACTTATTCAAATTTTTAGTTCAAGTTACCTAACTCTAATTTTTCTAAATTTTTTGCCACTTAAGGGCCTATTTTTTCCATGATGATCCTGCACATACCCATACTCTTCTAATATTTTAATGATATTTTCATTTCTTTGCAAATTACTTCTATCTCATATTTAGTCATAGCATTCCTACACCTTATGATATCATCTATAACCTCTTGACTTAATAACTGAACATGATCCTTATTTTCCCTTTGGATCCATTCCTTGAAAGCTTTTACTTCCTTTTCATCCTACCCTAAAGGTCACAGACCATAGCTTTCTCAAGCTAGCATTTCAATAAATCTATCATCTTTATCTATCAATTTCTTACATATCTCAATGATCTTTTCCAATCCATTTACACTTTGTGACAAAGCATCACATTGTCAATTTAATTGTTTCCTCCATTTCTCAAATATTGGAACTTCCTGTTCTATGGCTATCTTCTCATTTATCAACCCTCTGACATCTATCTGAAGAAGAAATTTTAGCTTCCACCTCTCTGCATCTATTTGTTCTTTGCAAAATTAGTATTCACCCTCAAGTATTTTGGACTTATCGTACCAATGGTATGATTCTTTACACTTCCTAATTGTGTCCCTTATTATCTCTTCTCCTTGCCTTACTAGGTACTCCATCCATTCTTCAAACACACTTACCTTATGGTGAAGCACTGTAATAACATCTACTTGCTCCTTAGACATAAAAAATGGATTTTATGGTAACTTAGTTTGTGATTGACCATACTAAGTTAGCGGGGTATGTGCAAAATCATCATGGAAAAAACAAGCCCTTAAGTAGAAAAAAAATCAGTAAAATCAGAGTTAGGCAACTTGATGTAAAAAATTTGAATAAGTTATCTATATTATTTCAAAAATATGTGAGAATAGAATCTATATAAAATTGAATGTAGTTTCTAAAATACTAGTTTTTTTTTTTAAATAAAAATCTATTTGGTGAAAATTTGAAATTTCAATGCAGTTTTACTTAAATTTCAGGGAAAAAATAAGTAGGTGTTTGTCTGACCACCCTAACCACAATAAAATGATAATATTTTTTTATAAAATTTTAGATATAAGTAGAGGACTCATGTCTGGATGTGATGCATATTTTTTAGTATTTTTTTTCTAAGTAAATAATTAATTATGAATTTTTTATTACAACTTTTAAAAAATATAAAAACTTGTAGGTCTAACCACCTTAACTTGGCCAAAACTTCATGAAATTCAATTATTTTTTTAATCCTATAGTATGTGAAGCATATAATGTGATGCATGTTTCAAATTCAAAAAATGTGATATAGTTTGAAAGCTATAGATATTTTACAAGCAGCCTATCAATCAGGACTTTATTCGTAATTCAAATAGAAAATGAATAATAATTATTTATTAAATTCAAAGTAAAGAATAATTTATATTGGTGGAAAGCTAAGAATCTCCTTTAAAAACCCTTTTCGTTTCATCAATTTTGGGTAAAAAAAGTTGTCAGCCACATACCCTACACATACCCATTATATCGCCACTTTTTGGCCCATCATGATCCCGCACATAGCCAACGGCTTGATGAAATTCTTCAGGAAATCAATCCATTCCTTTAATTCTCTTTTATTTTTCTTATTCCTCTTCACTAGGGTGATAGTAGTTTCTAAATTTACTTTCATTTCTTCTAATTCTTATCCCTGTGATGAATGTCCTACATCAATTATCGTCACCCTATAATCCCTAGCTACTATTTCTTGCTCGATCTTCTCTCCCATCGGAATAGTTATTTAGAGATTTCTCCCTCCATCTGCATTCCTTTTTACAACATGTATTGTCTTTTCTCTAACTACAGGTTTAGGGGTTTCTATTCCCTTTATTAAACTTCTTAAATCTAGAGGCACTAGTTCCACCTCCAATGATAGAGCCAATTTTCTAACTAACCAGTCAGGTGCTTCTTCATTCTAATCTACCTCTTTAGTATTACCTTGTTCCTGATGATTGGCATGTTTAGGAACTTCCTCTCTCAAAATTTCAATGTTACTTGTCAAAACCTCTTAAACTTTAACACTCTTTGTCTTCATTGGCATGGACTCTAGATTACCTTGATTAATCAAGTGTTGTCTCTTTCTCTTTGGGACCAACATTCTCCTATCCTACCCTGTTCTCCGCATTAGTCCTTGGAGAATTATTTTCTTATTGTTCTAAAACATCCACCACATTCTCATCATTTCTTGTTTCACCACCCAAGGTCTATGAGTACTCTATTCCTTTGTTCTGATCCTGGCTTCCCCTAATTTCTGAGAAGTCTGTGGTTGCTCAACAGTCTCTTCATTTCTTCCTTGTAGAAGCTAATCTTCAATTATATCTTCTCCATCAACAATTTATTAATGTGGTTTTGACTTGTAATGTCCCTTGTTTCTCTTCTGGATCTATTTCTTCAAGGTTTCCCACTTTTGGAGTGAGTGATCCTATTATAAAATCTTCTTCTTCTCTATTTTAAGGATATGACATTGTGTTTGACACTTCTTCCACTACTAGGCCCTACATCACTGGATCTCCTTTAGATCACTTTTCTCTAAATTGTTTCATCCTAGCAGTCTGTTTCTCCACTTGCTCACTAACTTCTTCTTCAGTTAGGTCAGGACCTTCCTCTTGAATTATAGGAGTCCCTCCTAGGGTTTGTCTCATTTCTTTAGGATCTCCTGTTTCTGACCTGCAATGCCCCTATTTCTCTTTCATTTGTTTCTTCATGGTTTCTCACTTTTGGAGCGAGTGATCCTATTATTAAATCTTCTTCTATATTTTTAGGATATGACCCTGTGTTCGACACTTCTTCCACTACTGGCTACACACCAATGGATCTCCTTTAGATCACTTTTCCTTAAATTATTCATCTTAGCAGTTAGTTTATATAGTTGCTCCCTAAATTCTTCTTCAATTATGTCAGGACCTTCCTCTTGAATTATAGGAGTCCCTCCCAGTTCTTGTCTCATTGCTACAGTATTGACTGAGGGTGGAGAAGTAAATATATTTTTTTCCTTCTGTGATGCAGACCTTTTCTTAACACATTCCTATATTTTCATTCTCGCATCCTTGCCAATTATAGGTTGAGCTCTTGGTTTCCCTATGGAAGAAATTTTTTCCTTTGGAATTTCCATTACATTGGTTAGATTGGCCACAGTCTCTTTGCGCTAGCTAGCTAGTCATGACACCATTAGAATTCCCTAGCTTGAAGTATTGTGAGCTTCCTTTTCTCCCTACCCATTTTCCTCTATTCCTACAATCTTTCTTATCCTTTTAGGAGTTCCTTCATACCCTAATTCATCTACTAACTTTTTTTCTATTGAAATTGAGTAGGTATGTGGGTTCTATTCCAGCTTCTCAATGCCTCAATGTAACCATTATTTCAGTACTAAGTATATGTCAATACTTTCTTAGAAATAGCTTGAATGGTTACTACCTCCTTTGTATAACCTTGGTCTGGGTTGGGTTCATCAAAAACATTTTCTCTATCATAAAATTTATTCAATACCTCTACAAAATTAGTATCCAATTGTTTTGAAATATTATGAGTTTCAACAAACTTTGCTACTCCTAGTGTCAACCTCTAGTATGACATATTCCTCACCTCATGTTCATCATCACAATTAAGCCAAAAAAATTCTAGATGATAAACATGAGCATAATTTTTTCCTATTTTCTTTTTAAGGTTCTCCTCTAGATTATAGTTTTTCCATTTGAATGCAAATAAATCCAACCCATAGAGATTCAACTCCTCCTCACACATATCAACACTTTTGGTTACAATACACTTGTAGCTTCCAATTGTGATGGGGAATTTAATAGAACATTTCTTGTGGGCTTGTCAAAAAAGAGCATGAGATAGTTGCACCTGTCTCACCAAATCCAGTAACAATATTTTGTTCATTGTGTACCTAGGCATGAAGGGGTATCCCATAAATGCTTCCATCCTAATATAGGTGAAAGTAGGAAATTGAATATACCATCCCCTAGTAGATCGGATAACACTTTGTGCTTCAAGGGATATTCTTTTGGCTTTGTCCCCTTCCATTAATCTTATCAACTTCATAGAAAACACATCATTTACCCTCTGGTAATGCTCTCAGTATTGGTGAATATTAATCTAGGACGTATGAGCATAAATCAAATTATTTCCTAGTTCTCTGCTCAGGATACCAACTCTATTCAATCCTTGTATATTTTTCCTCAGGGCACAGCAATAGAAAACATATGAAGACATGAAAAACCATTGGGTGTATAAGAACATTATTATTTGCTCACACAACTTATCGCTTATAAAATTCCCCCAGTTAATTTGCACAAGGCCTTCCATTATTTTCACTATAAGCCTAAACATCCAAGGTTTGAATTTGCTGGCATTTTTGCATCCAACTATCCTACTCATTAGGGTTACTATGTCCTGGACATCTAGAATAAATGTTGACCTTGGGATTTGCTTCATCTACTTCATAGGCTTCTCCTAGAACCATGTCAAACTCATAAACCTCTTGTTGTGTTCTTAAGTATTCAGGTATGTTGTGGCTAGGACCTGCATATCCAACGGATTCATCCATTTGAACATGGGGAGCCCTAATGCATATAAAATTCCCTTTGTGGAGAGGTCTCCATATACTCTTCCTTCTTTCTCAATGGCTCTCTTGTTTGGGTCATACCATCTCATGCATTATAGTATCATTTTAGGGGAGTTTATTTCTAGCGGAAACCCTCCTACTGAATGCAGTCCACTTGCAATGATATTATTAGTGCATTGAGAAGAACTCGTTTGTTGAATCCACGTAGTGAATTCATGATCATTGAATCCTTCTGGGTGAGTATTTGTATCTGTCCCACCAACTGATACAACCTGCGAAATGGGGAATTCAAATTCCATTCTATTTTCTTCTTTCTAGAAGTGCTCTATTTCTTTGGATTCCATGCATTATTAATAAATATGTGTCTTGTGTGCGAGTTAGGATAAATTCAATAACTCATGAAAGTATGACATTTACAGTCTGCAATTAATTTCCATTCCTTAGAAATAATCCATATTTGAATGACCTAACTAGTGGTAACACCATTTAACTTGAGCCATGCATGCATAAAATACTTAATAGAAATTTAGTTATGAGAAGCATAACTAGTTTCGTTAATAAGGTGATTGACTGAATGCAGGTTGAAAACCCTAGTAGTTGTGTTCTTCAACTTTCTGAGACTTACTCTTCTTTTTCTACCACAATTTTGGTTTTAATTCTTTGATGTCCTTAAATGTGATTAATTTGGTGCAAGGTAGAGTATTGTGGAAGCAAATATATGCTTGAGGTGGTGCCAAGTATGTGTGTTATTTCACACCTTCATTAATTTCTTTTACTATGCATTAATTAGCCTGAATAAAGGTGCAATCATGGAAAATTCAAGTTCAAATTATGAACACTTTGGTTCCTATACAGAGGCCCACCCTTTGAGGGGGAAGCAACACAGATGGCTAACATGGAATGCTTACATGTCACTTTAATTCTTATGAAGGAAAAACTCCTTAGAGGAAATTTTCATCTTGGATACTTCACAATTGATAATCAATCAAGGTTTCAATCACCCAACACTGGGTAAATTGAAGAATTGGTGGGATTTGATACTTTTACCCACTAGGTTCATGAGAACTGGGTGCAAAGGATACCTAATACTAGGTGTGATGAGATCAAATTGGTTAAAAAAAACTTGCGCAAAAGCTTTTGGTCTTCGGTTCCAAAGAAAAGAAAAGACACTACCAATATAACCAAGAAAAGGGGAATACGTACATACTAGGACAATTTTACTCAGGTGACAACTTGTAGAGTGTGATGACTAGCCAAGAAAAAAGTGAAACTTGCAAAAGATGCAATATCCTTAGATCAACAACGCCAATACCCAAGACTTGGGGATCTGATTGGGTAATAAGGTCAAGGAAAATATGTTTCAAACACTCCATGTCTGGCAAGGCAAGAACTTAAGCGAGGGTTAGGTAAGTTGGATCAAGACCTCACCATTTTACCATTTCCTCCAAAAGCAAGGGAAGGGAAAAACACCAGAAAAAGAGGGCATCCACATTTTGTTGAAGGGAAAAATGGGGCATGTTGTGAGACCACACAACAACTAGCAACCAACAAAACGAAAATAAATAATAGAGAGCCAATTCCATAAATAATAACTATACTTCAACTTTTTGGAGTTCTTTGATTATAAACAATTAGACCCTCATTTGGGCATTTCTTTTCACTTTAACCAACATAATAAAATTAAATTTCATTGAGCTCATGTGTGTGCAAATGAATTATTCCACTATAGTAAATTCAGAGCATAATATGTCTTTTCATTCACCTACGTAATTTGGTGATTTCCTTTTAAGCCAACCTTGGATAAATCCTTGCTCCCAGTCAAACATCCATATCCCTGGCAAGGTTATCTCTGTAATTCCCCCAAACATAGCTCTACTATCAGTTAGGCATCTATAGCCTAAAGAGTTGAATTTTCCTTTTTGATATTTCTTTGATATATATTTTCTTTTCGATTGACATTTCATTGTAAGCTCTTTTGCTTCAACTTGTAGGAAACGAAGCCTGCTATTAGGTTGGAATTACAATGGTAGCAAAGGATATCTTTTGATTTTTCACTCAATGCAAACAACTATTATCCCAAATTTAGTAGAATGATTTAGATATGGGTGTTTGTAGCTCAACATCAAATGAATGATTTATGCGAACTAAAGTGAATGAATCCGAACAATTCCCATTTGGTAATCATGTGAAAGAATAGACGAGATGAAATTGGCACTTGCATATATGATATAAGTTACACTATTATAAATGGCATTATTTAGTCCTATGATCATTGAAAGGAAAAGCAATTATTTGAGTAGGATCTTGGAATAATTTTATAGGTTCATACGCTCTTGAAGGATATGAATTCCCATGTACCTGCATATATTACATAATAAAAAATATTTTATTAATGTTATGAATTGAAAGAACTCAAAGCTAAAAGATGTAGACTAAATGTTAATAAACATAAATACCTTCCAAGCATCATGGTAGTGGCTTGTGGATTGGTACCTGGAGAATCCTTAAAAATTGAATTGTCCACAACCCTTAGATTATCAACACCTTTCACTCGATGTCTTTTGTCAACCACCAAACCAACTTGACAACCTCCATGGTAATGATAATATGTCCCTAGAGAATCTTTGCAAAACTTGGCCAATGCATGATCACTTGATTGGATTTTTGGTAATTTTGCCCCAAGGAATTGTAGTGTTTTATGTCCATTATTAGTAAATGCAAACTCTTGAATAAAAGATGATAGACTTAGATTAACCATTACTTTCACACAAAACATACATTTTTTTAAATCAATAGGGTGTGAATAATAGTTGTAACGAACATGGGGGGTATCTTGAGGATCTTTGCTCTTAAGCCCAAGCTCACCCCTTGATAAAGGAAATGCCACCTTACTTGCAACAAGGCCTAAATATTGTATCTTTGTAGCATTGTTTTGTTGGGAAAAACTGGCAGACTCAATGTAGAGTTGTGAATTGTCTAAAATTCCCACCACGTATACTTGTGCAAATTCAAGTGGTTTTGGGGATTTCACTAAGAATTTTACCATAGGATTATCTTGAACCTCTTTGCCTACCAAAGGTAAATCTAAAACAATAGTAATATTCAACTTTTTAAGTTCTTGTTTTGGGCCAATTCCACTTAACAGGAGAAGTTGTGGGCTACCTATAGTTCCCGCTGACAAAACCACCTCACTATTCGTTGACAATTTGTTCAATGATACTTGATAATGCATACCATCACTACTACTCGTGAACTCCACTCCACTAGCCTTAAGATTACCTGCAATATATATTATTGATAAAATTACATTTACACATAAATAAATATATGAAAATGAAATATTACATTATGAAAGTTGTGAATAGTATATAATAGTTTTAGCTTACCATTTCTTAATAATTAATAAATATAAAAAAGAAATGATAATATATTATATGAATCCAACTACAATTTTATTAAAATATTCAATAATAAAAAATATGTGTTAGTTAATACGAATAATATAATTATTTATTTTTCAATCATAAATAAAAAAATAAAGTAAAGAGTTCACCTAACCTAAGCAGCTTATATATTGTGGTCAACTATCAACTATTTGGAGGATGAAAGTTGACCACAATGACCGAGTAACTTAAGCCCTCCCCAAACTGTCATTTGAAGAGGAGTCAACCTTTCCTGGAGTAGTAGGGGAATTTTGAAAATAAAGCATGTATACGTACTTGATGGCAAATTGAAGAGGATTCTGCTTGTTGTAGCATTCAGAAGAACTACTATATTATCTGGATTTGCATACTGGAGAAGATCTGCAGCTGAATGCCTCTTTCCATGCTTGTCAAAAGTTGAAGCGCCGATCTTGGTGCCCTCCAAATGTTCCAAAGTGTATCCATTGTAAGGAAGAACTCCTGCTTCAAGAAGCCCATCCTTCACAGCAGAATTCCAAGGAAAAAGCTTGTATTGTCTGAAGGCATTCAACTTTTCTACCCATTCATACGACTCATTTACAAGTCTCTCATCCCACTTCATTTTCCGAATATATTTAGAGCTCGCCCTGCTGTAGAAGCCGGCATTGATAGCTGTTCCGCCTCCTAGAACTCTCCCCCTTGCTAACTGCACTCCATCTTCTGAGACAAAACCCTCCATTACATAGGGATAATTTTTAGGATCACCGAAAACTTTGGAAAACCCCTTGAAGGTCTGGACATCGGGATTTCCATAAGGAGAGTCTCCTCTCTCCAATACCAAAACAGAGTAGTGTTGTGAGAGAGTTGCTGCAAGGGGACACCCCGCTGTACCTCCTCCAACCACAATGTAATCATACGCCCTTGCAGCTGCCTTTTCAGCATCTGCTGTCATAAACAGATATGGGTACTCTGCAAACATCAAGCAAAGAGTATTGTCAAAGATTTATATTGTAAAAGAAAAAAAATTATATGAACCTCTCTCAAGAAATACTGATTGCAGACGAAAAAGATTGAAAATTTGTACCGACCCAGATTAGATGTCGCTGCTTCTAAACAAAATTGATGGTGATGATTTGTAAACATCAGCAGGCATGAAATAAGAAGAAATACTCTCTCCATAATGGCTAACCAGTATAATTCCTCTTCTAGATTTGAAACTGAGAAAAAATACTCTGAAGTATTTTGAATCGAGGTAGTTCTTTTATAGATGAGATGCAAGGATGATTGATGTTCTTGCTGATGACATGACAATATATTAAAAGTATTTGAATTGATAATTACGTATTTTCGTCAGTATACATGCTTCTTAGTAATCAGCCGGCAGATTCTTTGTTATTTCATTAAATTTGCTACTTAAAACTCTTCAAAAAAACAGCCGGCAGATTGCTGTTATTTGGAATTTTCGATGTTCCAACAAATACCCTTCAAAAATCAAAATTTAATTTAATCTTTTTTTAATGAATTAACTACTTTAAAATTTAAAATAAATAGTTTATAGGTTGCTTAGTCTAACAATCCGCACACTTCCAAAAATAAAAATATTATTGAATTTATAAGACTTTTTCCCTTAATAAAAAATTGCCAATCTTTATCCATAAATTAAAATTTAATATTTATTTCGATTATTAATGTTACATGTAAATTGTTAACAATTCGACAAAAAAAATGAAATTATCTTGTTTATGATTCTTCTAAAAAAGTCTATAATTAATATATGATAACAACAAAGAATATGGATGACATTTGTGGTTATATCTTGTGTAAAGTTGGTCATGGGATTAAGAATATTACCACCATTTAATTATAATTGAACTACTATAAAAAAAGCATAACTTCTCAATTACAAAGTTGAAGAAGAGAGACAAATTATTAGAAGTGAATGGATGCTATGAGTATGGACTTAAACTACGAAGCATTTAATTTTCTTAAAGGAATACATAGGCAAGGCCATCTTGATTGAGCCCAAAGAATGAGTCTAGGTCTAGGGATTTCTTAAGATAAATCACCAATTTTACAAAATCCACATGCATAAGATTTGACTCTTTCAAAGGCTGTAATGGACATAAGATAAGAATAAAGAATAAAGTTGACTTTTTTGGCTATATCTCATGTAAATTTCTTGACAAGACTCAAAATATTGCCACTATTTTTAGAGAAAAAATCAACCAAATTTCCATCCACAAATCTAAGGAAAATAAACTGAAGTTATTAGAAAATAAGTAAATCAAAGTTCTAAAACCCAAATTATCAAAAAATGCATAGTGTAGAGACCTTAAATTAATGATGTCCTAATAACACATATGATTTCATCACTTTTTCCACTTTAGACACTCTTAACATCCCAGTTAACCATAGTGTTGTCATCTCAACACTAATTAATTAAATCAATTACATTATTTAATTACCTAGGGCTTATCCTCTAATATTTCCTTCATCATCCAATTAATAAACAAATCATATTTATTTTATTCAACTAAATTTTTGCATGCATTTCTCCTAATTGATTAAATACTCTACTTATTTTATTATTTAGTCTAAATCAACAAATCCTAGTCTAATCCCCTGTTAATAGGATAATCATGTCACTTCCATAATTTAAAATTAAAATAAATACAATTCACCAACTCAAAGTCAACTGACATTTAGTCATGTCTATCAAATAAAGTAACCCAATCCTAGCCTTCC
Organism: Sequoia sempervirens; assembly: GCA_007258455.2. Lineage (NCBI taxonomy): Eukaryota > Viridiplantae > Streptophyta > Pinopsida > Cupressales > Cupressaceae > Sequoia > Sequoia sempervirens. The sequence continues at coordinate 29,537,916 of VDFB02274714.1, read as the reverse complement.
ATTTCTCAATCCAAAATGAAATTTAATTTGAATATCCATCATCAATTACCCCAACATTTATGCACTCCATTTCACACATGTTATTCTCAAACATGTGTGAGACCTCTTACTTGTCAATTCACACATACACATGTAACTCTCACACATGTGTTATATAAATCACTTGTCATAATCACACATCCTTGTGATTCTTCTCACATATGTGTGAGTGCTCTAAATTTTAACCCTTTATTTGAATTAAGATAGTATTATGCTTTCGTTTCCCTCAATCCTTATCTTATCAATTGGCACCTCTCAAATTTCCACTTGTATCTTTCTCATTCCTCAAATAAAAAGTTATAAAAATTATAAAAATAAAAAATAAAGAAACCCCAATGATCTAGGCCCTCATCCACCCTTTGTGGCCCCTATCATGCCACCTCTTGTCCCAGCCACATAGCCTTTACTTTTTCAACTACTATCCAACCCACCATGCATTCCTTCCTATTAGGAAAAGGTGTGTTTTCCACCTTTCCTAGCGATGTAATTTAACATTATTTCAGGTGAGCCTATGAGATATGGGGATGTGTGTTTCATATGGCGCTTGCATTCTTGAGGCTACTTTATGTTTTGTATATACCATTGTGATATATATTTAATATGGAGTTGCACATTGGAAAAGCATTCAATATTCAAAAAACCTTATTACCAAAATGCAAATGTATGGGTTAATAGATTTTCAAATTCATGGTATTAGTTACATATTTTTATGTAATACCACTTGTTAGTTTTTTGCAATCTTATGCTTAAAAAATAAAGCACTTTGGAAAGTTTTCTAAGGTTGTCTATTTTGGCTAAGGGTTTGAGAGAATCTATTGTTGTGCATTTGTGAGGGTTTGAAGCATGGCATGGGATGTGTGGTTACATTCTTATTCACATAGAGTGCATGCAAAACTATTGATCTTTTAGGGGTATTCATGGAGACTCTGAAGATGTCTTAGAATTTTTTCATTACTAAGTAATACATCAATGATGGATGCTTTTCAAAGTTGGGTTTTTCTCCCTTGAGGTCTTCATAGGGTATATCTTGTGTCACCTTTTATGGTATGTTGTCAATAATGTTATGCATGGATCATATTTTATTTAGAATCTATTTTGAATACTTATTTGATTAGATTTATCTATTTGGGTTAGGTGAGAATTATCTTTGATTGGTGTAAATTTTCTTTCACTTGATGTCAAAGCCAGGGTTGGTTTATATAACCATTGTTCAAGAAAATCTGGTCAATACTTGAATCCACTATTGTTTTAAAATAATTAAGACATTTCAAGCTATAGGATTTTATGTACCTTATTTTAACACATTTGAGGTATCTAGGTTACAGTTCTATTTTTATTTTTTATATATTTGGGTTTATGAATCTTTACTGGAAAAAAGGAATTCTCTAGTTGTTCACCATGATGATTTTGTAGAAAAAGGTTCATAGCTGATCCCTTGGGACAAGATAGACCTCACAATTGGATCCAAGAGGCCTGGGAGATGAAGATTGTCATTAAATTTGACCTATATTGGTTATTGAAAAAAAAAAATTCCCTTCTATTCTATATTGTAGAACTGTATGAGTGTTTGTAAAAGGAAAAGTAAAAATTTAAAAAAATCCTGTGACATTTTAAAATCCTATTGAAAATTTTAAAAATAAAATTAATAATAAAAAATATGGTGGGGTACACTATCCTTGGTGCCCCTATTGTTGGGTGGTACTAACAATATCACCAATTTATTGGCAATCCCACCAATTATTATTAGTTGTTGTCTGATGGGATAGAGCTAGTGTGTCTAATCCTTGACATAGCCCTTGATCCCATGGAGGTAGAATCTGGCCTCCACAAGCCATTATATTGTAGAAAAATGTATCCCTTTACATTTCCACACTTGTTTGGGCCCTCCCTGCTAAAATTGGGATTCTTTATGCCTTATTTGGGCCTATTTTGCATCCACAAGCCTTAGTTAATACATCTTTCCAAGGATAATCATGACATATATCAATTTACCAATTATAATTTAATGATTTTGGATTGTATGGCCCAAATTTAGTGATCTAGGACTCATACACCACCTTGGGCATGTGGGTCCCACCTACATTTTGAGGCCTAGATCTGAATTTAACATAAAACTAAGCCTTTCTTGAAAAATGTGTTGCAAGCTTAGCCTAATGAGACTAATACACCTCAACTAGTGTATGAGTTCTTCTTAGTTTAGACCTAATTTAAATTTAAATTCTTGGTAGGATGTTATTCTCCTAGATCTAATGTCAGCTTGTAGTGTTGTAATTTTAGAAAAATTGGCATAAATAAATATAAATACAAGGTTATTTCAATCATTTTCTCCTAGCAATTTTCATGACCAAGTGTTATCTAAGTATTCAAGTATTCTAGCAATTCAAGAGCTATCAAGGGTTGATTATCAAACATTTTGGAGCATTATTCAAATATCAAGCATCATGTCAAAATCATCATGCATCATGTTTGGTTTTGAGCTAACATTTGTGATGTAGGGTTTTATGATTCAAGCAAGAATTCAAATCAAGATCCATATTCATGCTAGCCACTACTTACAAGATTGCAGTCTTTTTTCAAGGGTTTGGTGAGTTGCAACATAGCTTATGTGTTCATTCTTCATTCCTTCATTATATTTGATTTTATTTCAAGGTTTGATAAAATGGGGTTTGACCAAGGCAAACCCCTATCCACTAACCAAAAAAAAATCCCTCTCTTTTATTTGTTATTTTTAGATCTAGGTTGAAGATTCATTGAAGAGAAAGATTGGAGAAAATTAAGTTACAAGTTGTCAAAGTTGTCACCTTTCTTGCAAGATTACAGAAAGTCACCTACATAGCAGAATTTAGTGTTTCAGAATCAGCAGTTGATAGGAGGGAAGCTATAGGAAAGCATTATAGGATATCATAGTTTTGGAGAAACCCTAATACTAGGACTAAATTACAACTTGTGGCATATGAGTCCCAGTATACCCATTTTGAAACCTTTTTTTGTAGATCCTAATTCAACAGTTCTAGATTTTGTTTTTGACCTGAAACCCTAAACTGGGAATAAATCACCCCTACTAGTGTATGAGTCCTAGTGCATATCAAAAATTAGTATTTCTATAATTTCAAACCTTCATTCAAGCTCCTTAAGTTTCAAGGTGCACCTTTGTACTTTCTTAGTTTACTATTCTGATTTGAATTCCAAGTCATTTACTTAAGTCTTGCATATCATTTACATTTCTAGTCTTTCCAAGCACTAGCTTGGTGGTGAACCATTCTTTAGTCTTTAATCACACCCTAGGACAACTTATTGTAGATATCTCTCCTTTATTCCATCCGTTGATTGAGATATCTAAGGTTTCCTTGAGTGAAACATGTAGAAAATTGGTTATTCTATCTCCCAAAAGATTTAAGAACCACATTTTTGAGGTTTCATTTTGGTGAGCCTAGCTTTTATAATAGCTTTTTTTTTTATTGGAGTGCATCATACTCCCATATCTAGCTTTCATTAACTTTTCATTAGGTCTTGCATTAGTTAATTTGCATCTAGGGTTTCAAAATCTTGCATTAGTGATAGTGCATAAAGGTTGCATTTTTGCATCTTGCAACATTAAATATCATTTGAAAAATGTAATTTCACTTAGTATAGACATCATACAAACTAGAAAGCCTAACATTCAATTAGATTTTTCTGAAATTTGTGCAAAAACCCTAATCTAGGACTCATACACCCCTCTAGGTGATTTAGTCCTAGTATAGGTAGTTTTGCTTGATTTCTGGGTATTTTGTGCTGACTTTTTATCACCATGTGAATCCCTGAAAATCCCTAATTGGGACTCATATGCTCCTCTAGGTGATTTAGTCCTATCTCAGATCTCAAATTGCATTTTACAGCATTAAAAACTCTGTTTCCGTGTTTCTCTTTGCTGCTGTTAGTTATCTGTTTCAGTTTGTAGAATTTTTGTTTCATTTATTTCATTGCATCTAGCTTAATTTTGTTCATTTCATGCATTGCTTAATTTTAAAATTGCATTTATGAATTTCAATACATTGCATTTCATTATGGATATTGCATTTGGTAAGCTTTGGATGCCCTTGAAATCATTAGTGGATGTGTCAAGCTATGCCTTGGAAATGATCCTAATGAAATTGAAATTATTCATGCTCAACCAACTCCTAATGCATGCCCTCCCTGTGATGTTCACATCATTAGAGAAGATGATGATAAAATGAACAACTTCATAAATGATTGTCTTAACAATCTTGAGACTAATGCATCCTTTTGTCCTTCACTGAAACAACCAACACCTCCCATCATCCCACCACTTGATATGTTTTGTTGTTTACATCCTAAAATTGAAACAAAAGATGAGCCTAAGTTCCCTAAAATATGTGAACCTAGTTTCTCTTAGATTCAAGAAAACATTCAACCATTCTATGTTAACAAGGTAACAAATACTCCTATCAACCTAGAAGAGACATATGGAAAAGGATGTGATACAACAAGTGAACATGAAATTCATCAACTCTTAAAGAAAATACCAACCAAAGATACCAAAGGGTTAGGATATCAAGATACCCCTCCCAACATAAGTGTCCTCCTTCATAAAGAATAAACAATTCCTCATAACAATGATACAAATGATAGGATTTTCCTAGATTCTGGGTAAGTGCAAGAAGATGAGTCCACGTAACGTGGAAGTTTTTGCCTTAGGCAAAAAATTTAATTCGGCTTACAAAAAATGGGATCCCGCTTAGCTTCGGTATCCCGAGCCTAAATTTAAAAAATGGGTTCAAAACGAGATCCTGTTCTTCAAAACAGGATCCCGTTTTCAGAATTTTTTGGAAAATTGTCAAAGCGGGATCTCGTTTTGAAATTTTCAAAAAATTTCAAAAATGGAAAGTTTTCAAAACAGGATCCCGTTTTGAAAACTTTTCGAAAATGGAAATTTCCGTTTTTGGACCATTTTACAAAATGGGATCCCATTTCATAGAACCATAAAAAATGGTTTTTTTATGAAACGAGATCCCGTTTTGAAATAGGATCCCATTTTTTTATGAAACGGGATCTCGTTTTTTAAATTATGAATTTATGGTCGGGTTTTTGGCTTGTTTTTTGGTTCGGGAAATGGCTTGGGGACCCGAACCTAAGCTTTAGACTTGGTTTGACCTGCAACTTGAAGGTCCTATTAATGTCACAGGAAAATAATGACTTAGGACATATGTTTGAAGACCTATTTTGCAGAATTGTTTTGAAATTAAAACCCATTATAGATGAGAAGTGCAGATTCCAAATATGTAATTTTTAATAATTTGAATATTTTTTCTATTTTTCAATTAATTTCTAATGAAACTAGTCCATAAACTTGAATTATCTGGTTTTTTTAGTATTTTAATAACTTTTGATCAACATAACATTTTAATGAATGGTACGAGAAAAACTTCAGACAATTCTTTTCAGTTTAAAAAAAATAAAAATGATAATTTTAGGTCATCTTATGCGTGCGATTTTTCAAAATGACAAATATGCCTAATAAAAATTTAATAAAAAAAATATTCAATAAAAATTACAAAAAATATCGAAAACAAGCTTGAGTGAGTCACAAATCTTTTCCCAAAAGGATTTTGAAAAATATGATAATTTAGGTCAAAATATGGATGTCGTACACGTTCATGGTATGGTATAAAAAAGTGACTTTTAAACAATGGTTTTTAGAAACGCCTATTGAAACTCAATTTTTACAATCTGGGTATTGAAATAAATTACATATTTGGAAACTAGAATCTGAGTACTACATTTTATGATCAGTGACTTTTTTGAAGATTCCATCTCTAAGTGCTTCAAATTTTAAGGTCAATGTGTCAAATTCTGAAAATCAGGGAAAACACTTCCACTTTTTGGCCAAAAAGTGGACTCAACTTCTTCCACACACCCTTCTCCTCCTTGAAATATAACTCAAGAAATTGATGAATCTAGCAAGCAATGAAGGACTTACAAACTCGGGAAATTAGAATTACCTTGCCCACCATCTACAACTGAAAGAAATTTACACATACTTCTAAGCCAAGGGCTTATTACCTTACCACCTATAAGAGAAAATCAACATCAAAAATATCCTAAGAATACAAACACATCACATTACAAATATCATAGAATTATTGGACATAGTATTGATGAGTGTCGTTCTTTAAAACAAATATTTTAAAAGTTTGATATCATAGAAATAATCCCTTAAAGCATGTACTTTTTCTCCTTGTCATGTAATGGTTGTAGGATCTTACTATTCTATCTATTACATGTAGATCATTTCAAAATGGAAGGAGCTCTTTCTCATCACCTATCTTGGCTCATTCTTGTCTTGCACATAGTTGGGCAAGAATTAGATAGCCTTGTCCTAGTACCACACTTGATGTTAACCCTTTGGATAGTTGTCCGTCTTCGGTAAATGATCAACAAAATTGTGATGTGGACAACCTATTAATAGGTTAACTCACATGTCTCGTAATAGTTTTTATTCTTTTACATTTTTTTCTTTTTAATTTTATGTGTGTGATTGCATGTGCATGATGTGATCCCTCGTGTTGTTCTATTTTATGTCTCTCTCTCTTTGTGATATTCCTCTATTTGTATATACATTCTTCTCTATGTCGTAAACATTTTTCATTTGTCCTGTGTTTTTCAATTGGAGATGATGGAAGGTGTGGAGACATTTATGGGTGGGTGCATGAAGTTGGGTAGCAATTTCGTCGCCACTTTCTAAAAAAAGTTTGAAAATGCTATAACACGAGCATGTTATAACATGCTCGCATTATAGCATGTTAAAAGAAAAAAAGAGAGTTAAAGTCTTCATTTTCACTTCAACTGTTTTCTTCTTCTGCTCGCAGCCAAAACCCCCAACTTTTGTGCTTGCATTCTAGGAGAGGGTATTGGGCACAAATCTTCAACAAGAGTTGTGATTTCTTTGCAAGGATGGCGCCACGATGATGAAGAGGTGGGAGAGGTAAGTATTGTTTGTTGTTTGTTTTGAATTTCTTAGTTTTTGGTTGATTTTGTTAGTTTTAGGCTAAATTTGATAAATAAAATTTTGAATTTGTAGGAGATGCAAATGAACCCGAAAACCCACAAAATACTCAACAAGAAGAGAAACCAAATCCTGAAGAACAAAATCCTCAACAAGAAAATTAACCTCAACAACAACCTCCTCCACCAATCCCTCAACACCCTCCTGACACTCAACAAATTTTAATGAGTGAGATTAAGAGCAACAAAAAATAGATTGAGGATTTTATTAGTAGGTTGAGTGATCCAAATGGTTCAACCATAGAAAGAATGACCCTCACAAATTCATTGAAAGATATGTTAAAAAATGTAGATTCAATTAGCAAACAAATAACTAGATGGCAAGATAGGAAACATGTGGCTAGGGCATATTATATGCAGATTAATTATCATATAACCAAGTAAAGGATTTAAAAATTAAAAATGGTCATTTGTGCTCACTATTCACTAACCCACGCAAAAATAAAAATCTTAGCCTCAATGCGAAGAGGTTTCCAATTCATTGGTGCCACCTCCAAGAGATTAGGAACCGTTTTTATGATAGGTGACCAATACATGGTCTTTGATGACCGATCGTGCAACAATTGTGAAGTCCCACAATATTTTCTTATGAAACTATACAATGAGTTCATATTGAACAAAATCCCAAATTATTTTGATATGAGGGACTTCCAGGGGAGAGGTGGGGGGTCGGCTCAGGATAGGCCTAGTGCACAGCCGGATCCTACACAGCAAGGGAGATGAGCTCTTGCTAGGCTACCTCATGAGCACGTTGTTATGCCTATCATCGTGAAGGAGAGTACTAATGTAGAGACATTGTAGCTGATCAACACTTTGACCTAGAGTGTCATCCATCATACTAGCCCTTTCTATAGCACCATCCAGGGGAGTCTTCGAGTGGTTGCCTTCGAACCCATGTGTGTCAATCTTGTTGGGCGACTTGTTCATATGACCCCATTGACACTCAGGAGGCTACTGCGAAGGATCCTTATGCAGCTATGAAGATGGAGAGGGCGGCTGACATTTTGCATGATGCATATGGAATTGATACTCAGGTAAAAGTTAGCATGTTCATTGAATTTAATTTATTAAATTTTGATTTTGAAATGCAAGATTAACTAATTTAGTTCTATGATTTTAATAAAATTGTAGGGTCACAGTGTTGAGACTAGATACACTGGCCCTCCTACTTATTTTTGTAGTACACCTATCAGTGGGGTATGTAACTAGTAAACAATTATAAATTTATTACATGTTAATAGCATTATTTTATGAATGGTGTTTTAATATGTGATTTTGGATGTTGAACAGGGTAATATTGGAGGTTTCAAGGGAACACCTCCTAGTGCCAATGGATTTACTCAAACCTTCCCATAGGTAATAGAATAAAGAGTTTAACTAATGAATTGTACTTAATATATTTGTGTAGTTTATATTCATATCATTAGTTATGTTGAATTGCACATCATTCAAACTCAAATCATTACTTCACATTCCATAACTAAAAACTAGATGTTGATAGATGGAAAAATTTCAACTACAATATAGTTGTTTAGAAAGTCAACATAAGCAGTGATGCAATTTATTCACATGGAGGCATGTGCTTGCAAAGGTGCACCTACATGACAAACAATGGATGCTTGGAAAAAATATATGAAACCATAATAGTAAGAAATAGCATAGACAAGGCAGTTAGTAGTTTCAAAAAATGCCTCAAAGAAATGCAGTCTCATGGTGATGGAATTCCATTCCATCACCATGACACCACATTAATTCCATCACCATGACACCACATTTCTTCGAGGCATTTCTTCAAAGTTCTCACCACCTTTTCTATGAAACAAATTTTTTCATACATACATGTACCAAAGCATTTTATCAAACTATTTGTGCTTCCTTCCTGCTATGGCTAAAATCCTAAAATAGGTGCTTTCCAACAAACTATAGATGCTTGGAAAAATATCTATCAAAGCAAAATAGTAAGCAATAAAACCATAGAGAAGGTAATGAACTTTTTGAAAAAATTCCTAAAAGAAATGCATTCTTATGGTGATGGAATGCCATGACATGCATTTGTTTGTAATGGAATTCCATCACCACGAGACCCCATTTCTTTTGAGGCATTTTTTCAAATAGTTCATTGCCTTTTCTATGCCACCATAGTTATCGTACATGTCTACAAAAGCATTTAATCAAACAATTCAGTGGCTTGCTGCTATGGGTAAAAGCCTAAAAAACACGTCCTTTTGAACAAGATATGGATAGGGAAAATAGTAAGCATGATAATAAAAAATATATAGTTTAATAAGTACTCAAAAAAAAAATCATTAGATCTCATACACTATAAGTCATGATGTTTCCATCTCTATTGTAACTTTTTTGTGATTAAATAATTTTTTGTTTTATTTTCAAATGTTGGTTGTGGAAACACCTCCAAATGTTACGAGGGTAATGGATATCAATGTTTCATCCGCTATACAATCTTCGATGGATCTGACAGGGGAGGTATGAGGAAAATTACTAAATTTCAAATTACATTTCTTGTTATAGATGTTAGTTCGAGTGAAAAATCAAACCAAATTATTGATTCGTAGTCTAATTTCTATTTGGATGGTTTATATAGGGCTTGATCATGCCTCAGCATTGGCGTGCGAATATTTCCCTTGTGGAGAGTGATCGTGACATGGCCATAAGTGATTTTTTTTAAATATATCATTTTTTATAATGTAATTTCTATATATTAATGTCTTTACTTCTTATTGTAATAGTTAAAAATTCACCAAGAACTTAATAGTAGTAGGAGGAGCAACAGGAGCACTCCTCAAGTGTAGTAGAAATGAGTGATAGACTTATTGCCATCCAATCGACCAGCAAAGGGAAAGAGTTTATTTTGAGAGCCTAGAGAGCAATGACTTTTGATTTGAGAGCCCTTTGTTGTATGCCTACATGGTAGTTTTGTACATATTTTGTATTAGATATATTTGACATTGTATGCCTATATGGCATTCTCGTAAGCCTATATGGCTATTTTGTACCTATATTTTATACTTATATCGACATATATTGATGTATGCATACATGGCTATTTGGTTAATACAAATCTTTTTTATGGATGATGTCCATATTTGCATGTTATAAATTCATGGTTCAATAAATATGAGTTACGTGTATTCAAGTGTATACTTTACAACGTATGTGTATACTTTATGACTTATGTGTGTTCCAATGTATACTTTGTGACTTACATGTTTTCATGTGTATACCTTGTATTCACGCATATAATTTTTATTAAGTTGTGTATACTATGTATTCATGTGTATAATTCAAGACATGTGTTTGTGACTACTTGTGCTTCCCTTATTCACATGTACATGCTTGACATATTCATGTGTATACTTATTAATTGGTTAGCCATAGCATTGATCATTGCTATCCTTCATAGTTTGTCTTGAATAAATTAATTGATTGATGGTAAACAACTTTATCTAAAAGAAAAAAACACGTTTTCAATTGGTATTCTATGAAATGATTGGAACAACTCAATTAAGCAAAGGATACATAAGAATTTTCCTTTTAGATTAGCAATGCATGGTAGTTTCAAAAAGTATCCTTAATATTACAAAAATATATGTGTTTATACACTTCAATTGTGCACTCACCCTTTGGTTCTTTGAAAGAAAAATCTGCCTATGTCATTGTTACACTGCACAAGTAAACCAGATTTTGTATTGTGGAGCTATATTAAGCTACCACTCTCAAGACCAATGTAACAATGATACAAAATAATGTTTGAGACTGCAAGAAGACATCAAAATGGCTAGTGTACTAAACAAATTTCTATGATTTATGAAGAAAATTGGTAACTCTACTCAGTTGGCTTCTTTTTTCAAAATCATACAAATTGAACCCTAACATCAATAGACTCTGTATATTAAGCTACCACAATTCAAGTTTCAACGATGAATATTTATCATGCATGTTTTAAATGACATTCAAATTTATGGTGGTTTTGTTATTTATATGATGTTATGTGATATTCTAATCCTAATGCATGCTTCTAGGCTACATATATATTTATATTTTGTTTTTACATGATTTTTGTACCAATGAACCCAAAACGAACTGAACCCCCCTACAAAAAAAATTGGCCTAATCGACGAACCAAACCCCCGAACCTGAATTCGAACCTCAAAACCTATTCCAACACTCTTCATTATGCCTACACAAACTTAATTTACCACCAAATTATCCTGCCTCTTCACTTTACCCACTTTTACTCCCTCAAACATCTCTTTTTCATTTAAAACCCTTGTTTTCACAACTAGGGAATCATGCCATAACATACTTTTGACCTCCCTTGTCCTTGTAGAAATTTTAAACACATCAAATTCCATAACCTCACCCTATTTCCAAACCTATTCTAACTTATTTTCAAGCAATTTCTTCTTTTCACCTCTTCTAGCCTTGCTTTTAAGGGGCCTCAATTTTGAATTTTGAACAAGGGAAGAGTTAGTAATCTCTTCCAATGTATTTACCAATTCTATATTCTTATTCCTACTCCCTATCCTACTTACATCAGACCCATATCACAAAGACACAACCTAAACAATAGGTAGAATGGCCTACTTCACCATATTACACTCGAACCCTTAAGGGATCAATCTGGTTGAACGTAGCTCAGAGTGATTCCATGTGTTTGGGTGTGAAAGAGGACCATGCCTAGCATAAACATACATATTCATATGTGTTTGAACAATCTGTTTGGTCACACGAGTTGCAGAATGAAAGTTGCACCAGTTTGCAACTTTCCACTGCTTGCATTTGACACTTTTTCCATCAATTGAAAACTAGACACCACGGGAAAACCACTCTGAGATAACAAAAAATAAGAGAGGTTATTGTACAGGGGTCCAACATTATCCCATAGGATCAGATGAGAAGTTTCTAAGCATTATGGTATTTGAGTAACGACATGCTAAAGTTTGCAGCCATTTTGCATTTTGGACCCTTAAGGGATCGATTCAGTTGAACGTAGCTCAGAGTGATTCCGTGTGTTTAGGTGTGAAAGAGGACCATGCCTAGTGTAAAAATACCTATTTTGACGTGTTGGAATAGTTCTTTTGGTCACACGAGTTGTAGAACGAAAGTTGTACCACTTTGCAACTTTCCACTACTTGCATTTGACACTTTTTCCATCAACTGAAAATTGGACACCACATAAAAACCACTCTGAGATAAAAAAAAATTGAGAGAGGTTAGTGTAGAGGGGTCCAACATGATCCCATAGGATTAGATTATAATTTTTGAAGCATCATGGTATCTGAGTAACAACATGTTGAAGTTTACAACCATTTTGCACTTTGGACCCTTAATGGATCGATCTGGTTAAATGTAGCTCAGAGCGATTCCATGTGTTTGGGTGTGAAAGAGGACCATTCCTATTGTAAACATACATATTCAGACACATTGGAATAGTTTATTTGGTTACATGAGTTACAAAATAAAATTTGCACCACTTTGCAGCTTTCCACTACTTTCATTTGACACTTTTTCCATCAACTAAAACTGGACACCATAGGAAAACCACTCCAAGATAACAAAAAATGAGAGAGGTTATTGTAGAGGGGCCCAACTCAATCCCATAGGATTAGATGAAAAGTTTCTAAGCATCACAGTATTCGAGTAATAGCATGCTGAAGTTTGCACCCATTTTGCACTTTGGACCCTTAAGGGATCAATTCAGTTGAATGTAGCTCAAAGAGATTCCACGTGTTTGGGTGTGAATGAGGACCATAACTACCATAAAAATACTTATTTAGACACATTGGAATAGTTTTTTTGGTCATACGAGTTGTAGAACTAAAGTTGCACCACTTTGCAACTTTCCACTACTTGCATTTGACACTTTTTTCATCAACTAAAAACTAGACACCACGGGAAAAAAAATCTGAGATAACAAAAACTGAGAGAGGTTATTGTAGAGGGGCCCAACACAATCCCATAGGATTAGACAAGAAGTTTATAAGTGTCACAGTATCTGAGTAACAACATGTTGAAGTTTGCATCTATTTTACACTTTGGACCCTTAAGGAATCGATCTGGGTGAACATAGCTCGAAGCGATTCCACATCTTTAGTTGTGAAAGAGGACCATGCCTAGCATAAACATACCTATTCGAACATGTTGGAATAGTTTGTTTGGTCACATGAGTTGCAAAACATAAGTTGTACCCCTTTGCAACTTTCCACTACTTGCATTTGACACTTTTTCCATCAACTGAAAACTGGACACCACGGGAAAACCACTCTGACATAACAAAAAATAAGAAAGGTTATTACAGAGGGGCCCAATATGATCCCATAGGATTAGATGAAAATTTTTTAAGTGTTACAATATCTGAGTAACCTCATGGTGAAGTTTGCAGTCATTTTAAACTTTGGACCATTAAGGAATCGATCTTGTTGAACATAGCTCATAGCGATTATGCATCTTTGGGTGTGAAAGAGGACTATTTCTAGTGTAAAAATACCTATTTAGATGTGTTGGAATAGTTCATTTTGTCACACGAGTTGTAGAATGAAAGTTGCACCACTTTGAAACTTTTCACTACTTGCATTTGACACTTTTTCCATCAACTGAAAATTGGAAACCATAGGAAAACCACTCTAAGATAACAAAAACTGAGAGAGATTATTGTAGAGGAGCCCAACATGATCCCATAGGATCATACGAGAATTTTCTAAGCATCATGGTATCCAGGTAACAACATGCTAAAATTTGTAGCCATTTTGCACTTTAGACCCTTAAGGGATCGATCTGGTTGAATGTAGCTCAGAGCGATTCTGCATGTTTGGGTGCAAAAGAGGACCATGAATAGTGTAAAAATACATATTCGGATGCATTGAAATAGTTTGTTTGGTCACACAAGTTGCAGAAGGAAATTTGCACCACTTTGCAACTTTCCACTGCGTCCATTTGACACTTTTTCCATCAACTGAAAACTAGACACCACAAGAAAACCATTCCTAAATATGAAAATTGGGAGAGGTTATTGTAGAGGAGCACAATTTGATTCCATAGGATCAAATGAGAAGTTTCTAAGCTTCATAGTATCTGAGTAGCAACATGTTGAAGTTTGTAGCCATTTTGCACTTTGGATGCTTAAGGGATCTGAACATAGCTTGAAGCGATCCCATGTGTTTGGGTGCGAAAGAGGACTATGCCTAGTGTAAACATACCTATTCATATGCATTGGAATAGTCCATTTGGTCACACAAGCTGTAGAATGAAAGTTGCACCACTTTGCAACTTTCCACTACTTGCATTTGACACTTTTTCCATCAACTAAAAACTGGAAAGCACGAGAAAACCACTCCGAGATAACAAAAATTGAGAGAGGTTATTGGATATGGCCCCAACGCAATCCCATAGGTTTAGATGAAGATTTCATAAGCACCATGGTATACCAGTAATACCCCGTCAAGGATTGCTACCCTTTTGCACTTTGGAATTTGATGTTTCATTGAACTATACGGTTTCGTACAGGGTGATTGTGCTCTATTTTCAATGGAATTCAATGTGAAGTAGACTTAACTCTGTTTTAGTTCTAGTTTGGTTGGATTTCAAGTGATTTTGTGCATTTTAGAAGCCAATTACTAAGGGTCGGTTTGTATACCCTGTTTTAAGGGTTTTGAGTGCATTAAAATGTCATATTAAGCCTTTCACCCACCGTATGCTTCTATAACTCAATGGAAATGCTTAGTTATGGTTATAAAATATGTGTGCAAAGTTTTTTGTGCAAGGGAGGTGAATAGAGGGTTTTTAGGTGATGCCCTAGATGTCAAATGGTGCATTTTTTAGTGGAAAATGGTGGTTTACTACTAAGGTATGAAGAAATTTTTGGGGGCAGCAATATCTCTTAAACTTTTAAGCTTGTGAAAACCTTTTTGAAGGTGTATTAGGCTTTGGCTAGTTGTGAGAAGGTTTTGAGTATGGGTTTTCAATAAACCCTTTTCTAACTTATAGTCTCCAAATCTCATCAAATGGGCTTATCTTTTAGAGAAGGTCATCCAATGGCCAACCAAACATCAATCAAGCTTTAACACAGACCCTAAGACAAATTCCCAAGAGATCATACCATGTTTCTTTGTACCATCATTAAGATCCAATAGACCACCTTGCATAAAGGCTACTAAATTAGCCCTATTTACAAAGAGGCGACCTTTTAAACACTAGATATTCACTCAAACTCCTGAAAAAATAGTATGTTATGTGTAAAAACCTCTTATTCCATGATTTTTTTCTAGTTCCAAGACCTCTAGACCCCTAATAAACCAAACCCTCTATTTCAAGCAAAATACTTGGGGTTTTAATGAAACTCCTATCTCCCACACCTGACATACCCAAACAAAGCACCAAACACACTTACCAGACCCTACACATGGTGAATAATACATTACATTGATAGTCCTTCCCACATTTTGTCAAAACACCACTTGAAACCCTCATTTTCATCATGAAAATACCCTGCTACAGCCCTAGAACATCATCCCAAACACCAAACCTTGACTCCACACAATTCTAAATAGGTTAGGCATGTATTTTACAAGTTAGACAACCCATTCCACAACTTACACTAGACACAGAAAGTGGAATGGGTCGAATTACATCATGAAACCCTTCAATCCAAGAACACTATGAAAGTAGATAGCAGTAGTAAAAACAAGATAACTTTCACTATACAAAGAGTTAGAACCTCTAAATAGGTGAAAATGAAAGATAATTCATCAATATACAACATCCAGTAGGTTTCAGATCATCTTAGTGTTCGTATAGGCCGTACAACAACAAGAAAAGTGAGAAAAACTAGTAAATTTTTGGAAAATAACATTCTTCTTGATCAAATATGGGTTACAAATCAGCCAACAATCTCTCCTTCGAGGAATTGAAGGTTATTATACATGTTACCATAGGAACAATAAAATCAGAGGATTTGAAAGGAAATCCATGAAAACAAAACTCTCTAAATAGTATATCAAACTCTAGTTCAAAATCTTTTAGATGAGGTTGCTCCCATAGTTGTCTTACTTGCTTGACAAATCCTTGAAACTTTGTATTGATTTTATTTTTCCTATCCCTCTCTTACTGTTCTTCCTCAATTTTATCAGGATCATACATTGACCTTCTTTCCCCTCATAAATTTTGGACCACATCCATTACCTCCACATAAAACTGGACATCCTTGGTCTTCTTGGTTCCCATGCCCTGATATGGTTATGCAAATGAAAATGAAGCAAAGTAATCATCTCCTTCTCTGCTAGTTGGAAGAATGCATGCTTAATGTTTTGATACATGATATCAACTCTCTTCTGCTCTCATGGTTGAATATCAAAATCTAGTATGGTGGGCCTCCAGAGTTCCAGTCATCTTTCTTCCTCTTCCACCAAATACTAGCCTAATCCACATGTCTGCTAGCCTAATTCGCTTTGTTTTTGAAAGCTGAATTTTCTCCTGAGTCACCAATGTAGCTCTCTCTACCTTTTTAGACTCTCTCATTTCTAAAAATCATGTCTGGGATTTAATCATCTGTACCACATGATTGATGTGCTTTGAATCCTTGCATCTAAAGGAAATTTCCTTTCCATAAATACTGCTAGGGAATTTCAATGTTTTCGTTGTAGACTTTGGTATTAAAGTCAGTACCTGCAACATGAAGAGTGATTTTGATTCCTCTTCTACATTAGAGGGTTCATATCCTTTATCTGACTCTTCTGAATTATCAGAATCAAACTCACTAGCTTCCATATTCAAAAATCCCTATCCAACATCTACAATAAATTTATTTTGATCATCAGTAATAGTCTTCAAAATTGGCAGCTAGTACAAGTTCATTCTGCTTTCATAATAATTTATAACCATGGAGTTCATCCATTCCTTGATGCTATCAAGTGAAGATTGAGGAATGTCGTCAATGTGAAGTATATCCCTCTTGAAGTTTTTGAAAGCAATAGCCATATCAAATTCCTTTTGCCCAAGTCCTACTCTCTCAAGGTTAACAATCTCAATCTCACTAATAGTGATTACTAAGAAAGGAAATTCCACCAAATCTACCAAATAGTTTACCATAGGAACAATAAAAGCAGAGGCTTTGAAAGGAACTCCATGAAAACCAAGCTCTCCAGTATATCAAACTCTAGTTAAAAATATTTTAGATGAGGCTGCTCCCATAGCTCTCTTACTCACTTGACAAATCCTTGAAACTCTGTATTGATTTTATTTTTCCTGTCCCTCTCTTGTTGTTCTTCCTCAATTTCATCAAGATCATACATTGACATTCTTTCCCCTCCTAAAGTTTGGACCACATCCATTACCTCCACATAAAAATGGACATCATTGGTCTTCGTGGTTCACACGCCTTGATATGGTTATGCAAATGAAAATGAAGCAAAGTAAACATCTCCTTCTCCGCTGGTTGGAAGAATGCATGCTTAATGTTTTGATACATGATATCAACTCTCTCTTCTACTCTCATGGTTGAATACCAAAATCTAGTATGGTGGGCCTCCAGAGTTCCAGTCATCTTTCTTCCTCTCCCACCAAATCATGGCCCGATCCACACGGCTGCCAGCCTAATTCACTTTGTTTTCAAAATTTGAAGTTTCTCCTAAGTCACCAGTGTAGCTCTATCTGACTTTTAATACTCTTTCACTACTACAGATTGTCTTTTGGATTTAATCATTTGTACCACATGGTTGATGTGCTTTGAATCCTTGCATCTAAAGGAAATTTCATCAACATAAATATTGCTAGGGAATTTCAATGCTTCCATTGTAGTTGGTATTAAAGTCGAGGTACCTGCAACATTGAAAATTATCCTTATATAATAATTCCCTCCATCTTGTTGGCTTGTAACACTCTTGATGGTGGCTACATGAAACCTAATTCTGATTCCTCTTCTACATCAAAGGGTTCATATCGTTGATCTGACTCTTCTGAATTATCAGAATCAGAATCACTAGCTTCCATATTCAAAAATTCCCAACAAACATCTTCAATAAATTTATTTGGATCATCAGTAATAGTCTTCAAAATTGGCCGCTAGTACAATTTCATTATGCTTTCATAATACTTTATAACCATGGAGTTTATCCATTCCTTGATGCCATTAAGTGAAGATTGAGGAATGGCATCAATGCGAAGTACATCGCACTTGAAGTCATTGAAAACAATAGCCATATCAAATTCCTTTTTCCCAAGTCCTACTCTCTGAAGTTTAACAATCTCAAACTCACTAAAAATACATTTACAACCATATTCAAAGATTTGCATTATAAAGGCTACAAATTAAAATATTGACTTAAATAGCCTTCAAGAGGCTTTAAATAGCCTTTACAAATGATTCTACATCTTTCCAATCATGCCTAACTGTTATTTTTGTAACTAACATGACTTATTATATTATAAATAAATTGTGGATGTGTTGTGACCTTATTCAATTGACAAAACTCAAAACACAAAACTAACTTAAAAGACTTCCGTGAACCAAATTTTCTCAATAACCTTGGTGCCCCTGTGCCAAATTTCAATATTTTAGTAAATCTCATTACAATTCCTTAGGTACTCTATTCTCACACATATTTTACAATGTCACTCATACATTTGAGATTCTCATATAATGTCTACATCATAGGTTCTCATTTAGAGGTTAAATTCAAATGAGTAACTTGAGATTCCCTCACAAAGCTTCACACACTCTTTTATAATGGCTTCAGATCAAAATTGAGATTTGTCAATATCATTAAAATAAGGATATTGCATTTCTTTTTTGGCTAAGATTCTCTTCGATGGCTCAAAAATCAGTATTTTCTACAAGGAGAGACCAATCAATTTTTACTAGTTTAGTTACAGATAAGCAAAGTAAAAGAATAAAAATAAATAACTCATCCAAAATGGAAATGAAATGAAAATAGATGGAAATCACTTACAGATAGGAATGGCAGTCTCTCAACTTAGTCACTTCTGGCAATACATTTTCACTAGGAGTTCTAAGATACCTATTGCACACAACACCTCTCATGAATAGAATATCTTGAAATTTGAGATGCTCTTATAATGTCTACATCATAGGTGCTCATGATAAGGTTAAATTAAAATAAATAGCTTGAAATTACCTCACCAAGCTTTGCACACACTTTTGTAATGGCTTATTTAATCATAATTGAGATTTTTCAAGATCATCAAAATAGGGATGTTGCATTGCTTTTCTACCTAAGATTCTCTTGGATGGCTCATAAATCTGCATTTTCTGCAAGGGAACACCTATCAATTTTTATCGGGTTACTTATAGATATGCAAAGTAAAAAAAGATGATAGCATTGGCATCAAACAAATTAACGTGGATACAAATATAAATTAATAAGAACCATTGTGCATATACTTACGAATTAATCCAATGAACCATCCGGGTCTGCTCTAGTCTTTATTGTGTAAAGTATTTCCTCATGGTCAGACTCACGAACCTTCCACAAGGTCTTGTTCAAAGGTCTACCCCCATATTTGGTCAAATGAACATCGGATGTCACAATAAGGTTTGAGTAATGAAGAATCTTATGATGCGTGTCAAAGTCTTGAAACAACCAATGTTTAACACTCTTATGTGGGTACCTTCTAAGCCACATTCCAATAGCAACAACTGAGCCTACAGGGTATTCGATGTTTTCTCCACTATAATTGGGTCTTCCAATTTCTTTTTGGCCTCAACACAATGACACAAGTAATAGTTTGTTCCCTCTTTGTTCTCTTCATCTGCAATAACTACATAAACATGCCCTACATTGATATGTGTGGCATATCTCTTCAAATTAGTCAACATTATGAATACAGTACAAAGTAAGATAATAATATGGAATTTCAAAAACTAAGCAAGTAGATATATTACCTGGTTGAACTAGATCTGATACATGGTCAAAGTCAACTGATGATTCCATCTATGTTAGTTCCAATGTCATCAGAGGGTGATATGTGTGAAGTGGGCGAAGATAACTTGTCAACCATTTGTCAACCCACTCCCTTGACTCACAATCATTCCAGGCTTGCATTGTACATGAAGAACAAAAGCATGCCATGTTATGTGTATCGATATTCCATGAACCTGCATTTGAGCTAAGGAAAGAGTGTAGCTCACTTGATCATGTTAGTGTAAAACAATCCTCATTTGGTGCAATGTTAGTATCATCCATCAACCAAAAAAATCTACGAATTGAAGACATACCTTCATTACCTGGACCCTTCAAAGCATTACACCACTCGATGATTGATCTTGCATATGTCAACTTTGCACTGTCTTTATACTTTAACTCTTCTCATGCTAATGCTCTTTTCATGCATCCTCCTGCACCATCATGCTCCCCCTTTCCATGCCTGGCCACATAAAAGTTCCACATATGATGAACACCTGTAGTGAGATGCATCCTACACAACCAATAGAAAATGTGTGTGTTCTTGAACTTTGCTGCACAGTTATCCAACCATATTATATGACGATCGTATGTTATTCCCCTTTGAGCCAAATCACTATAGAACATTTGGAAGAAACCTTGCATGAACTCTAGAGAATGTGTGTGATCATCACTAATATAAAAGTGATACACCCTCAATACCTTCCTTTGTTCCTCTGTACTATCAGCTACATGAATGAATACTATGTGCACAAATATCAAAACCTATGTGGAGTTGTAATATTGTGATTGCACCTCACACTGTGGTTGTAGAGTGTAGTTCTCTGCAAAGTCAACCAATGATACTATGCTACCAACTAGAAATGTGTCCTTGTATAGCTTGAATTGTGTGTCCAGCCATCGGGCTCTATGGGTATGTCTTGCATACTCATACACTAGATTCTCACGAAACATGGACATAAACTGATACACTGGAATCTTCTCAATAACCAAATCACACCTTTTTTTTTTGAGACCCATCTTTTGTAGTGTATTCCACTATTTTATACTTCTCGAAATCTACTAGTTTTTGTCCCACCTCATCTGTGCTTTCCATATGTTGACATACTGGCATTTTTTGCAAGCCACCACAATGCTCACATGAACCATCTAAGAATGTTGTCCTATAGAATATTTGGCCATCCTCTATTTGACATAAATTTTTTGATATGAGCTCTCTTGAATATTTTGGTTGGGCTTCTATGCCACAATCCTACAAAACATCGTTAATATGCAAATCTAAACATATAGAATGATAAACATCATAATGGTTAGAGAATTCAATATGTAGTCTACAACAACAAGTAGTACATGTGTGATTTATCTTGACATAAAAAGGTTTAAGCATTTCAAAAAATCTTTGAGAAATACTAATTTGAGGATAATCATTTTGAAATTTATGAAAAAATTGGGTTTGAGTCGTATCCAAAAAATGCTTTGGATGTGGCTCACGGTTTTGACTACTGATTCTCCTTCTTATGACATCCCTTTGATTTGGATATTTCCTTGTATTATTCTTCTAATACTCTTCAATTAGTGTTCTCAATGCTTCAACAATTTTTTTATCTTTATGTGGTAGTCTTCCTGAGAATGCCCATAATTCATTTGAATTGGTGCCCTCAATTCTTTGCCACCTTTGAATGACTTTTGATAAAGTTTTTCTACTAATTCCCATTTGTTCACTTGTCTTTTTAATGAGACAATATCTATTT
Source organism: Sequoia sempervirens (assembly GCA_007258455.2). Taxonomy (NCBI): domain Eukaryota; kingdom Viridiplantae; phylum Streptophyta; class Pinopsida; order Cupressales; family Cupressaceae; genus Sequoia; species Sequoia sempervirens. The sequence goes on along the minus strand of VDFB02274714.1, from coordinate 29,516,126 downwards.
GTTTGATAGCTTACCAAAGTCAATGTAATGACATGTTGGGTGACATTACTATCCTTTGAGCGTGAGGTCTTACCCACACTATCATAAGCATCCATTAGATTCTTCACAATAGTGTCTTCACTTGATGCATTTGATGTTCTCAACCATCTTCATGATGTTTCTATACTTTAAACCCCACATCATTTGAACAAATAGTTGACATCTTGTGGTCTCATTTAGCCTTTCAAAGAATATTTTCCAAATCTTATCATCATATCTTCTACAAGTGCATTCTAGAATCTTACCTTCCATGTGCTGCAAAATATCCTCATCAATATTAATAAAAAACTTTGGCTTTCTATGAAAAATTCTAGGTGGTGTTCTCCTAGGTACACACATCTCAACATTAGCAATTTCATCAATATTTAATTGAGGTGGGCTAGATTGCATACCTTCAATCAAGGGTGGAGTAGAAGACATACCTTGATCTTCACATGGGGATGATGGCATACCTTCTTCATCAAATCCGAGTGATGATGTACTCTCAAATTGAGATGTGATGGATGGTGTCCAATCATATTAACTTGTGGTAGTTGGTGTCCCTCCATATTCTCTTGTTCTTAATGGTGTCCCTTCTTATTCACTTGTGGTAGAGGGTGTGTCTCCAACTACGATATCTACATCTATCCTAGCATGACTCTTTCGCATTCGTTCCCTTTGTGCTACCAATTTCTTTTCTCTTTTTGATGCTTGAGGTTCCTCTTCAATTGGATTGTTTTCATCAATCATTTCCAATTAATTCTTTTCATGATATGTCGCCACCCGCTCTCTCTCTTTTGCTTTGAAGGTTTCATACTCTTCCTCTGTTAGTTTCTTCCTTGATTATTTTTTTGGCATGGTGGATAATTTTACATGTAGCAAGGTAATGAGATGAATATTAGTTCCTAAAAAAATGTATCCATTAAAATGACCTATTTGAACAAACCAAACAACCCTCAAAGCTTGACAATTATCAGAAGTTAGATTTCACACTTTCACCCCTTGAACCCTAGTAGTAGTGGAAACTCAGTTTTTTCCCAATAACTCAAATGTTCTCCAAAATACTAGACAAACTATTGATTATTTTAGACACCCTTTGCAAAGTTATTACACATAACTCAATGTCAGGTACAAGTCCTTTGGACCAAATCGCCCAAAAACACCCCTTCTAAGCTGACCTAATTAGGCTAATTAGGCCTAATTTGAAAAGCAACATGCCCTCAAACTTATCACATGACCTTGAAACCTTGGGGAAGCATTTCTTAGGTTCTCAAACCTTGAAAACCACAACTATATTCCTCTGGAATGGACAAATTCATGCCAAACCTGAAAACCCTTATTTTTTGCACTATTCAAGAGGGTTTGTTGAATATGCTACTTCCACAACCTCCCTGACTTTAAAACCAACTTGAAAAAAGGACATTAACCCTACACATAACTAAAATTTCAAAACATCATGACCTACCATAGAGATTCTTCCAAACCCTAGGCCTAAGCCCTCATTCACATGCATATTTGTTCACAAAACTCGTTGTAGCAGTAGGCTTATTACTCCTATTTCTTTCATAGCACTCAAATCATGCATCCTACACTTAAATCAGACATCATAGGGCCCCTTACACAAGTTACAAGTTAGGGAAAACTTGAAAACACAGAAAATTGCTGCTAAACTTGAGATTTCAATGTATTTTCTTCTAAAAAACTCCAAATCAAACTTACATTCTTTGTCTACATGCCATTTAAAGGATTCTTCTTCACATCCCACCAACCAACTACCTTGCAACTGAGTTTCAAACCCTTAATGACCATTGAAGGCCAAGTTTACATCATTTACACATGATATAACAACAATATTACTCATATTGTAAGTTTGGACTCCTAACACCTATAACTCACTAAAACCACACCAATGGCTTGAAATGAGCCTCATTAGACCCAAAAAACACTAATCTTGCACATTTTAACACCTAAAATCAAAAAAAAAACCTAAGACATGCTTAGTGGTCTTGATTGACCTTATTCAAAACAAAACATGCTCAAAGACTCATCCACCTACCTATTAACCTCCTAATTACCATCAAATGATCAAATAAGGAGGATGAGGTGTAGGTGATCCTACACCAGGGTTGTAAAAGTGTGTTAAAGAGGGAGACCAATGGTCACCTCTTTCAAATGTTAGTTTTCAAAGTTGAAGTGGTTTGTTTTAGGAGGGAAACATTATCAAAGGCCATGAGAAACTTGAATGGAGGATGATCCTTGGATTGGGCGTCAAACCAAATGAGGAAATGTTGAGATTTCCTTAAGAAAAATGAGGTTTTGGTGAGTGAAATTGAGTTTATGAGTTGGGAAGCATTATTTTATGTTAGATTGAGCATGAGCAGGGTATTTTAGACGTGTTTGAATAGTTGTCAAGTTTTGGAGTGTTTAGCAGGTGCTACTTTCAATAAAACCTAGGGTTTATAAGCCTAGGGAGAGGGTTTTATGGTTTGGGTGGTAAATGATTGAATGTCTACAATCTAACATTGCAATTTGAAGTTTTGATAGATATAAAGTATTACCCCAAGGTTTCAGGAGATTTGGACAAGTTTTGAAGGTGGTCCCTTTGTAAAAGTGGGCTAATTTGGGCCCTTAAAAGCATAGAAACCCTAATTTGTGCAGTTTGGTAAAAAAAAAGCATTGATGATTGTTGGATATGTTGAAAGGCTCTGTAATGGGTCCCTAAGGTGTGTTGTGTCATGATTTGAAAGGTTGTGTGAGTGGAATTATGCCCGATTGAGTGACTTTGATATGCT
>VDFB02274714.1:29467034-29513216 GCA_007258455.2 Sequoia sempervirens | reverse complement strand
GTTTGGTGTTTTTTTCGTTATAAATTAATTGTTCATCTAGATTTCAAATAAATTACATTTTTAGAAACTAGACTCCATTCTACAATTTATTTATTTATTTTTTTTAAAAATCAATTAATTTTCAAAATTTGTAGGGGGAGCACGACCAAAATTCTGCTTTTTAGGAAGTGCCCACTTAGAAAATTAGTAAAAAAATCAAATATTCATTAAAAAATTATCAAAAAAATTGTGCATCAACTAGATACTATTAGCTAACTTCTGACCATAGCAATTTTAAAATACTACAAAAAAGTTCACCATGCTAGGGTCATACAAGAGTTGCTATGTTATGTTTTTCTGACAAAAACAACACTGGTCAATTTGTGCATGTCCCTCTTTTGAACCCCTTAATATCAACCATTTTAAAAATAAATTAGTAGTTTAGAAAGTAGACTTGGAGCACTACAATCCTTTTTTTTGTTCCATCTCAAAATTTTGAGTGTAACTATCCTCAATTTCACATCTAAGGTCATTATTTCCTGATTTCAGAAAAAAGTGGTCACTTAAGCCCGCTTTTTGGGAACCATCTTGGTGCACTTACCCTTATGTCTCATTCATGTTGACTCAAAATACTTCCCTTTTATCCTTTCTTTATCTTGTGTTTTCCTTTAGTGGATGATGCAAGGTGTCAAGACATTTAGGTCTCTTCCATGTTGACTCAAAAGTTTTTCCTTTTGTCTTTTCTTTGTTTTGTGTTTTCCTTTTAGGGATGATGCGAGGCGTTGAGACATTAATGTATCTTCCATGTTAACCCAAAATGATTTTCTTTATTTTTTCTCTCTTTGTGTCATTCTTCCTATTCCATGAGTATTTGAGGAATGATGATCGTTCTGAGCTCTCTAAACAAAATTGTAGCAAAGATATACTAACCCCGAATATCTGGATCCCTTATGTGATTTTTTGGATTTCATTGTGGGGGAAACCGCTCTCCATGGCGTAGCTTTATTTGCAAGCATATGACTTGGCATAGGGCTTTACAAATAAGCTTTCATGTTTTCTTTATTGTTAAAATTTATCATTTGCTACTTTAAAGTAATTTCTCGTAGCATTGTATTTTTAGAAATTTATTTAAAGTGGGGGCATACATTGGAATTATTCTTTTGCAATTCATGTTTCATTGTGTAGTTTTCTTACTTCATGCGATGCACCTTTCTCGCTGTGGTGAAATTGGGTGTGATGTCCTTCAAGAGTGTGATCTCTCTTAGCATATTATATTCCTCTTAGTGGTTTGATGCGACACACTGCATCCCCTAAATTGTGAATCTTCTATTATTTGATTGGTCCTCTCTTGGAGACATTAGGCATGATGTTCCCTAAGTTAAAACCTTACATGAACTAAGAAAAAATCTTTTGAACGTACCTTCCACTATTTGGCATTTACAACATCGGTTATATGGCCACCTTGCATAACACAATTTGCTTTCCTTTGGTGCCATCTTGTTTGTTCATGAGTTACAAGTATATGAAGTTTACTTGCCTCATGAAGCTCAAAGTTTATTGTTGTGTGGTACCTTATCAAATTTATCAAGAGGTATAGTTTTGGTTTGGTTGTACATATGGGAGCTGAACTTAGACATGACTTTCTCATTGCCACTTGCTTGTCTTTGTGAGTGCATACCAACTGCGTGCATATGTGTCTTGCTTCGGTCTCACCTAGTGGACGACCTCAGGTTCCACTAGCCCTTGTGAGCATGCATTGGTTTGCATAGTGGATATTGTGTTCCACTTGTAAATGTCTTGGAAAAATAGCTTAGATCTAATTCATAGTGTGTAGGACAAACAGTTGAAGCTTGATCCACCCCTTTTTCTTTTATTTTTCTTTCTCTTTGTCTTTCGCAGTGCATGCTTATGCCTTGTTATTGCTCCTTATAATATTTTTCATGTGTTTTCTTTTGTTCCTATGTTGGTTTTCCATAACATCTTGATCCTGGGGGCTTATGTAATCCTCTTTATTGATGTTGTCCTATCTCACTAGCATTGGTATGCTTGGACCCCTCTTGATGCAAGTTTATCTACTTTAGTGTGAGTTTGAAGCAAGATCCTCCTCTCACTAAAGTGAGGGATAAATGTAGTGTAGAAAATGTATCCATTTACAATTTGACACTTGTTTGGGCCCTCCCTGCTAAACTTGGGCTTCTTTATGGATTATTTTGTCATATTTTGCATCCACAAGCATTAGTTAATGCATCTTTTTGATGATAATCCTAAAAAATATCAATTAACCAATCAAAATTTAATGATTTTAGATTGTATGGCCCAAATTTAGTGATCTAGAACTCATACGCCACCTTGGGTGTATGGGTCCCACCTAAGTTTTGGGGCCTAGATCTGAATTTAACATAAAACTAAGGGGTATGTGTAGGATCATCATGGAAAAATAGGCCCTTAAGTGGCAAAAAATCTAGAAAAATCAGAGTTAGGCAACTTGATGTAAAAAATTGAATAAGTTATTTATATTATTTCAAAAATATGTAAGAATAGAATCTGTAGCAAATTGAATGTAGTTTCTAAACTACTAGGCTTATTTAAAAAAATAAAAAATCTATTTGGTGAAAATTTGAAATTTCAATGCAGTAGTACTTAAATTTCAGGGAAAAAATAAGAAGTAGGTGTCTGTCTAACCACCCTAACCATAGTAAAATGATAAAAATTATAGGATTTTAGATATAAGTAGAGGAATCATGTTCGGATGTGATACATTTTTTTGTAATTTTTTTCCAATTAAATAATTAATTATGATTTTTTTATTACAACTTTTAAAAAATATAAAAAATCGTATGTTTGACCACCTTAACTTTTTCAAAACTTCATAAAATTCATTTTTTTTTTAAATCCTATAGTATGTGAAGCATAAAATGTGACACATGTTTCGGATTCAAAAAATGTGGTACCGTTTGAAAGCAATAGATGTTTTTCAATCAGCCTATCAATCAGGACTTTAGTCATAATTCAAATAGAAAATAAATAATAATTATTTATTAAATTCAAATTAAAGCATAATTTATATTGGTGGAAAGCTGGGAATGTCCTTTAAAAACCCTTTTCGTTTCATCAATTTGGGGTAAAAAAATTCGTCAGCCACATACACTACACATACCCCATTATATCGCCACTTTTTGGCCCATCATGATCTTGCACATACCCTAAGTCTTTCTTAAAAAATGTGTCCCAAGCTTAGCCTAATGGAAATCATATGCCCCAACTGGAATATGAGTCTCGCTTAGCTTACAACTATTTTAAATTCAAATTCTTGGTGGGATTTTATTCTCCTAGATATAATGTAGGCTTGTAGTGTTGTAATTTTGGGAAATTTGGCATAAACAAGTATAAATACAAGGTTATTTCACTCATTTTCTCTTAGAAATTTTCATGAGCAAGTGTTCTCTAAGCATTCAAGTATTCTAGCAATTCAAGAGCATTCAAGTGCATTCAAGGGTTGATTATCAAACATTTTGGAGCATTATTCAAGTATCAAGCATCATGCATCATGTTTGTTTTTGAGCTAACATTTGTGATGTAGGGTTTTATGATTCAAGCAAGAATTCAAATCAAGATCCATATCATTCAAGTAAAGATTCAAGATCCACATTCATGCTAGCCATTACTTATAATATTGTAGCCTTTTATTCAAGGGTTCAAATAGTGAGTCACAACATAGCTTATTTTCACATTCATCATTCCTTCATTCTATTTGAGTTTATTTCAGGGTAAATGATTACCAAAATGGGGCTTGACCAAGGAAAACCCCTATCCAACAAAAAAACAACATTTTTCCCTCTTTGATGTGTGATTTGCGGATCTAGGTTGAAGATTCATTGAAGAGAAAGATTGGTGAAAAGTTGCTAAGTTACAAGTTGTAAAAGTTGTCACCTTACTTTCAAGATTAGAGAAATTCACCTATAGAGCAGAATTCGGTGTTTCAGAATCAAATATTTGATAGGAGGGAAGCTATAGGAAAGCATTAGAGAATATTAAATTTTTTGAGAAACTTGATACTGGGACTAAATTGCTACTTGTAGCGTCTGAGTCCCAGTATGTACTTATTTTTAGACTTTTTCTATAGATCCTGATTCAGCAGTTCTAGAATTTGGTTTCAGCCCGAAACCCTAAACTGGGACTAAGTCACCCCTACTAGTGTATGCATCCCAGTGTGAATCAAAAAGTATTATTTCCAGTATTTTAGACCTTCATTCAAGCTCCTTAATTTTCCAGGTGCACCTCTATAGTTTCTCAATTTATTGTTCTGATTTGCATTCATTTCTAGGTCATTTACTTAAGTCTTGCAGATCATTTACATTTCTAGTCTTTCCAAGCTCTAGCTTGGTGGTGAGCCCCTCTTTATTCTTTAGTCACACCCTATGACACCTTATTGTAGATCTCTCTCCCTCATTCCATCCCTTGATTGAGATCTCTAAGGTTTCCTTGAGTGAAACTTGTAGAAAATTGGTTATTCTATCTCCCAAAAGATTTAAGAACCACATTTTTGAGGTTTCAACTATAAAAAAATCACCTAACATTTAGAAAATAAAGTGTGTTTTAAAGTGGATTTTGGGGTTCAAGATACTTGGTGGGAAACACCACTCAGGTGGTTCCACCGCCACTAGTGCACTATTTTGGAGCCACCATAAGGTCACCATGCAACCAACTTTACTAGCCTAATGGCGCAATATTTTTCTAGGAGGAATATTTTTTTCCTTGGGTGTCAAATTTTAACTTTATTGTAGTTGTTGGAAAGGTGGTTCCAAGCACTTCACTATGGTCTTAGTTAGTTCTCATTATTTTTTTGTTTTGATAGATAAGTTCTTTCTAGAAATTAGATGTTCTTTTCAAACATGGAGAGGTCATAACTTGTGCATACATGTCTGATTTTGGACTTCTTATAGTCAATAAAAATATTGTTCAAAGCACTACACAATGGATCAAATTTGGAGATGTGTTTGCATGATTTACTGATTGATATTTTCATATGATTTATTTATGAGTTCTCGCTGACTATTGTGGTTTTGTGAGCTTATATAAAATTGACTCTTTGTGATTTTGTTTTTAATTCATCATATACAGCCACATGTACATCTCTTATTCCCTCAGTTCAAGGTGTTTTATATCCATAGTTGTTTCAATGTTATTATAGTTTCATATTTGTGGCTTTGTTTAGTTACTTCTTTTTTTTGGTTTATTTTTCGCTTACGAGATTGAGAGATGGTGTTAATATATATAGTCATGATATGGGACCTATTATTGTTTACTATTTATGAGTTATTTTATTATGGATGATATTTTATTAGTGTAATGGGAACTTCTAGGAATGATATGGATTCATCACTTTGTGATGGATGATATTTTACAATATTTGCTGGTGTCATGGATCTCTTAGACTAGGGTAAGTGCAAGAAGTTAGGTCCACAAAGTGGGGATGTTTCATGCAAAAAAATAAATGTCAAAGGGAATGAGTACCCAATTTTAAAAATGGGTACACATTTAGGAATGGGATTTCGAGCCTAAATTTAGAATCCCATTCCTAAATGGGAACACATTCTAAAAATAGAATGGGTACCCATTTTAAATAGAATGGGTACCCATTTTAAATATAATGGGTACCCATTTTAAAGTGGGTACCTATTCTATTTTAGAACATGTTCCTATTTTGAAGTGGATTTTTGGGTTCAAGATACTTGGTGGGCATCACCACTTAGGTGGTGCCACCACCACTAGTGCGCTATCTCATAGCCACCATAAGTTCACCCTGCAACCAAATTTTTTTTTGGTAACCCAAGGATGTCCCCACAACTTAGCCCAGCATGTTCCCTTTACGGGGCGAGCTGAAGCAAGACTAGTCCCATAGGGATGCACACAATATCTCACAAACCACGTGCATTGGGTAAGCCCAGGCTTAGAGTCAAACCTAAAACCTGTGGGGAGAAAACCCACAGCCCAAGCCAACTCCACTAGTCATGTGGGCTCACCTTGCAACTAACTTTACTAGCCTAATGGTGCAATACTTTTCTAGGAGGAATAATTTTTTCCATGGGCGTCAGATTTTCACCTTATTATAGTTGTTGGAAAGGTGGTTCCACGCACTTCATTGTGCTATTAGTTAGTTTTCATGATTTTTTTGTTTCAATCTAGATAAGTTCTTTCTAGAAATGAGATGTTATTTTCAAACATGGAGAGGTCATAACTTATGCATACATGTCTTATTTTGGACTTCTTATAGTCAATAAAAATCTTGTTCAGAGCACTACACAGTGGATCAAATTTGGAGATATTTTTGTATGATTTATTGGTTGATATTTCCATATGATTTATTTATGAATTCTCATTGACTATGGTGGTTTTGGGAGCTTATATAAAATTGACTCTTGGTGATTTTTTTTTTAATTCATTATATATAACCACATGTACATCTCTTATTACCCTTAGTTCAAGGTGTTTTCTATCCATAGTTGTTTCAATGTTATTATAGTTTCATATTTGTGGATTTGTTTAGTTACTTCTTTTTTTTGGTTTATTTTTTGCTTACGAGATTGAGAGATGGTGTTAATATATATAGTCATGATATGGGACCTATTATTTTTTACTATTTATGATGTAAACATGTGTGACATAGTGGCAGTTCGATGTTGGTACATTTTGTGGTGGTCATGATGTCATGGATATTGTGCCTTTGGGACTTTGAAATAACATGATTTTTTATGTAGGTGCATTATTGGTGGTAATAGATTACTTCATGTTTGTTTGTGGTGAAATATCTTCCTTTTTGAGGATCATAGTTTTAATCTTCCTTCAAGGACCTCTTGGTGTTACAATTGAGTTATTTTATTATGTGATGGTCTTTGGCTGATGTTTAGTTAAGAGATGGTTATCATAGTGCCTTGGATAATTTTTGTATACATTTTATTGGGAGCTTGTGATATTAGTGATGATTTTTTTTCTTGTATTTTGTTGGTTTTGGAGATCTTCATTTTACTCTTCCTTTTGAGAGTTCTTGGTGTTGAGTTCTTAGATTACATTGGATTTATGGATGATTTTCATTTAGGAGATGGTTGTCATGATGCCATTGAGACATCAATATTAAAGTCTAGTGCAAGCTTCTAGCAATGATATGCATTCATCACTTTGTGATGGATGATCTTTTACAATGCTTGTTTGTGTCATGGATCTCTTAGATTAGGGTAAGTGCAAGAAGTTGGGTCCACAAAGAATGGATGTCTCATGCAAAAAATAAATGTTGAACGGAATGAGTACCCAATTTTAAAAATTGGTACACATTTAGGAATGGGGTCCCGAACCTCAAATTAGAATCCCATTCCTAAATGGGTACACATTCTAAAAATATAATGGGTACCCATTTTAAAGTGTGTACCCATTCTATTTTAGAACATACATTTGCTTATTTTAAAATGGGTACCCATTGTTAAAAAAATTGAAGTCCCAACTCTCTTTTTGATTTGGTTTTAGGCTCAAGAAAGACTTGGTAATAGAACCCTTAGCCTTGGACCTAGAATGAAAACAATAAGGCAATGCCAAGAGAAAAAGCTAACTTTGGAAATATAGCTGTCAAGTTTTTTTAGTAAGTTTATGAAGTTAAAAACCATTATAAATCATTATGTCTAGTTTTTAAATATGCAATTTTTTACCTCTCAATCCATCTCTCCATCCCTATCTCTTTCTATCTATTTATATCTCCTTATCTCCCCATCTCTCTCTCCCTTGTTCCCCTTGTATAACTCTCTCCATTCCTCCATCTCTACTTCTAGATCTATTTCTCCTCTTTCTCTCTCTCTCCCATACCTAACCTAACTTACTAAATTATCATAAACACCATACAAATTATTTTCCTATCTCTAACTGTGAACCTTAAATCAGCCTTACTTCAAACAAGGACCATAGTTATTTGTTAGTCCATTCAAAATAATCAAATCTAAGATTCCTATGAAATACTTGACTATGCTAAAATATGCAAACTAAGTAGAAAAAAGACCACTAAATTGAAAGCATATAAAAACATGATCAAAACTTTATCTCATAGTGGATTGGTGCTTCTATGGAAAGAAGCCCTTTCCCAATCCTTTGATAAGCTCCATGATAAGTTGATGATTAATATGATGAGTTTTGGAGTGGACAAAATTAGCTCTCCATTGAAGAGAGTAACTTTGCATGAGGATTTTGGATGGATTGATGAAGAATAAGCCCTCTATTTATAAAATTTCAAATGATAAGAGTGTTCAAAATAGAGCAATGTGGGATAAATATTTTACCAATGAGATGAAGACACTTGTCAACTTGTGATAGGTTGAGGAATGAGCACATTTTGGTCAATGTGCCAAAGAGGGGGAGATTTGAAATTTGAAATTGAGAGTTAAATGCTGAGTGGGGGACATGTAAGAATGAAGTTATTGCCATGTTGGATGTACATGTCAACTTGCTTTTTCAAATTCAAACTTGGAGAATATTCCATTTTTATGCCAAGTTGATAGAAAATGAAGATTTATAAATGAATTAAAATGCTTTATTGGTGAAAGCGTGAAAATCTAGAGGATGTGATGGGTGGTTAGATTACGTTAATCAGAATTAGATTAACTTAGTGAGGGATTAGATGCTTTGACCCATTTGACTTAGATTTAGGGATTTAAATTAAATCAAAGGGAGATGGAAGGTGATTTTAGATTTAATTAAATAAAGGTTTGATTTATTTAATTAAAAGGATGATGATAAGCTTAAATTAAATAAAGTTAATTTATTCAATTTAAATGAATGACCTTAGGAGATTAATGAATTAAACCTGATTTATTTAATTGATCAGGTGAATATGATGCATGATGTTAATTTCACATGTCTACATTTTTCCCCTATTTGAAGAAATGTACTTGTTGCATTGGTTCAAAGAATAAACTTGCCGCGATCAAAATTCAAAAATTTCTGATTTTTTTCGGATGTCAGCCTTACTTCAAACAATGACCATAGTTAGTTGTTACTTCATTTAGAATAATCAAATCTAAGATTCCTATGAAATACTTGACTATGCTAAAATATGCAAACTAAGTAGAAAAAAGACCACTAAATTGCAAGCATATAAAAACATGATCAAAACTTTATCTCATAGTGGATTGGTGCTTCTATGGAAAGAAGCCCTTTCCCAATCCTTTGCTAAGCTCCATGATAAGTTGATGATTAAGATGATGAGTTGTGGAGTGGACAAAATTAGCTCTCCATTGAAGAGAGTAACTTTGCATGAGAATTGTGGATGGATTGATGAAGAATATGCCCTCTATTTATAAAATTTCAAATGCTAAGAGTGTTCAAAATAGAGCAATGTGGGATAAAGATTTGACCAATGAGATGAAGCCACTTGTCAACTTGTGATAGGTTGAGGAATGAGCACATTTTGGTCAATGTGCCAAAGAGGGGGAGATTTGAAATTTGAAATTGAGAGTTAAATGCTGAGTGGGGGACATGTAAGAATGAAGTTATTGCCATGTTGGATGTACAAGTCAACTTGCTTTTTCAAATTCAAACTTGGAGAATATTCCATTTTTATGCCAAGTTGATAGAAAATGAGGGTTTATAAATGAATTAAAATGCTTTATTGGTGAAAGTGGGAAAAGCAAGAGGATGTGATGGGTTGTTAGATTAGGTTAATCAGGATTAGATTAACTTAGTGAGGGATTAGATGCTTTGACCCATTTGACTTAGATATAGGGATTTAAATTAAATCAAAGGGAGATGACAGGTGGTTTTAGATTTAATTAAATAAAGGTTTGATTTATTTAATTAAAAGGATGATGATAGGCTTAAATTAAATAAAGTTAATTTATTCAATTTAAATGAATGACCTTAGGAGATTAATGAATTAAACCTGATTTATTTAATTGATCAGGTGAATATGATGCATGATGTTAATTTCACATATCTACATTTTTCCCCTCTTTGAAGCAATGTACTTGCTGAGTTGGTTCAATTTATAAACCTTCCGCGATCAAAACTCAAAAAAATTCTAATATTTTTGGATACCCCAGTGGAAAGTACACTAGTACATTGCCCCCTCGAGAGATCAAGTGAAAAGATTCTATTTGAGAGTTGATCTCACGATAAAGAGGTTCAAAATGGATGGTTATGGATGATGATGCAAATGAGATGGTTTTAAGAGGCTTAGAATAACCAATCTATATTATCTTAAACAACTTAAATGATGATATGATGTGATGATTGATCATGCGATAATGTGATATGCTATGATTATGCAAATGTATGATTTTATAAGATGCTTAGACTAGTGGATCTATATTATGATGATGATGCAAATGTAATCCATGTGAAATGATCGGTGTTTCCTATTATGTATGATATGAATGATATGTAGTATGCTGACGGTTTGTGGATGCAGGATGGATGCAAGATGGATGCATTGGTGATGTTATGTTAGCATGGAGAGAAGAAAGAAGAAATGAGATGATGACAAGAGGATCCAAAAAGTTTATGATTTGATAAGACTTTATTAGAGATGAGGATTATGATAGATGATGATTTGCTTATCAAGGATTGAGATTTTACAAGGGCTACTTACCTTATGTTTGATTACACATGTAGATACAATGCATCAAGGTATAAAGAACCAGGATGGCGTTGTATCTAGTGCGATGGATTTTGACTCGACAAACAGATAGGAGTATTCTTGTTCACACTTGACATACAGAAACCTTGCTAGGATGTACCTAACAAAGCAAGTATTTTCCAAGTTATTTTACAAGAATGTCCAACAAGCACAACAGACAAAAAGGATAATGATCGTTGCCCCATTCCTATCTCTCTAAATCCTTTGTTCGGATATCATCGAGAGGTCCTTGGAATAAGCGCAATAAGATAAATCAAAAGAAAATATCAAGTACGCAAACAAGTCAATGTTCTTCATATCTCTAGCCAAAGGGATTTGTTTTGATGGGATAAGAATCCAAGTGATATCCAAAATGATGCCCATTGTCGGAATGATATATCCTAGGACATGCATTGTATAGGATGATGATGGTTTGATAAGTTGATTGCAATGTTTGCAATTGCTCAAGAGTTTGATTTTGCGTTCAAAGGTTTGTTGCTTCGATTTTAATCTTGTGTTTGAAGTTTTATTTTGTTGATTGTTGTGATTATTTTTGTTTGTGTTGCTAAAGGATGAAGGTGATAATCAGTTTATTATGGACATGATTGATTATCGCGGGTGAAAGCGAAATGGGACGGATGGATTTTTTCAAATATTTGGATGTTTTTGGAGTTTTTGCAATGTTTTGAGGCTATTTTTGGTATTTTTGAGATTTTTCAAATGTTTTGATTTTTTTTATTTTTTGAATGTTTTCGGGTTTTATGAGATTTTATGAATGTTTTTGGATTTTTATGTCTTGGGGGCTGATCAAAGATTAGCCTTTCCTACGTTTAAGCTCAGAGACGACATAGTTTGAATACCATGTTTTTTGACGTTTTTCTATTTTTTGAATGTTTTTGGATTTTTGATGTTTTGGATGTTTTTGGATTTTTCGTACGGTTTTGACGATTTGGATATGGAAATGTGTGACGATATCAGTTCTCTATTTGGGATTTTGTTGAAGACCAAGCTAAGGTTGACTGATCAAATCAATGGATTGATGATGATGATAACATTGTTGAGGATACACAACAATGAAAGGATTTGATTGATCAAGATTGATGACAATAACATTGTTGAGGATGCACAACAATGCAAGGATAACATTAAGCAACACAAGGATTGGGATGGATATCCCAAGGTGATGATAGATTGATGATGATAACATTGTTGAGGATACACAACAATGCAAGGAGAGTGTTAAGCAACACAAGGATATCTTGAGATGATGATTTTTTGATTGGATTTGATTGATCAGGATTTTGAAGCTTCATTTGGAACAAAATTGTTTTGAATGATTTGATGTGACATTGACGTGCAAATTAGATGCAACTGATATCAATTGTTTGGATTGATGTTCGATTGAAGGTAACACTTGATAAGGAACATCTTCTTGTCAAAATGTGCCATGGGCTAGTGATTTGGAATTTTTCTCACAAGTGGTGGACCAATTTTATTTCATGTTTTCCAATGTTTGGATCGTCACATAAGTTGGAAGCTATAGATCAAGATTTATTCTTGAAGCAAGATGTAAATACCTGCCCCCAGTGTCTAACAATGTATCAAATGCGATGTGTGGATGCTTGGATAAGTGTATGGAGGGATGGATATGGATTATCTTGTGATAAGATAAGGTGTTTGAACGGAGGAATGCTCATTGGATAATTCTTCATGGCTCAGATAACACTGGGTAGGATAGGATCAATGAAAATGACCCATGTCAAGATGTTTATCATAAGCAAGCATAAAGTGTGCCCCAAACTTTCATCAAGATCAAGATAACTCAGATGATGGCTGTAGATATATGCACATGGATGAAAATGGATTGGATAAATGGTTTATGGATGCATGGATTTATTATGGCTGAGATAGATGGGGTGCTCCAGGATTTATTATGGATGGGATGAGATGCTTTCACCTGAAGTGGCGCACGTAGATGCTCGATTCTACATATGACACCTGTTTGCCAGGTTTTCATCATGGTCTTGCCCAAAGCGCAACCCATGCAGTTTTCACTAGAGGACGATTTTTTTTTCTTTACTATTTTTAATCCCTTTTCTATTTTTTATTGTATTTTCATAGTTTTTTGATTTTTTTTTGATTTAGTGAAAGATTTTTAAGTTCATGTTGAACCACCTTGTGGTGTTGATGTAGACATTTCTGTCATAATGTGCCATCGATATCCTTCTTGAAGAAGCTGCTTTGCTAAGATATGTGCACTTGAATGCAACATTTTGGATTCTTGATCCTCTTTGTTGATACTGGAGTTGACTTTGTCTTTATGCGCACATCGCAATAGAATGCCTTCAAAATCCATATGATGAAGGTTTGTTGCCAATACATGGTCAATTTGAGAATTGGATATCATGTGTGGAGGCGTGGATGGAGTGTGTTTAGGGATAAAAGATGGATTGGTTGACAGTTTGGAATCTTTGACTCTCCAAACTTGGGAAGATGAGCAATGATGTGTGGATACGAAAGTGTTCATTGAATTAGGACCAACTGTTTGATACACTTTGTATGTCGCTTGAAAAGCCTGCTTTTTCTTTTGTGGACATTTTTGATGGATAATTTTCCCTTTTTTATGTTTCCCCATAGTTTCTTTGATTGATGGAGTTTGATACGGATGATATTTCTTTGTATTCTTTGGTATCCATGTGTATTTGATTTGTCCATTATGCTTTCCAACTTTTTTTTCTTTGATAACATTCTTCGTACTTTGATTCAATACTTTATTTTGACGTTGGTCCCAATTCATGGATGGGTTGATGGGTGGATGAAGATTCATGACATGACTGGTTGTAGTATTAGCATCGATTTCATCATAAGGACTCTTCGTGCTCCCTATATTGATGCTTGCATTAGATAAAGTTTCCCCCAGTATGGTGGTAGTAGTACCTTCATGCTTTGATTTTTCCTATTCTGAGAGCTCTTGTTTAGAATGCATTCTTTGATAAATGACCACCATAGGTGATGTTTTTTCAATTTGTTGCTTCGCTAACTCTAAATTATACTATTATGTCTGACTCATTTCCTTGGGCGGATAATGTTGGATATCTGCATACATGTTGTCCTTAGTCTGAATTTGGGATATATTTGATCCTGATGTTGACAACCTAATAACCTGCTCTTTTTGTGTAATAATGTCAGAAGTAAAAGAATCCCATTCTTAATGAAGATCATCTATGTGTCCATCCATAGAAAGCATCTCATGGGTAGATGGAGGAGTATGTACTACATGGATATGATCATCTTCCATAGATAGGAGAGTGTCCATTAGATTATTGTAGTATCTTGAAGATACAAATTCTTGATCTTGAATGATTTCGGAGTTGCTTTTGACATGCTTTGGATCAAATTCTTGACATGGGTCAGTTTCAAAGGATGGATTTCTTACAAAGGGTTCTTGGATGACGTCATTAGACATGGTAAGTGGTTCAATATCTTCAAGTGTCAAGTTTAGGGTTTCTTCAATATCTGTAACCATGAGGTCAAAGGATGTCAACATATCTTGGAAAGGACCATTGCTAGACTTTAGTGAAAGACATTGATCATACTTTGGCATAAATTCTTGATATATGTCCTATAACTTATCAGGTGATGTAAAGACATTTTCAACATGATTGTTGGTCAATGGATCATAGATTATGTCAATGGGATCAAATAATTCTAACACTCCTTGAAATAGATCACTAAAAAGTGGCTCTTGATGTATGGTGAGTTGATCATCAGATGGGGTGGAAACATCTTCAAGATGCTCATCGATGGAGAGATCTTGATCATTGTTTTCAACAATTGTGGTGGAGGGATTTCCAATGTCTTCAACCATAGGGTCTAGTGATGTTGACATTTCTTGAATTGGATCATTGTTGGGTATTGTTGGGTATTGTTGGTGGATTTTGATCATGATTGAAAAGTGACTTTTGACATATGTTGATTTGATCATTGGATGAAATAGACACAACTTCAAGGTGCTCAGTGATGGATTGATCTTGATCCTTGTCTCCAACAATTGTGGTGGGGAGATTTTCAATGTTATCATTATTCCCAATAGTGATTATCTTTTGATCAATTAGGTCTTGGATGATTTTTTTGTGTTGAACACAATCTGATGTTGTGTCCCTTTATTCTATGATAATCACAAAGGTGCTTCTTGTTATACCCTGGCAGTTTTATGTCTGGTTCTTGATAGTTCATATAAAATGGGATTTTGATAAGATTTTCTTGTACCAATTGTTGCAGGACTATTTTGATTGGTCTCCCAAGTGGTGTGTATTTTTGTTTGTTACTTTGTGAGATTTGTACTTGACCTTGTGGTGATTGATTTTGGAGATGTGGTGGTTGATCTTTGAAATGTGGCGATTGATCTTCGAGATGGGGTAATTGGGTTTTTTGTTGATGTTGACCTTGATATCTAACCTCTTGACATTGGATATTTTTTCTTGATGCAGTTGTGGACACAACTCAACACTTTGATGGCATGGTTCAACTAAAGGAAGAGTGTATTGATTTTGGAGTGAAGATATCTCTTGGCTCAATAATTCAATTAGTTTGGCATATGAATTAAGTTGTTCTAGTGAAATTTGATCTTGATTTTGAATTTGACTCCCTTGATTTGGATTTTGTTCAATTAGATTTGGGATGTACACTTGTGGTGTTTGCATGAGATCATGGACAAATTGATTTTGGACAATGTTCTGACTTGGGATGATGTTCAAATTTGGCATTATGGGTTGAAATTGAACATTGTTGATGTTGGGAATCACATTGCCTTGATTTAGGTAACTTTGAAATTGCATGGTGTTACCTTGACTTGGAGTCGTTAACATCTTGTTGGACTTTGAACAATATTCATATGACTTGTAAACATATCCATCCCAAAGTTTACCAAGTTTGGATTCAAAATGTTCATGTTTTGTAAATTTGTACTTGGTTCCTTCACATTTGGCATGTAGGGATTTGATGGGATGATGTTGTTCATTTGAAGGCTTATGCATTGAGTTTTTGGTTGATATATTTGTAGGTTTGGACTTGGATTTAAATCTACCATCCGAAAAGGTGTTCCAAACTTTTGACTAGGCATACTCACATTTGTTGTACCATTGAGGTTTGTGAAAGATAATGATCCCATGTATGGAATGTATTGATGTGAGTGTTGATAATAAATGGGCATTGTAAGGCTTTGAAAGTTCAATTGACTTGGTTTACTCATGATGTATGGATCAAGTTTATATTCCATGTTCTTCTTGTGTTTTGACCTTGTTGACCTCTAAGGTGTTTAGGACCAAATGATGAGATGAAGGATGAAAAAGGGGTGGATGATATGGGTGTTTGAACATTTATGGAATTTGTATCAATGCTAGACTTAGGGCTTGATTTTGATTGTTTGATTTGGATAATGAACTTGAAAACCCTATGTATACCTTAGAATTTTACCCTACTCTAATGTGCAAAATAACTAAAAATGCGAATGATAAAAGATTAAGGACACTTCAATATTAGCCTAAAGAGTGATAAAACAAGAAGGAAAGTGGATAAAATAAGATGCAAATGATTTCACCTTCCTTGTTGTTGATGACTCCTTGGTTGGCCCTTGATTGGATGACTTTGTGTGCTCCTTAGATGGCTTTTGATGTAGCTAGATGCAAGATTGAATGTGCAAAATGATCAAAGTGGATGGCTAAATGATAGGAAGAGCTTGAGAATGCAAATTGGTAGCATGTAGTTATGAAATGGCTAAGTGTTCTAAAAATGCCTTTGATGAGGGGGTATTTATAGAGGAACTTGAATTCTCTAGAGAATTCAACGGTCAAGATTGATCCAACAAGGTCAAGATGAAGGGCTATGGTGGGTTGAGAACCCACAAGCCCTCACATCTTGACATGCGGAGGGTGAAGTGGATAAAGGTAGGATGATGTGTAGATGATGTGGAAGAGAGGTACATGATGTGGAGGAAGGACAAGTACCTTCCAAGTTCTTTGGGAGATGAGAAGATTCCTTGGAGGAATAAATGTGAATTAAAAATTCACATGCTTGAGAGAATCTAGTGGATAAGAGAGAGTCTCCGAAAAGGTGGAAATTTGTCACATGTGCATGAGGTGACATGTCAAATATTCTAGAAGATGCATGGGAAAAGGGGATTCTAGAAGGAATAAAATGTAAATTAAAAATTCACATGGGGAAGAGAGGAGCCTAGGGTGAATAAAAAGGAATTAAAATTCCTTGGGGGTGGGGAGAGTTGACCAAGGTACTAATTAGGTTTAACTAATTAGTAATTAGAGGATAATTAGGGGTTAATGTGGATTAGAAGCCAACTTGCAAAAGTTGGAGGATGTGACACATCCTAATCAAGGATTAGGCATGTGCACATCCTTAATGAAGAGATTAGGAGATGGATTAGGATTAGATGAAAATGACATGTGAGGGATTAAATAAATGTAATATTTATTTAATTCATTTGATGAAAAGAGGATTAAGGAGGGTAAGGTATTAATTAAATACCTTAGGGATTTGGCAGAGTTAAAGATATTAATTAAATAATAGTAATATTACTTAATTAACCTGGATAAGAGGATGTTTAGATGAAAAGTGGTAAATTTGGATATATTAAGTGTCCAAATTTGGATGTCTACACCCTAAAATATCAGATGTGATCTTAGGATGAACTTGTTCAAAGGATTGCTATTTTAACTAGAGGTATGAGAAAGGATGAATTCCTATACTCCTAACTAAACAAGGTGATTTTGATTTTGATGATTTACCCAAGTCTAGAATGATGTTTCCAAAGCTCTAAAGTTGTTTGTGGGATGAAGATGATAAATGCTTGGATGAATGAAGTGTTTGATTTGATCCTAAATGAACCTAAGAAGGACTTGTTTACTAGGCCAAGATAGTGAAGAACATACCTTTCTCTAAGAGTAATTCAAAACCAAAAGACCAATGTTTGCTCAAAAGCCGATAAAAAGATAAACAAGCACATGTGTGGGGTTCAATTTGAGTTAATCTTGGTTAATGAATTTCTTTTACCACACACACACTCTTGATTAGATTTTGAATCTAGATGTCTAATGGCTCAACTTTCCCCTTATCCCGCAAAGTGTATTATGTGGAAACCAAGGAAATTTGAGGCAAGAGTTACCTATTGTTGACCTTAGTAGGAGAAAATTGAGATGAAATCCAAATGTTTAGAAGCATCTAAGGATAAAATCCCAAGGGCAAGCTATAACATGTGAATTTGTTCAAGGATATTTGCTTCTCCTAAAGGGTTTGAGATTTGATGCTCATGTTGAATGTTGGTTTTCCAATGTTTTCGATCAAAGCACTGTGTTTTCAAACTGACTTAGAAGAAATATAACATCCCAGCTCAATTGGTACATTTTTCTTGGTGGGCTTGCCTCATGCCCTTCATAGTAGAAGAGATGATTTTACATGCAACCAAGGAAAAAATATAAAGGTATGTTAAGAATGAAGTCTTAACCTCTATATTTCAACCAAGATCAGACATGGCAAGTAACTTCTTGGAATCTAAGTTCCAATGCACCACTTTGATAAACTCGTTGGATGGACTAGTTGGTTGCTACAAACAAGAGTTTTAGTTTGAACTTTCAGTTCGTGGAGATTGACCCATACAGAAAGAGTCCCTTTTCAGATCCATCTCGTCAGAGCCAACCATGTGATACTGGCATTTACTCCAATACCCACATTTATATCCCGGTTGGAAATACTCTTGGCTTTAGAGTGTTACCGGTTGAGTCATTCCCTTGGGTGAGTACTTTTTTCCCAAGGTAGGCCCTCTAAGATAGACAAAAGTGAGCAAACATATTCATAGTTTGATCAACCTTCGTTTAGAAATAAAGGGAGAACACATGCAATAGGTTTACTCACACTCACAAAGTGTTTTGTTCAATTTTTAAACCCAAAATGAAGTGTGGAGGAAATATTTTATTCAACTTAATTTGATCAAAAAGTCTTTTCATTCTCAAGGTTGCTGTGAAACGAAAGAGAAGTGTATACACCCTTTTAAATGAGATTACTTTGTACAAGAGATTACAAAACATGAAAAAAACATGTTAATTTTAAGCCTCAAAGCAATGATTTTGATTCCTTTTAATGCACCAAGATGAAATGTGAAGTTTGTTTGTTCAATTTTAACCCAAAATCAAAGTCTAATGAGTTTCTAAGGTTCAATTTTAGCCCAACTTTGAAAAAACATCAATGATCTAGTTGGCCTAAATTAGAAAACAAAAGCAGGAAATGGATGCTCTAGATTATTTTGATAAGCATTAAAAAATGTTTTTTCCAAGTTCAAGTTTAATGCTCAAGGCCCACTTTCTTCAATTCAAATCGCTTGCGTTCTTTGATTCCAAATGTGAAAGAAAAAACTATCGTTGTCTCTCGATATCAACCTACAAACATTACAAAATAATCACAAATAAGATTTACTTCCATGAATCATTGAAGCATATAGCACTATCATGATAAAAAAAGTCAAACCTGTCACAAAGTCATCACATGGAAGATAGAAAGTTGTTAGTAAGCCTTTCTACTAAATTGAATTTCACTTGAACTAATTGTAAATCAACCACCAATATAAAATAATATCCAGCCTTACTGTTCATAAGGTAAATTTCCCCTAAACAGGTTATCCACCACTTTTTAAAATGATATTCAATTTCCCCGTTATACAAACTAAATACCTGTAGGCTAATTTTGTCAAAAGAAGTAAAGAAAGCCTAACGTTGACTGTATTAAGATCATATTGTTATAATATTGGGGATTCGGTTGTTGATGAATTATATCAAGAAAAGTGACCTTTGAATGATATAAATGACTTTGCATGGGGAAATCATGAATTCGGCAGGAAAACCAGTACATAAATGATGGTAACATAGATTTTCAATAAACCATTAAACTCAAGTCAGACAGATATGAATGCGGTTTTACACAAAGTCAATCTATTTATGGGAATAAAGATGAGTGCATTAATGAATTTCAACAGGCCTATAGAGAGCTTGTCATTCAAATGCTATGTTATGGAAATAACATATGAATTCAGACATTTAATTGGTAAGATATCTGATGCAGATAAATTCATTGTATCTAGTGGACGCCACACAAAGTCACATGAGATTTCATCAGATCTAAAATAATTACTGTGCTACCATGAGATCATAATGAGCAGTACACCTTCCAAAATATACCACACCTCCAAGATTATGTGTGTCAATAATCACTTCGATGAGGTTATGGATTGCCAAAGTGGAATGTCGACTATTGGACATAATGCTTAAAAGA
The DNA here is from genome assembly GCA_007258455.2 of Sequoia sempervirens. Classification (NCBI taxonomy): domain Eukaryota; kingdom Viridiplantae; phylum Streptophyta; class Pinopsida; order Cupressales; family Cupressaceae; genus Sequoia; species Sequoia sempervirens. The sequence continues at coordinate 29,493,253 of VDFB02274714.1, read as the reverse complement.
GATGTTAGCTCATAGAAAATGGCTGCAAGATTTGGATAGAACAAATTTGTTTGAAAAGGCATAAGAAACTTTCAAGCAAATGCTTTTAGCAGGTGTAAAATCGTGCATTGGCTAAGGCTAAAAAGGTAGTAACAAGACAACAGTTGTACTGCATACATTTGTGAGCGTGGCCTCTGGGATTAGACAATGTTTGTACTGCATGTGTTTGTGAGCATGGCCTCTAGGATTCTTCTTCTTGTCTTGCTTGGCAACCTTAAGGGTATGCCCCCTCACCTTCCCTCACAGGCCAATGACCCATGCACTTTACTCATTTTCTGCCGCTTCTTCTACTGCGCTATTGTCTCTCCTTCACCTATGCACTTTACTCGTGATGGTATTCACTTTCCAATTTGGTGAGCTGGCAACAAGTAAACATAAAGTTGAGTGTATTAGAGAATGTTTATTAAATAAACATAAAGTTGAGTGTATTAGAGAATGTTTATTAAATTGAAAATTATAGCAAAGATCCTAATAATGAGCACAACTTTGTATTGGCTTTGATAGCTTTTCTATATGAACACTCAAAGGATATCAACCCACAATAAAATAAGATCATGTTTTCTATTCTTTTGCACACTTGATACTATCAGACTTAAATAGATAGTGTATCAAAATCAGACTTGGCACCATGATAATGACACTTCTCAACTCTCGAATTACTAATAATAAAATGTACGCTCATATAACAAAGATTTTCCATACGAAGACAACACCCCGCCGCCAAGATAGACACGAAATTTTGTTTACATTTAAGATGGGTGTGACACCATACAGATTTGAAAGTCACTGCCAAGTATTATAATGGCATTTCAAATATCTAGGCGGTGGAAAAAGTTGACTTTCTGCAGAGAAAAGTAATGGTGCATTTACAACGGGGGAAAATAAGTCAATATTTGCTCTGATTCTTGTCAGAGGTGAGAGTTGGAAGGATGGGCGATAGATTTCAAAGAAAATTCATTATCAGATATTGAATGCTTCTGATGAGGGGACTGATAGACCCTTATCTTCCTTTAATGGACATTCCTGCAAGCAAGCAAATGGATGTAGATGGGAATGAGTCATGTGGGTACCCAAAAATGAAAGAGGAGCATGGACCAAAAGAGTATCTTCCGCAACTTTGTGAAGCATGAAGATCTCTGTGCAAGAAATTTCCATGCAAGAATTGATCTCAACTTAAGGGGAAGGATAGGTTTTTCACAGAAGACAACAATGTGAACATGCTATACAAAAGGGGTCAGACTATTTCTCATGACCATGACCAGTACACACTGACCTTCAATTTTGGTTTCTTCTAGGCCATAGCCAGTAATATCACCCATTTTAATTTGATCTGAGCGTATATCTACAACTAAGGTTGAACTATTAGATCTCAAAAAGATGAATGTACCAGTGTACTCTAGAGGCTACAAACGAATGTGCTTTATATTTGCGTGGGGGCTTGGGGTTTTAGGTAGCATGCTGAGAGGGGTCACTTCAGACCACTATGGGCTCATGTTGTCATTATACCTGAAGTGAGAGATGAGCATATCCAAACTACTATAGATGTTGAGAGTCAGCAAGGATGAGGAGAAAAAAAATAGATAGCAGTCTGAAGTCAATAAAATATCAGCAACATATAATGGATTAAATAGAAAAGAACAAGCAACATCACTTTAAATAGAAAAGAACACGACACATTGTACATAATTAGCATCAACTTCAACAAATTATAGCAGAGATTGTATTCAAAAGAAATGATATGCTATACAAATATTTAGCTCTAGAGAATCTCTTTTTCCATAAAGAAAATAAAGGAAATAATGGTTAGATGATTCTTTTTCCATTTCAATGGATAACAAGAGAATCTGCAAACTCTAAAAGAGGCAGTATATAAACTCCATAAAAGGATTGGACAAAGCTTTGTCAAAGCATTGCCCCATGATGGGCGCCATTATGTGAACCTTAAATTAGCCTTACTTCAAACAATGACCATAGTTAGCTGTTAGTCCATTCAAAATAATCAAATCTAAGATTCCTATGAAATACTTGACTATGCTAAAATATGCAAACTAAGTAGAACAAAGACCACTAAATTGCAAGCATATAAAAACATGTCAACACTTTATCTCATAGTGGATTGCTGCTTCTATGGAAAGAAGCCCTTTCCCAATCCTTTGCTAAGCTCCATGATAAGTTGATGATTAAGATGATGAGTTGTGGAGTGGACAAAATTAGCTCTCCATTGAAGAGAGTAACTTTGCATGAGGATTTTGGATGGATTGATAAAGAATAAGCCCTCTATTTATAAAATTTCAAATGCTAAGAGTGTTCAAAATAGAGCAATGTGGGATAAAGATTTGACCAATGAGATGAAGCCACTTGTCAACTTGTGATAGGTTGAGGAATAAGCACATTTTGGTCAATGTGCCAAAGAGGGAGAGATTTGAAATTTGAAATTGAGAGTTAAATGCTGAGTGGGGGACATGTAAGAAAGAAGTTATTGCCATGTTGGATGTACATGTCAACTTGCTTTTTCAAATTCAAACTTGGAGAATATTCCATTTTTATGCCAAGTTGATGGAAAATGGGGATTTATAAATGAATTAAAATGCTTTATTGGTGCAAGTGGGAAAAGCTAGAGGATGTGATGGGTGGTTAGATTAGGTTAATTAGGATTAGATTAACTTAGTGAGGGATTAGATGTTTTGACCCATTTGACATAGATTTAGGGATTTAAATTAAATCAAAGGGAGATGAAAGGTGGTTTTAGATTTAATTAAATAAAGGTTTGATTTATTTAATTAAAAGGATGATGATAGGCTTAAATTAAATAAAGTTAATTTATTCAATTTAAATGAATGACCTTAGGAGATTAATGAATTAAAGCTAATCTATTTAATTGATTAGGTGAATATGATGCATTATGTTAATTTCACATGTCTACACAAACCAAACCTCAATTAGCTACCTTACAACCTAAGTTATCTAAATGACCATTAACCAATTTCTATTTTCTTATTTCTAATTTATTATTTTCAATTCAAACAAGAGCTTTAAGTTATTTACACAGATTAATTTCAAAGTTTTGTGAGATGTTGAGATTCTTATTTACTTATTTTAGGATTTTTGGGTGTATAATTAACTCTCTCTCTCTCTCTCTCTCTCTATCTCCTTAGGTTCCTACCACTAAGTTATGTCATGTAGGCTCCAAGTTGTGTCCACTTTGTTTTAGGAAAAACACCTTCAGTTGAATATTTTTTGGTCAAAATAAATTCAATAGAAACTATTTAGTTGGTTAAAAATTTTACAGAGGTTTCTAATTTCACCCAGGTAAATATATTACAATTCATTTTGAATTTTTAGAGTTAGATGAATAAGGAATGTTTATTTTAGAATGTAAGAAAAATATTGATAAAAAAGTGAAACAGTTGTGAAATGTATCTATCTTTGAGTTCCTAATCAAGTGGAAGAATATTTCAATTAAAGATACAACATTGAAAGATAATAAATTCAAAATAAAGCATCTATAATTGCTCAGAATTGAAGAAAATGCATTTTTTAAGGGGAGGAGAATATTAGGTCCCTAATTTATTCTATTTAATGTTATGACCCTAATATCATATATTCCTAAGTATATAGTATATTTTACCATGTATAATAATTTAAGTTGTTGTTGTTAGAGTTAAAATGACACTGAGAGGGGGGGTGAATCAGTGTCTTAACAGATTTGATTAATTTTCACATATTCAAAAACATAGCTTAGATTTGATCTCAATATTACTTTGATTAATGCATTCATGAGTTGAATGTAATCATTCATAAATAGAATTGAGAAAAGTAGTAATCCCAAAAGTGAACTGAAACAACAACAATGAAAAGCAGTGAGCACATAGAAGAACAAAGAGACAAAAGATTTGCCGAGTGGAAAACCCTCCTGGGGTAGAAAAACCACTCCTAAACTGCCTTACTGGCTTAATCTTCAAAAACCACTTTTAACAATGCCTTATAGGCTAATTTTTGAGCACCAACTCAAGGAGCACCAACCCCTTATATAGAAACATCAATTTCAAGGAGCACCAACCCCTCGTTTAGAGATATATATCCGAAGGAGCACCAACCCCTCATTGTTATTTTCAGAACAATAAAAATATCAGAGGATTTCTTTTCAGTTAAGCACATATCACTCAGTTTTCTCATCTACAGTTTATTCATACATTCCAATACAAACAAGGAATGATACTCTCATAATTACAACCAGCAGCCCCTTCACAGTTTGCAACATTGGTTTTTATATACATTTCAAGTATGTATGTTATCAAGAAATCTTCAAAAAGCATTTTTCACAAGATTCTGAAACTCTCTTACTATTTTTAGAATCTGAAGCTAGATAATGATGATCTATAGATGATAGTAAAAATTAGAGTAATGCATATCTAGAGAGTTCTAATTTTTGTGCTGAGTTAGGAGATTTCAAATTGTAATTGAAAGATTTTCATCAAAGCCATGACTGCCCACTAGCAGAGAATCATAACCTCTAAAATCTCAGAGAATATCTTGCCATAGATTCGATGCCAACCAAAGATGTCTACATGCAACTATACTTAGAAAAAGCCATGCCGGCCATAGTGTACGAGTCTTTATTTATCATTCACTGAGACAACAATCACCACGTGTTCTTTGCGATTCGCTATGACCTTATGCAAACGATGTTTCTTTTTCCATATTTTCTTTTGTCGTGACCTAGTGAAGTCGGGAATACCTTTCATAGACCACATCAAGTTTCACCGAAAGCCCTTTTGTCTCATTCACTATCGCTATAGCCTTTTGATATAAAAGAGACATCTTGTAGAAAATTCTTTGTTTTTCCGAGAGCACACGTGATCAAACTTGTCACCGTGACAATTCAATACCTATGCTGAAGGTAATGTTATCGCTGTCAGTCATCCCTCTATTTGTCACTGTGACTTTCTGCTGTCGGGGAGAAGTTATGTAGATTTCATTATGTTTCACCGAAAGGCTTTATCCATTATTAGTCATTATGACAAAAACACACTCTCACCGAGATGTATCCTTCATCAACCTTCGCCAAGACAATGTGTAGTCGGGGTGACATCTTGTAGAGCATCATGTGTCTTACCGAAAGCTCATGTGATCATTCCTATTGCCATGACATATCACTTTCGGGGAAACCTCATATATAGATAACTTCGTTATACCGAAAGTCACCTATCATCTTTTTGTGTCGCTAAGACAATAGCAACCTTTTTCTGAAAGTCATTCATAGACTTTGTCGCCATGACTTGATGGGTTCGCTAAGACTCTACATCGAAACTCATGAGTCTTACCGAAATGTATTTCATTATCAGTGGTTGGCAAGACACAACAATTCTCTCACCGAAAGGTAACCTTCATTCTTATGAGTGTCGCTATAGCATACCATCATCGAGGAGACTTCTTGTAGAATGCTTGAGTCATACCAAAATTCTTTATGCACAAGTCGGTAAGACACCACGAAATCGTTATGACATTTCAGGGAAGCCACAACCTTTGCTGATAAGACCTTTCGGTGCACAGTCGGTGAGACTATATACCAAATAAATTGAGTTTGGCCAAAGCGAAACTCTAGATGTGATGTCAGCGAGACAAAACCATTTCACTGAGACCTATTCTGATACTACCCAGCTCTGCCGAAGAACCTCCATATGCACTAATCGGGGAGACATTTCAAGTTTGATGAGACACTACCCCGATAACAAAACTCCTGCTGAAAAGTTCATCCTTGGTCACCAAAGCCACATGAATGTCTCGCCGATAGACGTCCAAATGCATATGCTCGGTGAGACATAACAATTTTGTTGTGACCCTTCACCGAAGCCTTAAACTCATGCTGATATATAATTTTTCAACAGTAATCGATGTGACATACCAATTTCGCTGTGACTTCATACCAAAAGTAACATGTCTGGCCAAAGTGAATCTTTAATGTGCCAGTCACCAAGACACAAAGCGCTCAATGAAACAACATGATAATAGGGATTTCTTACGTTGATGAACCACCTCATGTATTAGTTGGTGAGACCCGACTCATTTGGTAAGACCTCTCAGCAGTGAACACAACTCATGCCGATAGACCTTTCCACTATCGCCAAGACAAAAGAGAAGTCCTACCGAAAGCTTCTTGATGAAACTCCATGTGTAATGTAAAATCAAATCATTATGACATTAGAAATGTCTTGCCGATAGGAAACATAGACATTTCATAAATGGATCGAGAAGACCCTGCCATTCTCATGCCGATATATTCTTTTTCTGTCAACAGAGACAAGATAAAGCATGAGAAACCAATCTGAAACAATCTGAAAGTAAGCCAATGCCAAATTCATCAAAGAGGTGCCATATATAAAGCATAAGGATCCAAACTAAGATAGATCACCAAAGAGAATCAACTGAAAGGGATTTTGTCATCAAGGACAAACCATATGATCACAATTGAGATCCAACAAACTCCCTCTTTGTCCTTGATGGAAAAACACAAATGACTCTCCCCATTTTTGCCTCAATGACAAAGAATAGAAGAGAAGAATGTGCATTTCCATGAAACACAACTGAGAAGCCAACCAAAATACCATGAGAAACAGCTGCAAAAAAGAGTAACAGTGTACCAACCAAAATTGTAGGAGAGCTTTAAGTGAATCAAAAATAGATTTAACATGCTCCCCCTAAGCCAATGGATGGAAAATAAAAGAAATAAAGATTGAGAGATAACTCCCAATCGAAGTCTCAACCTTTCAAATAACTCTTTAGCTAAGGGCTTAGTAAAAATATCAGCCACTTAATCTTGTGAGCCAACAAACTTTAAGCAGACTTCATTAGCCAAAACCTTTTCTCAAAGAAAGTGAAACTTGATAGCAATATGTTTAGTGCAAGAGTGCAAAACATGATTTTTGGAGATATTTATCGCACTTGTGTTATCATAGAGAATAGAAACAAGTTTAGGAATTCCAATACCCATATCAGATAGAGTTTGACTCATCCAAAGAACTTGAGTATAGCATGAAGTGGCAGCAATGTATTCTGCTTCAACAGTAGAGAGAGAAACGGATTCTTATTTCTTGTTGTGCCATGCCACTAAACGATCACCAAGAAAGAATGCAACACCATTGGTGCTTTTCCTATCATCCAAACAATCAGCCCAGTCAGCATCAGTATATGCAATCAATGAAAAATCATTGCTTCTAGGATACCAAAGACCATAATTAAGAGTGCCCTGAATATATTTAAAAATCCTTTTAACAACAGTGACATGGGATTCTTTAGGTAATGCCTGAAACCGTGCAACAGTGCAAACTGCCTACATAATGTCAGGTCTAGAGGTCGTTAAATATAACAAACTGCCAATCATTGATCTATATTCAGTTTGATTTGTATTAGGGGAATCATCAACCTTAGTAAGTTTTCTTCCAGTGATCATTGGAGTGCTAACTGGATGGCATTCATCCATTTGAAATTTCTTAAGCATCTCTCTAGCATACTTGGTTTGATAAAGAAATATTCCATTTTCAAGTTGAGAGATTTGCAGACCCAAGAAGAAATTTAATTCTCCTAATAATGACATTTCAAATTTAGATTAACTGCAATCTAGCAATACCAGAATTTGAGCACAAACAACCAACATCTTCTCAACACAAGTAAACTCAGTCATAAAACATAGAAAAGACCAATGATATTGGATATCCTTCTTCAAACGACACACATCATTTTACTTTTTTCATACACAAAAGATAACTTGAAAGCATGTATACAACATAATTCATCATCAATCTATTCTTGTACACCCATCCTCAGACCATTTGAGAACTTCTATTACCACACCAAGAATGATGAAAAAAATAACAAAGATAATTAATCTCAGCCCTCACACAACACCGAATAATATCATCACAGAAATAACTCATAACATCAACCATCACTATTCTCCAAAGATAAATACAACGACATCACTTCAAAAGGCTTTCTTATTTTTAATATATTGAGGAACTCATCTATATGTCTCCATACCGCTCAAAGATGTCATCAGGACATACCATTATTTCCAAAACCCAAGCATCCAAAAAGTTGATTTAAAAACAAAGTGCACTGTCATTTCAAAAACTTTTGAAAACTGTTAACCACTAGACCAAGCAAAGACATTCCTTAACATCTTATACCACCAAAAGCAAACGCAAGATGTCATACCTCATTCTAGACTCCATAGGGGTAAAATATATTACCATAATAGACTCCCCCTAAGTCTTTGCTTCTTCTGAAGACCTGGAAGGCAACACTTGTGCAAGGAGTGCACAAGGAGTTTTCTCAGAAGCATCTTTATTGCTCTTCTTGTCATCTTGATTGCTCTTTCTTCTCCACTCCAATGAAGACTTTTTCACTTGTTTTCTTAAAGTACTTATCTTTCTATTGAATCTGCATTGTTTTACTTTATGTCCAATGTTATTTCATCTGAAACAAATGACTTTGTGATTGTTCTGAGAAATAGAAGACTTCCTATAGACATTTCCAGTATTGTTCCCTACATTATTATCACTAGTATTCATTCTACAGTCTCTTCTCAAGTAAGCAAAATTGTTATAGTTGTAACACACCACATCCTCATTTCTAGAGACTTTTGAATGATTCTTATTTGACCATCTTATGCAATCAATTGCCTTCTGGCCATAGTCATTACAAACATAACAATATCCTTGGAAAGAATGATTATACCTGAATGAATGATCATGCCAAGGATGTGAAGGTTTGAAGACATTTTTTCCTTTCTCTATGAATACCTTTAGATTGTCTTCTAGTGTCAATGTTATCCTTTGATGCAACAATACTGTAACCAAGGTCAACCTTCATTCTTGGTGTTTGCTTGGCTATAAACTTCTTTCCATTTGAATTAGTAAACATAGTTTCATGTTTAGATTTTTCTGTAGAGATTTTTCCAACCTCATATCCCACTCCTGTAGGGTCTTTAGAATGCTTTTTCCTTCCCAACATCTCATTCAATATATTAGTACTATGATCAAATTTCTGAATTTTACCAAATTGAGCCTTGAAACTTTCAAGCTCTTTTCTTAAAGCAACTACCTCTTCTTCAAGTTTTAGACAAACAATCTTTTTAATCTCCAAATCAGAACTCAGAACATCTGTAATCCTCTTATATTCTTCAATTTCAATTTTCTGACTTATAATCATATCGTCCTTAAGAGTTAGTTCTTTTAACAAGGAATCATTATCTGAACATTTCTTTAAAGAATCAATCTCATTTTCTAGTTTATTACACAATTCATCCTTGTCTTTTAACTTGACTTCCAAACTCTCTTCTTGTTGAAGCTGTCTTATTAAAAGCTGGTTTTCTTTTCTAAGTTGCCTAATAGTATCCAAGGCACATAGGAGTTCACCTTCCAAATCAACCTCACTTTTTGGTTCATTATATTCCTGTTTAGAGTTAACTTCACCTAAATATTGATCTACTTCTAAACAAGTTTCTTGATCATTTAAATATTCATTAATGATCTCCTTGGACTTCTTTTCAAAACTATGAAGGTTTACACCTTCTTCACTCTTAGATATTTCACAACTTATTTTAGTATCCAAAGATATCTCCTCTTGTAACTCACTATTCTGAATCATTTCAATCAAGTTGTCCCAAACTTCCTTAGCACTATTGTAATGAATGACTTTTGTAATGAGTTTATTTGGAAAGTTATTAAAAATAGCATTTATAGCTCTAATATTGAATTCAAGTGCTTTCTTCTCCTCAAGAGTGGAAGGAGATGTTGCAGATGTAGTACAACTCTTTTCAACTGCTGCCCACACTTCAGATCCTAAAGAAAGTAAGTATGTTTCCATCCTATTTTTCCATATAATAAAATTTGTTCCTTCAAACTGAGGAGTTCCAGATCTAGGATACTCTACCATTTCAGAGCTACTGTTTATGAACTCTTCCTTGTTATTCATTATACTAGATTTAGGTTGAGCATGATGAATAGAATTTTGCTGAGAACATCTTTTTCCCTTATTCCTTATGTTCTTTCCCATATTAACCAAAGTACTCCAAGAAACCAGGAACAATCTTAGGTGGTTTAGACCTATATGAGGACCCTACGCTCTCATACCAATTGTTGGAGTTAAAATTACATTGAGAGGGGGGGGTGAATCAGTGTCTTAACAAATTTGACTCATTTTCACATATTAAAAAACATAGCTCAGATTTGATCTCAATATTACTCTAATTAATGCATTCATGCTCGTTGAATGTAATCATTCATAAACAGAATTGAGAAAAGTAATAATCCCAACAGTGAACTGAAACAACAACAACAAAGAAAAGCAGTGAGCACATAGAAGAACAAAGAGACAAAAGATTTGCCTAGTGGAAAACCCTCCTGGGGTAGAAAAACCACTCCTAAACTGCCTTACTGGCTTAATCTTCAAAAACCACTTTTAACAATGCCTTATAGGCTAATTTTTGAGCACCAACTCAAGGAGCACCAAGCCCTCATTTAGAAACATCAATTCTAAGGAGCACCAACCCCTTGTTTAGAGATATCTATCTTAAGAATCACCAACCCCTCATTTTTATTTTCAGAACAATAAAAATATCAGAGGATTTTTCTATTTTCTCGTCTATAGTTTATTCATACATTCCAATATAGACAAGGAATGATACTCTCAGAATTACAACTAGCAGCCCCTTCACAGTTTTCAACATTGGTTTTTATATACATTTCAAGTATGTCTATTATCAAGAAATCTTCAAAAAGCATTTTTCACAAGATTCTGAAACTCTCTTGCTATTTTTAGAATCTGAAGCTGGATAATGATGATCTGTAGATGATGGTAAAAATTAGAGTAATGTATATCCAGAGAGTTTTAATTTCTGCACTGAGTCAGGAGATTTCAAATTGTAACTAAAATATTTTCATCAAAGCCATGACCGCCCACTAACAGAGAATCATAACCTCTAAAATCTCAGAGAATATCTTGCCATAGATTCGATGCCAACCAAAGATGTCTGCATGCAACTAGACTTAGAAAAACCCATGCCAGCCATAGTGTATGAGTCTTCGTTAATCATTCGCTGAGACAACAATCGCCATATGTTCTTTGTGATTCACTATGACCTTATGTGAATTGTGTTTCTTTTTCCTTATTTGCTTTTGTCGTGACCTAGTGAAGTCGGGAAGACCTTTCACAGACCACATCAAGTTTCACCGAAAGCCCTTTTATCTCATTCATTATCACTATAGCCTTTTGATATCGAAGAGACATCTTGTAGACAAGTCTTTGTTTTGCCGAGAGCACCCGTGATCAAACTTGTCACCGTGACAATTCAATACCTATGCCAAAGGAAACTTTATCACCATCAGTCATCCCTCTGTTTGTTGCTGTGACTTTCTACTATCGGGGAGAAGTTGAGTAGATTTCATTATGTTTCACCGAAAGGCTTTATCCATTATGAGTCACTGTGACAAAAACATACTCACGCCGAGATGTATCCTTCATCTGCCTTCGCCAAGACAATGTGCAGTTGGGGTGACATCTTTTAGAGCATCCTGTGTCTTACTGAAATCTCACGTGATCATTCCTGTCACCATGACATATCACTTTCAGGGAAACCTCATATATAGATAACTTCATTATACCGAAAGTCACCTATCATCTTGTGTGTCGCTGAGACAATACCAACCTTTCGCTGAAAGTCATTCATTAGACTTTGTCACCACATCTTGAAGGGTTTGTTGAGACTCTACATCAAAACTCATGAGTCTTACCAAAATGTATTTCATTATCAGTGGTCGGCAAGACACAAAGATTCTCTCACCGAAAAGTAACCTTCATTCTTATGAGTGTCGCTATAGCATACCGTCATCAGGGAGACTTCTCGTAGAATGCTTGAGTCATACCGAAAGTATTTATGCACAAGTCGGTAAGACACCACGAAATTGTTATGACATTTCAGTGAAGCCACAACCTTTTCCAATAAAACCTTTCGGTGCACAGTCGGTGAGACAATATGTCTTGGGTGAGATGATATACCGAATAAATTGACTTTGGCTGAAGCAAAACCCTAGATGTGATGTCGGCGAGACAAAACCACTTTGCCGAGACCTATTCCAATGCTGCCCAGCTCTGTCGAAGAACCTCCATATGCACTAGTCAGGGAGACATTTCAAGTTCGATGAGACACTACCCCGATAACAAAACTCCTGCCAAAAAGTTCATCCTCGATTGCCGAAGCCACGTGAATGTCTCGCCTATAGACGTCCACATGCATATGGTCGGTGAGACATAACAATTTCGATGTGACCCTTCACCGAATCCTTAAACTCATGCCGATATATAAAATTTCAACAGCGGTCGGTGTGACATACCAATTTTGTTGTGACTTCATATTGGGAGTAACATGTCTAGCCAAAGTGAATCTTTAATGTGCCAGTCGCTAAGACACAAAGCGCTTGATGAAACAACATGCTGATAGGGATTTCTTACGCTGATGAACCACCTCATGTATTAGTCGGTGAGACCCGACTCATTCGGTAAGACCTCTCAGCGGTGAACACAACTCATGCCGATAGACCTTTCCACTGTCGCCAAGACAAAAGAGAAGTCTTGCTGAAAGCTTCCTAATGAAATTCCATGTGTAATGTAAAATCAAATCATTATGACATCATAAATGTCTTGCCGATAGGCAACAAAGACATTTCATAAATGGATCAGGAAGACCCTGCCATTCTTACGCCGATATGTTCTTTTTCTGTCACCAGAGACAAGATAAAGCATGAGAAACCAATCTAAAACAATCTGAAAGTAAGCCAATACCAAAGTCATCACAGAGGTGCCATATATAAAGCATAAAGATCCAAACTGAGACAGATCACCAAAGAGAATCAACTGAAAGGGATTTTTTCATCAAGGACAAACCATATGATCACAACTGAGATCCAATAGTTGTTCCTTCCTTTACCTTAACACTAGTCTAGTTAGTACCTTAAATGCTCTTTATTAAGATGAAGGGGTAACTCCTACATAGTAAATCCTATAAATAAATGAGAGATGTTTCTCCCAAATTATGATATCATTAAATATTTAATTCATACATCATTATCTAATTATTGGAGGTCACCCCCTCAAAGTGTTCTGTAACGCCCGTCGTGCAAACCCCAGAGAACACACACATAATGCAGATAATTTTTTTTTTTAAATAATAAAAGTAACATGTAACAACATTAAACCAAAATCACATAGCATAACACATAACATTAATACACTTGGTTCTCTGGGGCACGCGAGGTTACATTGCAACCACAAAACAAAATAAAGATAACGAAAACAACTTAACCATTTAATTTATGAAAACCATATACAATGATACCACTGATAGCCATGATGCGAGTATGATAACATCGCATAATTACATCCATGATAAACCTTTTAACAAGATCCAAATCAAACCTAACTATTACATCTTTGGTATAATATTACATTACAAATTTCTTTGATACATAAATTACATTGAATTTCCCAACATGGGGATTGATACAAGAATAATGATCATGAAGTACAACTGATCACTGGTACAACTCCACTGTGGAACGCTGAGAAGACAAGACGCTGATGGGGAACCCAACGGGTGCGGAGCACGTTCCACCCAACCATGTAAATTACAAAGTAACTCACCCCTCGTGCTCAGAGGTGACGAGGAAGTGAACCCGACCATGAATGTCAACCGACTCAACCACAATATGATATAAAGCAAGTACAACTCAAAGCTTACAATGAACAACCATCAAATTTCACAAATCACATGACAAGATTAAGCCAAGAACTCATCACGATAACATGAAGTACTATCACTTAACAATCAAGAATCAATTCACAAGAATTCAAAGAAACATCATAAAGAGATAACATCCAGAGGCAACACAACAAAGCACAAGGGTGTCAAGTTGAGAGTGTCATCGCATAGCTCTCATGGGATTCTCCTGGCCCTTCCTCCAATTGAGGCGCCGGCACCCATCTATGGATATCCTGGCCCTTCCTCCTAACTGAGGTGCCGGCACCATAGGGTAGCTGTGCAGAGCCAATAGTCTCTCGTGAAGACGAGACTATGACTATGCCGACCACGGCCTTCTCAGTCTATCACTAGTCTAAGGTAGCCCTAATGCATAGCCGAGGAATCCAAAGTTTTATTATCTTGTGTGTTTAAACTACCCAACCCCCTAAATCTATTGTTTAGGTTATCACTTGTTTACTACTCTTTCAAGGGTTATCCTGGCCCTTCCTCATCCGAGGCGCCGGTGCCCATGAAGAGCCACTCTCCCTCCTATGACCCCTAACACATCTCAAAACAGGCAAGGGTTGGACCAAATCATAAAACATAATACTCGAATCCACACATGCGAGGTATTATTCCTCTCGCGACAATCCATAACAACTATCATAAGAAACGTCCAACCCTTCCAAGCACAAATTACAAAGCTTCAAACCCAAAGGTGTAATCAATACGAAGACAACTCCAACAGTAACATGCCTCTGGACTAAGGTTAAAATACGATAGGGTTTCCACGGGTCAACACAAAGCTAAAAGAAAATACATATGACATAACAGGGAAGTTCACATCACAATTACAAGGTTGCACCAGTAAATTTGTTTTCCAAAACCGATTATGTAATTGCATACGATTTGTCTCAAGAAGGTTCACAACCTCAATTACAGACTAATTCTTGTCTAGCAAATTTGTTTAATCCAAAACATTACTTAAACAATGCCCTTTTCATTATATATAAAAAGAAATTAATTAACTATATACCAATTTATTCCTTTAAATACAATACAAACTATATACTTAAAACCTAATAAATTTCATTAAAATAAATAACTATAATTTCATTTGAAATATAATTTTATTTTATTTTAATTAATTAATTAATCAATTTATTTTTTTAAATAAACACATCATAATTATATTTTAAAAATGAAATTTAAAAAAAAACATGTTAAAATAAATATATACACACACACACACACACACACACACACATATATATATATATAAAATAAAATTAAAATTAAAATTTTAAAAAAAACAAAAAAACAAAAGTTAAAAACACAAAACTTTTTATAAAGGTGTATACATTGCCATGGATCAGCGACTGCTGAGGCCCAGTGCGGCCGGCCGTCCAAATCCTCCCCTCTGCAATAAAAATTTTTATTTTTCATTTTACTTCCAAAACATAATTTCGGTGACCGAAATTAATAAAAAAGCCCATATAAATCATAAAAATTTTGATTTTCTTGACAAACACAAACAAATTTTTTTGACTTCAATCAATAAAATTTATTTATAAGACAAGCGTACGGCCGACGACCGACGCATATTTATATAAGAAATATTAAAATTATATATATATATATATATATATATATATATATCCAGAGGATAGAAGTAATAACAGAATAAAATATCCTGGTTAAAATACAAAAGATAAAAATAATATTTATACATATAAATATATATATATGCATGAAAGAATATATATATATATATTATGCGTATATACTCATTTGCATTAAAACCCAGAGTAAATACAGAAAACAAATAAGTCCATAATTTTTTTAACATATTGAGAAAACCCCAATTTTTATTTTCTTCAATTACTGAATCATTTTTCTTTTCTAAAAAACCTATTTTGATAAATGGTATGTTTCAGAAGATTTGGGTTCTTGATTTGACAAAACTTAAATAGTATAATTTCTATGATTTTCTTTGTTTTCTAATATAATAATTTGCTCTAGTTTTAGTTTTCAACAGAAGTTCTCAATATTCACAAAAATTATTTTAATAAGATCTATTTTTCTTTTCAGAAACAAACAGAGAATAGAAAGGGTACGAGAAGAAAAACTACGAGATGAACCTGGAGTCCAACGCAAACTTGAAGATGCCTGCTTGACTCTGATGCCCTCGAGCTTGATTTCCAATTCTTAGTCCAGACGAACTCACAATCCCTGGAGCAACTTTAACTTTCTGATCTTCTCTGTCTGTGTGTGAAAACTTACAAAAATTCTTAATTAAATAAAAGATAATATTCCTCTCATCACAAAAACTCTAAAAATCAACAATAAAAGAAAATCATTCTTTAAAAGCCAGCTTTTTAATTAGATTTGTATTCCTATTTGTTCTCACAATCTTTTTCAGTCTTTTATTTGTTTTATTGCTTTAATTCCTGTTTTGCAACTTTTCTTGCACCTCACATTACACATTTATTTTAAATAAATTATTCTCATAATTATCCACCACCAAATTAATGATTAAAATAATTAAGCCATATCTAATATTTAATTATTATTTAATTGCAATATATAATTTCCAAAAATAATTAAATTATTTAAATATTTAAATACCATTTAATCCAACATTAAAAATAAATAATTTATTTCAATCATTAAGATAAATCATAACTATAAATGCCCTCATAAATAAATAAGATAAAACACATAACACAACAGACAATGACGACAATTACACAAAATTGACTATACCAAACAAATGAGACGACCTGACATCATGGAACGGGAGGACTTCATCGTCACCTCTGTATCAACATTTATCCATTGGGTTATTTGGTGCTCGCCCTTTCCTGCTGAAACAGGTGGAATCGAGACTTGTACCTGCAGTCCTGCATACAAACGAAGTTGTGTACATGTGCATATATACATATATATCAAAGCATTAAATCCAAATACTACATTGTGATAAGGAATCGTAACATAACAGGGCACTCACGAACGAGTGATGCTATATTGTCCTTCGTCACACCTATTCTAACAATTATAACATAATCAATGAATTACATTTCTAACTAACAATCATCTCATAACATAATAAATTAAATCACTGCATCATATCATAATTCAGAAAATCAACTGATATAATCAACCACAATGTCATATAAAGTAATCATGTCCAAAATGAAATAACAGCATCATCTAGCATCTAACTAACCATATCAAACAATAACAGTATCATCATAGTATCTGACTAACCACATCAAACAATAATAGTATCATCATAGTGTCTGAGCATCAAAACAAAACATAACACTACTGAGTCCAACTAACAACCAGGAGGGTTATTACATCCTCCCCCCCTTAAATCCGGCTTACTCCTGTAAGCCATTAAACAAAAGGAAATAAGATTCCCTAATACAGGAGGCATCCACCCTCACCAAGACGGTGAACTAATCATCAATAGAAACTAGAATCAAGCTCACACATAAGAGTAACAATTAATATTAATAAGTATTAGTAACATGGGGGTATTACATGTTCTATTATTTTTAAAGAAAATGTAAATATTTACAACAAATATCATAACACCATTTGGATTAGCTAATAATACCTAAGGGGAGGTGGAGAATGGTGGTCTCAAACCACATATAATAATACCATGTAATAACATGGTGGTATAAAAATTCATAAAATATCATTGCATGTACTATCATATAATACTAGTATAAGTCCCACACAACCCAGGACATGGTATACCAAAGGATTTTATGTGTCAAATAACTAAAGTATCAAATGATTTGAATCATATTGTTTTAATCTTAGGATATGAATAATATTATTTTCATGTATCAAACCATCAAGATCCATCATTTATACATATCATGTAAAACTAGCCATGTCACCAAACTATAAATACATTCACAATGTCACACTAGCTCATACCCACTATCTTAATAGAGTGTCATGTGTCTAGCTGAAGGCCCTCGATCTATATGATCCCTAACTACTCTCAATTCCTAGTGATTAAAAAGTGTCACAACCTCTATATATTAAATTAACACTATCCCCTTCATGAATAATGAATATCCTTGAATACTAGTAGTCCATGATAATATTAATCACCAAAAATTAGTAGCTATCTCAAGTTCCCATACCAATTCAAATATCAAGTCTATAAATTATGAAATGAGAGTAAATTCAAAGTACATTTGGGTCCATCCTCAACTAATGGGATAAATAAAAAAGTTACTAGGTTTCTACAATGAACTAGATAGTATGGTTCAAGAGTGAAGGGGGGTTCAAGTGGGGACTAACATCCATTTGAAGTCTCAACCTTTAAATGGAGGGCCCATATCTCTTAACCCTAGTTTACATTAGTTTCCCCTTACCTAAAAGGGAGACTAAATATTACCTAGGAGATAACTCGATACAAAGCCTAAGAATCTGGTGAGGGTTTTAAACACCTTCCTTTAAAAGGACATCCTCAATACATGTTTATAAAAAAAAAATTTGTTTCACAGATCTAACATGTAGTTTTCTACACACATAAGTTTTGAAAATGTTGTTCATAAGTAAATCATATATGATATCCACAAGATGCTTCATCAAACAATAAGTACCCTAAAATCAGATCTTGAGATACCATTTCTACATTCACTAGCATTCACACAGCACCATACTTTTAAGTTTATACTTACTTTATCATATTATACTACAAGAAGGCACATTCAATTTTTACTCATCCCTACAAAATTCATAATTACATTAATTTCATAATTTTGGCACTTCTTAAACAATTCTATAGAGATACAATTAGGTTTAAGTTTCAATAACACACCATGTCTTAAACATTACTTAATTTTTAAATAATTTTTTCTTATATAAACACATTTTTTCCATGCTAGATTTATTTTAGTAGATCTTACTTTTCTATGCCTAACTATCCTACCATTTTATTGAAGAAAAAATAATTTATGGTGGGTTATTATTTTCACACAATTTAGCTCAATTTATTTCCCCTTATGAACATGATCCATTTTTCTATTGTCCTGTTATGTTTACAATTAAATATAAATTATATACCTACAACATAATATGTAATAACAGGTCCCACCTTTCTATTGTACTCTAAACCTCTCTAAAATAGGTAAATTCTCACCCTTACTTATGTGCCTATTATCACATACATTCTATCACTAAAGCCACTTTCGCCACTTTCTATGATCAATCATGATAACTTTCTTCCTAAAGATATTAGTCACACTAATACTAATTACACATCTAACTTAGGTGGGAGCTAACCAAGCTAACAATCGATTTTTCCTTAACTTTATCATCTATCAAGGTAGATAGAATTCTAACCACTCATTTATGAATTATTTAACATAAGTTATAATATAGATCCTATGCCATAAAATTTTGTGGATCCAATTTTATACATTAAGAAAAGGTCCATTGAATCTTGAATATGGATAATTACAATGCAAATATTAAGAACATAAGAAGACGTTTCCTATAATAATTACACTAGAATATTGTCATGAAGTGACATGTGAGGTGTCACAAGGTTCCTATCAGAAGGAAATGGCCTCAAAACCCTTATTAACATTTTAGTTTAACTGAGAGGGTGACTAGATTGATACATCTCAAAACTAATTTACACACAAGTGAACTCAAATACACACATAAAATTATACCCAAGTCAAGGATAGAATTATCACAATGCACACAAGGGTTGATCATCATCCTCTTCTCTAAACTACATAATAGTTATCCAATAAGGTAATCATCACTATAACATTAGAAAATTCTAAGCTCGAGCCCTTCAACATCTTAGACTCTCAATATGGGACTACTCAAATAGGAAGACAATAAAATCTTAATTTTAAAATGTTATCGAACCCATATCATGGTAGGGTTAAAATTAAGTAAGGTACATAAGCTATTAATCAACTAAATGTACTTTTTTAACATAATCTTATCTGCATGACATAATGTTCCCTAGTCTTAACACCAAGGCATGCAAACATGCAAGTATCCATATTGTGCATCGGTAACACATTTTCTCCCAAAGTGAGTTTTACAAGATTCTCTAATATCAAAGATTGTGCTAAGTACCCTCTTTCTAAGTGAATAAATCTTATGTCTAAATGCATAAATCTTATGTTTGGTAATGAAATCTATCATAAGCTTAATAAAAACCATTGCTAGGGGTGAGAGTAAGGCTCCACTAAAAATTGTGATTAAATATCATTATCCTTTAGATAAGACTTCCTCTTGGTTACTTATGTCAAGGTAACCTATCAAATACTATACTATGAAACTAATCTATATCTTATAATGGTTTTAGCTTCCGATTTCTCTATACTTTATAAAAGTAATACTAATCTAAATATTAATAGAATAGTTTAATCCAGCTATTTTTTTTTCAATTATCAAAAACTTGGAAAATAAAAAAATATTTTTATGTTCATAAAAAAAAGACAATTATGTCTAAATAAAATATTAAATTATTGAATTGTTAAGTTAAATACAATTTTTCATTTGAAAACACGAGAGTTTCGAAAGTAAATGATGTATATGAACCTAATGCCAAATTGAAGAGGATACTTCTAGCGGTTGCATTCAGGAGAACTAAAAAAAAATTTGAATATGAATACAATATGTCTCTTTCCATTCTCATCATAAATTGAAGCTCTGATCTTCGTCCCCTCTAAATGAGATGCAGAGATGAATATGAGTTGAAACTGAGATTAATATTTTGTGAAGTACTTGCAGGTATTTTTTAGATGAGATGCAAGGATGATGGATCTTCTTTCTGATGTTATACCAATACGTTATTGCTGATGTCACACAAATATTCAAATTCATATACACATTCCTCTCATCTTGTTGAATTTATAGTACTCCACACTGGCATTAAGACCTAAAAATTTAAAATAAAAATTTCTTAATGAAATTGACAACCCTGTAAGAGAACTCAACCATTCCAACTCAGAATTTATCAATGCTTTACAACTCTCATTACGAGGATGATGATATGTCACCACAATTTTTTATTATTGTAATTGTTTATTTAGAACTCACATATAGGCTTAATAACCAACTAACACGTGCTTGGATTTAGTTATAGTTGTCAAATCCTTGCAAACGTCAGAATTGTTAAGTAATGGCATTCTTCAAATAGGAATAGGAGGAGAAAGAGATGATTTGTTGTGTATGAATTTTAATTAATTTTTTTATCACATTCAATGATCCATCATCAAGAATAGAAAAGTGAAAAATTAAGATAGGAATTACTTTAAAAAATATATAAAAAAATTATATTATGTTTTTAGAAATAATGTAATAAATTTCAACTAATCTAAAATAGAAATAAGAGAAAATATTCATCTAAAATAAATTAATAAAATGGTGAGATTAACATTAGGTAGCCTACAATATAATTAAATAAAATGAAATAATATAAATATGTTCTATATTATTCTATATCAAACATTTAAATATCAAGTATCTAAAATTGAAGAAATTTCATATTTAAAATTATTTTAATTTATCTGCATAATATTAGATAAATAAAAGAAAGCAAAGAAATAATTAGAAGATTCAATTACAATTTAGAGGGATACAAGGTGTCACAATAGTTTGGGGAAGTATATGGAATATTCCGGTCTCAATCGAATTAGCACAAATATTACTTCTCCTAACAGAACATTGTGAGCTTAGGGATGTTGCGGGAATACAAGGACCTCTTGGATATATCCTAGTTCTAGGAAAAGCAACACAGACTAGGTGGATCTCCCTCATGATGGGACTTCAGGTACATTGCAATGTAGTGGGAATTTTAGTCTAGAAGGTACATAGTGAAGGATCCTAAAGGTGATCGAACCTTTACAAAAGAGAACCTTGTGAATAAATAGGAGATGAATGGACAAGGCGTGAATACTAAGGTCTATAGGATATATCCATATCCTAACCAAATTTTCACTACATAATTAAAATGAAATGTTCGATGATGCTATGGAGGTCAAATAGCCAATAAGATAGAAATGGAAAAATTTAAGTCGCAACAAAAATTGATTTGATGGAAAGCTCTAAGTGACGATGCTTAGAGGTCAAATAGCTCATGAGATAGAAATGGAAAAATTTAAGTGTCAACTAGAAGTGATTGGATGGAAAGCTCTAAGACAATAAAATTTGGATCTTCAACCATTGAGAATCCCATGAGGTAGTGTCCACCAATGATTTTAACCCTAATAATAATGGCATCAAGACTTGGAGAGGATTTTCATTATTAACCCAACAAGTTGAAACCCTTAATCCATGGCCACTCTGCCCTCGTGAAGGTCTACTGGGGTAAAAATATATCAAAATCTTGGGCATGAATCATCAAAATAACCTTAGGAATCATTTGTTAGCTCATAGATAGAGGTAACAACATTTTTCACTTTCTCTTTAGATGTTTTCAATACATAGTCCTAGGGCATCGTACTTAAATAGAAAATATTGCTTTGAAATTGAAGAAAGGACAACATAAATTTCGTGTCTTTAATTTTCACAATCTCTCCAACAACTATAGTGAAATGAGAGGCTGACATACCTATTTGGCCAAACAGCAAAAATACCACCAATAATCCATGAAAGCAAACATGATGAACACATGAGAGTAGACAGAAATCCATAGGAGGAAATTCACACAAATGAGGAATCATAAACCAACTAGGATAAATTTATAGGAACATGCATAAATTATTATAGTATGAATAATTTTATAGAAATATGTGTATGTGTAAAAAGTTAAAGAGGCTAAGATAACAAGCCCAAAATCATACAATATCATGAAAAAACATTATGCATATGTATATCTTATCAACAACAAGTTAATAAGAGCAATGAGCAGGAGCAAAGTTTTTGAAATCTCTAAGCGCACGTTGAATGGTGGAAACCCTAAGTTGGCTGGGGATACTTCGCCTATGGTGGATCTTGTTTTGGTGCCTCCCGGGGTGGCCCCTCCTTCAAAAACTAATGGAGATGCTATGGCTGGGCGCGGGTCAAGGTTGGACGCGGCCAGAACGGCGAATAAGGGCGCTGGTGCTGCGACGGTGGCCAGAACGACTGGAGCGAGCGCTGGGATCCCTGGGCATGGCTCGGCCATGGGGTCCAAACCGAACTTCAAGTAGGGGCGGAGTTTTATCCCTGTGAGAAATTCCATTTCTATGAAGCTAAGGGATGAAGTAATAGAAGAAATAAATGATGAAGAAGCTGAGCTTTCTGAGCATGTGATCATCTGTAGATTTCAGGGCTTCTTGCCAAGCCTTCCTCAACTGCACTCTTGGATCTCCAAGCAGTGGGAACCTCTTTTGTCTAGTAAAATCCATATCTTCCCTTTGGCCAAAGGATTCTTTGTTGTTAAATTTGACAATAGCCAAGATAGAAAAAAAAATTTATGTGATCATTTTTTTAGCTGGGGGGATCAATATCAGCTGATGATCAAACCTTGGCACCCAAATTTTAATCCAACTTCTGAAACCTTTAGTAAAATCCCTATCTGGGTTCGCTTGCCCAATCTTCCCCTCCCCCTCTTGAATGATTCTCTTCTAGAATCGGTTGGGGAAGCTCTTGGGGATTTTTTGTATGTTGATGCTGCTTCTTCTGATATCTTTCATTCCACCTTTGCTCGAATACTTGTGGAAATTGATGTTTAAATGGATTGCCTGCTGAGGTTTCATTAGAATCCTTCGAGAGGATTTGGGTTCAATCTCTGGATTATGAAGGATTACCTTTTCGTTGTAGAAGATGCTTTAAAATAGAAAATGTTGCTACCCATTGTGGATTTGAGAAAAAAATAAAAAAGGAAAACTGGTGGAATGGTGCTTCTCATCATCATTATACGGTTGAGAAGAAATCTGATAAAAAAAGGAGTTTCTCAGAGGTGGTTCCCGCTTCTTCCTCTCAAGTTAGGTATGGGTCTCCTTCTGCCTTCTCTGGTGGAGGGGCTTCGATTCCTATTTCGGGCAGCTCTTCGGATAAGACCATGTCTACACATATGAACAATGATGTTTCCCCCAGGGCTACAAACGAACAAACCCAGGATAGTGATGTGTTGGCTTGGCAAGCAAAGGCAGCACAAGTGGAAGAAGGCTGGATTACAGTCACGAGTAAAAAATAAAAGCATCTAGGCCTTTTCTCTAAATGACGCTTCGTTCCCACAAGAGTAAGTCAAAATGTAAAACATGATATTCTTGGCTTGGGAGCTGGCTTTTTTTGTGGCTGCAGGCTGTCCTTTTTTACAGTCTGGCTTTTCTGGTTGTAAAGGGTTGCGGATCCCTTCAAAATCTCCTTTATCCCTAATATCAAAGACATTATGCATATGTATTAATAAATTACCTCAATATAAGTAGAAAATTAAATAAGAAATGGTCTGATTATGTAGATTTCACCATTATAATATTGTGTAGTTACATTTCAAAAATAAGTTATGAGTATATCTTGACTTGGAGTTGATAGTGTCAAAGTTATCATTTTCACATATTAATTTATTCAAATTATTTAATATAATCAATGAGTTAGGTATATACATATGTACATTATTAGAGAAGGGGTTAAAATGAAAACATTTTTTAGAAGAAAAATAAATCATTAAAGTGAAAAAAATAAGTATCATGTGGTCCGAAGAAAGAGAAATTGAATAATTAAAGACTACCTCCATTTAAAACATCATATAATCAAAATTCATAATCAAACTTATACAACTAGTTATAGAATCTTGCAACAAATATTACTTTTTAGAGTGTCAATTAAATTTAAATAGAAAGTATTCTTTTATATGTAATTTATAATATTTATGTTACTATGAAAGAAGAGACAAGATGGAAATGACAATTCTATATATAACCAATTCCATTATTGAAAATAATATTATAGATTTTAAATAGCAAGTGTCTTTTGTATGAAACTTGATAGTATATATATTCATGTGAAGAAAGAGGTAAGATGACAATGAAAATTACAAATGATATCAATAACATTATTTTAAATGGTATTATTTATTTATATTACCATTTAAAGGAAATACATTGAGTTTCTAAATGATTTTAGCAAGATCTTGGAATATCTTTAGGTGTCCATACGCTCTTGAATGATATTAACTCCCATATACCTGCATATGTTGAATAATTGAATATTTTTGTTAATGTTGTAAATTGAAATCCTTGGAACCCAAATAATGTAGATTAATTGTTAATAATACAAATACCTTCCAAGCATCATGGTAGTGGCTTGTGGATTGGTACCAGGAGAATCCTTGTAAATTGAGCCATCCACAACTCTTAGATTATTGACACCTTTCACTCGATATCTTTTGTCAACCACCAAATCAACTTGACATCCTCCATGGTAATGGTAATATGTTGCTAGTGAATCTTTACAAAACTTGGCCAATGCATCATCATTGGATACATTATTTGGTAATGCAGTCCCAAGAAATCGAAGCATTTTAGAATGTCCATTATTAGTAAAGGCAAATTCTTGAATAGAAGATGTCATACTTAGATTAACCATTACTTTCACACAAAGCATACATTTTTTTAAGTCAAGAGGGTGTGAATAGTAATTGTAACGAACATAGGGGTTATCTTGAGGATTTGTGCTTTGAAGCCAAAGCTCGCCCCTTGATAAGGGAAATGCCACCTTACCTGCAACAAGACTCAAATATTGTGTATTTGTGGTATTGTTTTTCTGGAAAAAGCTAATAGACTCAATGTATAGTTGTGAATTGTCTAAAATTCCCACTACCTGTATATAACTAAATTCAAGGGGTTTTGATGATTCTAATATGAATTTTATATTAGGATTATCTTGAACCTCTTTCCCTACTGAGGGTGAATCTAAAACAATAGTAATATTCAATTTTTTAAGTTGTTGTGTTGGGCCAATTCCACTTAAGAGGAGAAGTTGAGTGCTACCTATAGTTCCTGCTGACAAAATAACCTCATTATTGACTGACAATTGACCAAGTGATACTTGATAATGCAAACCATTAGTACGACTTATTAACTCCACTCCACTAGCCTTTAGCTTTCCTGCAATATAAATTCGGAACAATATCACATACATAGACAGATCTATGAAGATAAAATACTAGAGTATGAAACTAATCTATTGTAATCGTTTAATCTAACTGTTATTGTTTTCAAATATGAAAAACTTCTAAAATGAAAAATATTTTTCTGTAAATAAAAGCAGGACTATACGTATAAGCAAAATATAAAATTATTCAACTGTTAATCTAAATACAGTTTATACTATTTGAGAACAGGGGAGTTTCGAAAATAAATGATTTATACGAACCTGATGCCAAATTGAAGAGGAT
>VDFB02274714.1:29382159-29466934 GCA_007258455.2 Sequoia sempervirens | reverse complement strand
TTTTAAATAATAAAAGTAACATGTAACAATATTAAACCAAAATCACATAGCATAACACATAACATTAATACACTTGGTTCTCTGGGGCACGCGAGGTTACATTGCAACCACAAAACAAAATAAAGATAACGAAAACAACTTAACCATTTAATTTATGAAAACCATATACAATGATACCACTAATAGCCATGATGTGAGTATGATAACATCGCATAATTACATCCATGATAAACCTTTTAACAAGATCCAAATCAAACCTAACTATTACATCATTGAAATAATATTACATTACAATTTTCTTTGATACATGAGTTACATTGAATTTCCCAACATGGGGATTGATACAAGAATAATGATCATGAGTACAAACGATCAACTGGTACAACTCCAGCGTGGGCGGCTGAAGACAAGGCGCTGATGGGGAACCCAACGGGTGCGGAGCACGTTCCACCCAACCATGTGAATTACAAGTAACTCACCCCCCGTGCTCAGAGGTGACGAGGAAGTGAACCCGACCATGAATGTCAACCGACTCAACCACAATATGATATAAAGCAAGTACAACTCAAAGCTTACAATGAACAACCATCAAATTTCACAAATCACATGACAAGATTAAGCCAAGAACTCGTCACGATAACATGAAGTACTATCACTTAACAATCAAGAATCAATTCACAAGAATTCAAAGAAACATCATAAAGAGATAACATCCAGAGGCAACAACACAAAGCACAAGGGTGTCAAGTGGAGAGTGTCATCGCATAGCTCTCATGGGATTCTCCTGGCCCTTCCTCCAACTGAGGCGCCGGCACCCATCTATGGATCTCCTGGCCCTTCCTCCTAACTGAGGTGTCGGCACCATAGGGTAGCTAATGCGGAGCCAATAGTCTCTCGTGAAGACGAGACTATGACTATGCCAACCACGGCCTTCTTAGTCTATCACTAGTCTAAGGTAGCCCTAATGCATAGCCGAGGAATCCAAAGTTTTATTATCTTGTGTGTTTTACTACCCAACCCCCTAAATCTATTGTTTAGGTTATCACTTGTTTACTACTCTTTTGAGGGTTATCCTGGCCCTTCCTCATCCGAGGCGCCGGCGCCCACGAAGAGCCACTCTCCCTCCTATGACCCCTAACATATCTCAAGACAGGCAAGGGTTGGACCAAATCATAAAACATAATACTCGAATCCACACATGCGAGGTATTATTCCTCTTGCGACAATCCATAACAACTATCATAAGAAACGCCCAACCCTTCCAAGCACAAATTACAAAGCATCGAAACCAAAGGTGTAATCAATACGAAGATAACTCCAACAATAAACATGCCTCTGGACTAAGGTTAAAATACGATAGGGTCCCCACGGGTCAACACAAAGCTAAAAGGAAATACATATGACATAACAGGAAAGTTCACATCACAATTACAAGGTTGCACCAGTAAATTTGTTTTCCAAAACCGATTATGTAATTAAATGCGATTTGTCTCAAGAAGGTTCATAACCTTGATTACAGACTAATTCTTGTCCAACAAATTTGTTTAATCCAAAACATTACTTAAACAATGCCCTTTTCATTATATATAAAAGAAATTAATTAACTATATACCAATTTATTCCTTTAAATACAATACAAACTATATGCTTAAAACATAATAAATTTTATTAAAATAAATAATTATAATTTCATTTGAAATATAATTTTATTTTATTTTAATTAATTAATTAACCAATTTATTTTTAAATAAACACATCATAATTATATTTCTAAAATGAAATTAAAAACATGTTAAAATAAATATACACATACACACACACACACACACACACACACATATATATATATATAAAATAAGTCAGAGTCAAATTTTAAAAAAACAAAAAAACAAAAAAATTTAAAAACACAAAACTTTTTATAAAGGGCTGTAGCCCTGACTGCCATGGGCAGTACAGCCTGCAGGGGGCGAGGCCGAGGGTACGGCTTCGGCCGTCCTTCGTCCTCCCCTCTGCAATAAAAATTTTTATTTTTCATTTTACTTCCAAAACATAATTTCGGTGACCGAAATTAATAAAAAAGCCCATATAAATCATAAAAATTTTGATTTTCTTGACAAACACAAACAAATTTTTTTGACTTCAATCAATAAAATTTATTTATAAGACAAGCGTACGGCCGACGACCGACGCATATTTATATAAGAAATATTAAAATTATATATATATATATATATATATATATATATATCCAGAGGATAGAAGTAATAACAGAATAAAATATCCTGGTTAAAATACAAAAGATAAAAATAATATTTATACATATAAATATATATATATGCATGAAAGAATATATATATATATATTATGCGTATATACTCATTTGCATTAAAACCCAGAGTAAATACAGAAAACAAATAAGTCCATAATTTTTTTAACATATTGAGAAAACCCCAATTTTTATTTTCTTCAATTACTGAATCATTTTTCTTTTCTAAAAAACCTATTTTGATAAATGGTATGTTTCAGAAGATTTGGGTTCTTGATTTGACAAAACTTAAATAGTATAATTTCTATGATTTTCTTTGTTTTCTAATATAATAATTTGCTCTAGTTTTAGTTTTCAACAGAAGTTCTCAATATTCACAAAAATTATTTTAATAAGATCTATTTTTCTTTTCAGAAACAAACAGAGAATAGAAAGGGTACGAGAAGAAAAACTACGAGATGAACCTGGAGTCCAACGCAAACTTGAAGATGCCTGCTTGACTCTGATGCCCTCGAGCTTGATTTCCAATTCTTAGTCCAGACGAACTCACAATCCCTGGAGCAACTTTAACTTTCTGATCTTCTCTGTCTGTGTGTGAAAACTTACAAAAATTCTTAATTAAATAAAAGATAATATTCCTCTCATCACAAAAACTCTAAAAATCAACAATAAAAGAAAATCATTCTTTAAAAGCCAGCTTTTTAATTAGATTTGTATTCCTATTTGTTCTCACAATCTTTTTCAGTCTTTTATTTGTTTTATTGCTTTAATTCCTGTTTTGCAACTTTTCTTGCACCTCACATTACACATTTATTTTAAATAAATTATTCTCATAATTATCCACCACCAAATTAATGATTAAAATAATTAAGCCATATCTAATATTTAATTATTATTTAATTGCAATATATAATTTCCAAAAATAATTAAATTATTTAAATATTTAAATACCATTTAATCCAACATTAAAAATAAATAATTTATTTCAATCATTAAGATAAATCATAACTATAAATGCCCTCATAAATAAATAAGATAAAACACATAACACAACAGACAATGACGACAATTACACAAAATTGACTATACCAAACAAATGAGACGACCTGACATCATGGAACGGGAGGACTTCATCGTCACCTCTGTATCAACATTTATCCATTGGGTTATTTGGTGCTCGCCCTTTCCTGCTGAAACAGGTGGAATCGAGACTTGTACCTGCAGTCCTGCATACAAACGAAGTTGTGTACATGTGCATATATACATATATATCAAAGCATTAAATCCAAATACTACATTGTGATAAGGAATCGTAACATAACAGGGCACTCACGAACGAGTGATGCTATATTGTCCTTCGTCACACCTATTCTAACAATTATAACATAATCAATGAATTACATTTCTAACTAACAATCATCTCATAACATAATAAATTAAATCACTGCATCATATCATAATTCAGAAAATCAACTGATATAATCAACCACAATGTCATATAAAGTAATCATGTCCAAAATGAAATAACAGCATCATCTAGCATCTAACTAACCATATCAAACAATAACAGTATCATCATAGTATCTGACTAACCACATCAAACAATAATAGTATCATCATAGTGTCTGAGCATCAAAACAAAACATAACACTACTGAGTCCAACTAACAACCAGGAGGGTTATTACATCCTCCCCCCCTTAAATCCGGCTTACTCCTGTAAGCCATTAAACAAAAGGAAATAAGATTCCCTAATACAGGAGGCATCCACCCTCACCAAGACGGTGAACTAATCATCAATAGAAACTAGAATCAAGCTCACACATAAGAGTAACAATTAATATTAATAAGTATTAGTAACATGGGGGTATTACATGTTCTATTATTTTTAAAGAAAATGTAAATATTTACAACAAATATCATAACACCATTTGGATTAGCTAATAATACCTAAGGGGAGGTGGAGAATGGTGGTCTCAAACCACATATAATAATACCATGTAATAACATGGTGGTATAAAAATTCATAAAATATCATTGCATGTACTATCATATAATACTAGTATAAGTCCCACACAACCCAGGACATGGTATACCAAAGGATTTTATGTGTCAAATAACTAAAGTATCAAATGATTTGAATCATATTGTTTTAATCTTAGGATATGAATAATATTATTTTCATGTATCAAACCATCAAGATCCATCATTTATACATATCATGTAAAACTAGCCATGTCACCAAACTATAAATACATTCACAATGTCACACTAGCTCATACCCACTATCTTAATAGAGTGTCATGTGTCTAGCTGAAGGCCCTCGATCTATATGATCCCTAACTACTCTCAATTCCTAGTGATTAAAAAGTGTCACAACCTCTATATATTAAATTAACACTATCCCCTTCATGAATAATGAATATCCTTGAATACTAGTAGTCCATGATAATATTAATCACCAAAAATTAGTAGCTATCTCAAGTTCCCATACCAATTCAAATATCAAGTCTATAAATTATGAAATGAGAGTAAATTCAAAGTACATTTGGGTCCATCCTCAACTAATGGGATAAATAAAAAAGTTACTAGGTTTCTACAATGAACTAGATAGTATGGTTCAAGAGTGAAGGGGGGTTCAAGTGGGGACTAACATCCATTTGAAGTCTCAACCTTTAAATGGAGGGCCCATATCTCTTAACCCTAGTTTACATTAGTTTCCCCTTACCTAAAAGGGAGACTAAATATTACCTAGGAGATAACTCGATACAAAGCCTAAGAATCTGGTGAGGGTTTTAAACACCTTCCTTTAAAAGGACATCCTCAATACATGTTTATAAAAAAAAAATTTGTTTCACAGATCTAACATGTAGTTTTCTACACACATAAGTTTTGAAAATGTTGTTCATAAGTAAATCATATATGATATCCACAAGATGCTTCATCAAACAATAAGTACCCTAAAATCAGATCTTGAGATACCATTTCTACATTCACTAGCATTCACACAGCACCATACTTTTAAGTTTATACTTACTTTATCATATTATACTACAAGAAGGCACATTCAATTTTTACTCATCCCTACAAAATTCATAATTACATTAATTTCATAATTTTGGCACTTCTTAAACAATTCTATAGAGATACAATTAGGTTTAAGTTTCAATAACACACCATGTCTTAAACATTACTTAATTTTTAAATAATTTTTTCTTATATAAACACATTTTTTCCATGCTAGATTTATTTTAGTAGATCTTACTTTTCTATGCCTAACTATCCTACCATTTTATTGAAGAAAAAATAATTTATGGTGGGTTATTATTTTCACACAATTTAGCTCAATTTATTTCCCCTTATGAACATGATCCATTTTTCTATTGTCCTGTTATGTTTACAATTAAATATAAATTATATACCTACAACATAATATGTAATAACAGGTCCCACCTTTCTATTGTACTCTAAACCTCTCTAAAATAGGTAAATTCTCACCCTTACTTATGTGCCTATTATCACATACATTCTATCACTAAAGCCACTTTCGCCACTTTCTATGATCAATCATGATAACTTTCTTCCTAAAGATATTAGTCACACTAATACTAATTACACATCTAACTTAGGTGGGAGCTAACCAAGCTAACAATCGATTTTTCCTTAACTTTATCATCTATCAAGGTAGATAGAATTCTAACCACTCATTTATGAATTATTTAACATAAGTTATAATATAGATCCTATGCCATAAAATTTTGTGGATCCAATTTTATACATTAAGAAAAGGTCCATTGAATCTTGAATATGGATAATTACAATGCAAATATTAAGAACATAAGAAGACGTTTCCTATAATAATTACACTAGAATATTGTCATGAAGTGACATGTGAGGTGTCACAAGGTTCCTATCAGAAGGAAATGGCCTCAAAACCCTTATTAACATTTTAGTTTAACTGAGAGGGTGACTAGATTGATACATCTCAAAACTAATTTACACACAAGTGAACTCAAATACACACATAAAATTATACCCAAGTCAAGGATAGAATTATCACAATGCACACAAGGGTTGATCATCATCCTCTTCTCTAAACTACATAATAGTTATCCAATAAGGTAATCATCACTATAACATTAGAAAATTCTAAGCTCGAGCCCTTCAACATCTTAGACTCTCAATATGGGACTACTCAAATAGGAAGACAATAAAATCTTAATTTTAAAATGTTATCGAACCCATATCATGGTAGGGTTAAAATTAAGTAAGGTACATAAGCTATTAATCAACTAAATGTACTTTTTTAACATAATCTTATCTGCATGACATAATGTTCCCTAGTCTTAACACCAAGGCATGCAAACATGCAAGTATCCATATTGTGCATCGGTAACACATTTTCTCCCAAAGTGAGTTTTACAAGATTCTCTAATATCAAAGATTGTGCTAAGTACCCTCTTTCTAAGTGAATAAATCTTATGTCTAAATGCATAAATCTTATGTTTGGTAATGAAATCTATCATAAGCTTAATAAAAACCATTGCTAGGGGTGAGAGTAAGGCTCCACTAAAAATTGTGATTAAATATCATTATCCTTTAGATAAGACTTCCTCTTGGTTACTTATGTCAAGGTAACCTATCAAATACTATACTATGAAACTAATCTATATCTTATAATGGTTTTAGCTTCCGATTTCTCTATACTTTATAAAAGTAATACTAATCTAAATATTAATAGAATAGTTTAATCCAGCTATTTTTTTTTCAATTATCAAAAACTTGGAAAATAAAAAAATATTTTTATGTTCATAAAAAAAAGACAATTATGTCTAAATAAAATATTAAATTATTGAATTGTTAAGTTAAATACAATTTTTCATTTGAAAACACGAGAGTTTCGAAAGTAAATGATGTATATGAACCTAATGCCAAATTGAAGAGGATACTTCTAGCGGTTGCATTCAGGAGAACTAAAAAAAAATTTGAATATGAATACAATATGTCTCTTTCCATTCTCATCATAAATTGAAGCTCTGATCTTCGTCCCCTCTAAATGAGATGCAGAGATGAATATGAGTTGAAACTGAGATTAATATTTTGTGAAGTACTTGCAGGTATTTTTTAGATGAGATGCAAGGATGATGGATCTTCTTTCTGATGTTATACCAATACGTTATTGCTGATGTCACACAAATATTCAAATTCATATACACATTCCTCTCATCTTGTTGAATTTATAGTACTCCACACTGGCATTAAGACCTAAAAATTTAAAATAAAAATTTCTTAATGAAATTGACAACCCTGTAAGAGAACTCAACCATTCCAACTCAGAATTTATCAATGCTTTACAACTCTCATTACGAGGATGATGATATGTCACCACAATTTTTTATTATTGTAATTGTTTATTTAGAACTCACATATAGGCTTAATAACCAACTAACACGTGCTTGGATTTAGTTATAGTTGTCAAATCCTTGCAAACGTCAGAATTGTTAAGTAATGGCATTCTTCAAATAGGAATAGGAGGAGAAAGAGATGATTTGTTGTGTATGAATTTTAATTAATTTTTTTATCACATTCAATGATCCATCATCAAGAATAGAAAAGTGAAAAATTAAGATAGGAATTACTTTAAAAAATATATAAAAAAATTATATTATGTTTTTAGAAATAATGTAATAAATTTCAACTAATCTAAAATAGAAATAAGAGAAAATATTCATCTAAAATAAATTAATAAAATGGTGAGATTAACATTAGGTAGCCTACAATATAATTAAATAAAATGAAATAATATAAATATGTTCTATATTATTCTATATCAAACATTTAAATATCAAGTATCTAAAATTGAAGAAATTTCATATTTAAAATTATTTTAATTTATCTGCATAATATTAGATAAATAAAAGAAAGCAAAGAAATAATTAGAAGATTCAATTACAATTTAGAGGGATACAAGGTGTCACAATAGTTTGGGGAAGTATATGGAATATTCCGGTCTCAATCGAATTAGCACAAATATTACTTCTCCTAACAGAACATTGTGAGCTTAGGGATGTTGCGGGAATACAAGGACCTCTTGGATATATCCTAGTTCTAGGAAAAGCAACACAGACTAGGTGGATCTCCCTCATGATGGGACTTCAGGTACATTGCAATGTAGTGGGAATTTTAGTCTAGAAGGTACATAGTGAAGGATCCTAAAGGTGATCGAACCTTTACAAAAGAGAACCTTGTGAATAAATAGGAGATGAATGGACAAGGCGTGAATACTAAGGTCTATAGGATATATCCATATCCTAACCAAATTTTCACTACATAATTAAAATGAAATGTTCGATGATGCTATGGAGGTCAAATAGCCAATAAGATAGAAATGGAAAAATTTAAGTCGCAACAAAAATTGATTTGATGGAAAGCTCTAAGTGACGATGCTTAGAGGTCAAATAGCTCATGAGATAGAAATGGAAAAATTTAAGTGTCAACTAGAAGTGATTGGATGGAAAGCTCTAAGACAATAAAATTTGGATCTTCAACCATTGAGAATCCCATGAGGTAGTGTCCACCAATGATTTTAACCCTAATAATAATGGCATCAAGACTTGGAGAGGATTTTCATTATTAACCCAACAAGTTGAAACCCTTAATCCATGGCCACTCTGCCCTCGTGAAGGTCTACTGGGGTAAAAATATATCAAAATCTTGGGCATGAATCATCAAAATAACCTTAGGAATCATTTGTTAGCTCATAGATAGAGGTAACAACATTTTTCACTTTCTCTTTAGATGTTTTCAATACATAGTCCTAGGGCATCGTACTTAAATAGAAAATATTGCTTTGAAATTGAAGAAAGGACAACATAAATTTCGTGTCTTTAATTTTCACAATCTCTCCAACAACTATAGTGAAATGAGAGGCTGACATACCTATTTGGCCAAACAGCAAAAATACCACCAATAATCCATGAAAGCAAACATGATGAACACATGAGAGTAGACAGAAATCCATAGGAGGAAATTCACACAAATGAGGAATCATAAACCAACTAGGATAAATTTATAGGAACATGCATAAATTATTATAGTATGAATAATTTTATAGAAATATGTGTATGTGTAAAAAGTTAAAGAGGCTAAGATAACAAGCCCAAAATCATACAATATCATGAAAAAACATTATGCATATGTATATCTTATCAACAACAAGTTAATAAGAGCAATGAGCAGGAGCAAAGTTTTTGAAATCTCTAAGCGCACGTTGAATGGTGGAAACCCTAAGTTGGCTGGGGATACTTCGCCTATGGTGGATCTTGTTTTGGTGCCTCCCGGGGTGGCCCCTCCTTCAAAAACTAATGGAGATGCTATGGCTGGGCGCGGGTCAAGGTTGGACGCGGCCAGAACGGCGAATAAGGGCGCTGGTGCTGCGACGGTGGCCAGAACGACTGGAGCGAGCGCTGGGATCCCTGGGCATGGCTCGGCCATGGGGTCCAAACCGAACTTCAAGTAGGGGCGGAGTTTTATCCCTGTGAGAAATTCCATTTCTATGAAGCTAAGGGATGAAGTAATAGAAGAAATAAATGATGAAGAAGCTGAGCTTTCTGAGCATGTGATCATCTGTAGATTTCAGGGCTTCTTGCCAAGCCTTCCTCAACTGCACTCTTGGATCTCCAAGCAGTGGGAACCTCTTTTGTCTAGTAAAATCCATATCTTCCCTTTGGCCAAAGGATTCTTTGTTGTTAAATTTGACAATAGCCAAGATAGAAAAAAAAATTTATGTGATCATTTTTTTAGCTGGGGGGATCAATATCAGCTGATGATCAAACCTTGGCACCCAAATTTTAATCCAACTTCTGAAACCTTTAGTAAAATCCCTATCTGGGTTCGCTTGCCCAATCTTCCCCTCCCCCTCTTGAATGATTCTCTTCTAGAATCGGTTGGGGAAGCTCTTGGGGATTTTTTGTATGTTGATGCTGCTTCTTCTGATATCTTTCATTCCACCTTTGCTCGAATACTTGTGGAAATTGATGTTTAAATGGATTGCCTGCTGAGGTTTCATTAGAATCCTTCGAGAGGATTTGGGTTCAATCTCTGGATTATGAAGGATTACCTTTTCGTTGTAGAAGATGCTTTAAAATAGAAAATGTTGCTACCCATTGTGGATTTGAGAAAAAAATAAAAAAGGAAAACTGGTGGAATGGTGCTTCTCATCATCATTATACGGTTGAGAAGAAATCTGATAAAAAAAGGAGTTTCTCAGAGGTGGTTCCCGCTTCTTCCTCTCAAGTTAGGTATGGGTCTCCTTCTGCCTTCTCTGGTGGAGGGGCTTCGATTCCTATTTCGGGCAGCTCTTCGGATAAGACCATGTCTACACATATGAACAATGATGTTTCCCCCAGGGCTACAAACGAACAAACCCAGGATAGTGATGTGTTGGCTTGGCAAGCAAAGGCAGCACAAGTGGAAGAAGGCTGGATTACAGTCACGAGTAAAAAATAAAAGCATCTAGGCCTTTTCTCTAAATGACGCTTCGTTCCCACAAGAGTAAGTCAAAATGTAAAACATGATATTCTTGGCTTGGGAGCTGGCTTTTTTTGTGGCTGCAGGCTGTCCTTTTTTACAGTCTGGCTTTTCTGGTTGTAAAGGGTTGCGGATCCCTTCAAAATCTCCTTTATCCCTAATATCAAAGACATTATGCATATGTATTAATAAATTACCTCAATATAAGTAGAAAATTAAATAAGAAATGGTCTGATTATGTAGATTTCACCATTATAATATTGTGTAGTTACATTTCAAAAATAAGTTATGAGTATATCTTGACTTGGAGTTGATAGTGTCAAAGTTATCATTTTCACATATTAATTTATTCAAATTATTTAATATAATCAATGAGTTAGGTATATACATATGTACATTATTAGAGAAGGGGTTAAAATGAAAACATTTTTTAGAAGAAAAATAAATCATTAAAGTGAAAAAAATAAGTATCATGTGGTCCGAAGAAAGAGAAATTGAATAATTAAAGACTACCTCCATTTAAAACATCATATAATCAAAATTCATAATCAAACTTATACAACTAGTTATAGAATCTTGCAACAAATATTACTTTTTAGAGTGTCAATTAAATTTAAATAGAAAGTAT
This sequence comes from Sequoia sempervirens, assembly GCA_007258455.2. Taxonomy (NCBI): domain Eukaryota; kingdom Viridiplantae; phylum Streptophyta; class Pinopsida; order Cupressales; family Cupressaceae; genus Sequoia; species Sequoia sempervirens. The sequence goes on along the minus strand of VDFB02274714.1, from coordinate 29,455,513 downwards.
TCTTTTATATGTAATTTATAATATTTATGTTACTATGAAAGAAGAGACAAGATGGAAATGACAATTCTATATATAACCAATTCCATTATTGAAAATAATATTATAGATTTTAAATAGCAAGTGTCTTTTGTATGAAACTTGATAGTATATATATTCATGTGAAGAAAGAGGTAAGATGACAATGAAAATTACAAATGATATCAATAACATTATTTTAAATGGTATTATTTATTTATATTACCATTTAAAGGAAATACATTGAGTTTCTAAATGATTTTAGCAAGATCTTGGAATATCTTTAGGTGTCCATACGCTCTTGAATGATATTAACTCCCATATACCTGCATATGTTGAATAATTGAATATTTTTGTTAATGTTGTAAATTGAAATCCTTGGAACCCAAATAATGTAGATTAATTGTTAATAATACAAATACCTTCCAAGCATCATGGTAGTGGCTTGTGGATTGGTACCAGGAGAATCCTTGTAAATTGAGCCATCCACAACTCTTAGATTATTGACACCTTTCACTCGATATCTTTTGTCAACCACCAAATCAACTTGACATCCTCCATGGTAATGGTAATATGTTGCTAGTGAATCTTTACAAAACTTGGCCAATGCATCATCATTGGATACATTATTTGGTAATGCAGTCCCAAGAAATCGAAGCATTTTAGAATGTCCATTATTAGTAAAGGCAAACTCTTGAATAGAAGAAGTCATACTTAGATTAACCATTACTTTCACACAAAGCATACATTTTTTTAAGTCAAGAGGGTGTGAATAGTAATTGTAACGAACATAGGGGTTATCTTGAGGATTTGTGCTTTGAAGCCAAAGCTCACCCCTTGATAAGGGAAATGCCACCTTACCTGCAACAAGACCCAAATATTGTGTATTTGTGGTATTGTTTTTCTGGAAAAAGCTAATAGACTCAATGTATAGTTGTGAATTGTCTAAAATTCCCACTACCTGTATATAACTAAATTCAAGGGGTTTTGATGATTCTAATATGAATTTTATATTAGGATTATCTTGAACCTCTTTCCCTACTGAGGGTGAATCTAAAACAATAGTAATATTCAATTTTTTAAGTTGTTGTGTTGGGCCAATTCCACTTAAGAGGAGAAGTTGAGTGCTACCTATAGTTCCTGCTGACAAAATAACCTCATTATTGACTGACAATTGACCAAGTGATACTTGATAATGCAAACCATTAGTACGACTTATTAACTCCACTCCACTAGCCTTTAGCTTTCCTGCAATATAAATTCGGAACAATATCACATACATAGACAGATCTATGAAGATAAAATACTAGAGTATGAAACTAATCTATTGTAATCGTTTAATCTAACTGTTATTGTTTTCAAATATGAAAAACTTCTAAAATGAAAAATATTTTTCTGTAAATAAAAGCAGGACTATACGTATAAGCAAAATATAAAATTATTCAACTGTTAATCTAAATACAGTTTATACTATTTGAGAACAGGGGAGTTTCGAAAATAAATGATTTATACGAACCTGATGCCAAATTGAAGAGGATTCTACTGGCAGTAGCATTGAGAAGAACAACAATATTTTCTGGATTTGCATACTGGAGAAGATCTGCGGCTGAATGTCTCCTTCCATGCTTGTCAAAAGTTGAAGCACCGATCTTGGTGCCCTCCAAATGTTCCAAAGTATATCCATTGTAAGGAACAACTCCTGCTTCAAGAAGCCCATTCTTGAAAGCAGAACTCCAAGTGAAAAGCTTGTATTGTTTGAAGGCATTCAACTTTTCTACCCATTCATACGACTCATTTACAAGTTTCTCATCCCACTTCATTTTCCGAACATATTCAGAGCTCGCCCTGCTGTAGAAGCCAGCGTTGATAGCTGATGAGCCTCCTAGAACTCTCCCCCTTGCCAACTGCACTCCATCTTCTGAGACAAAACCCTCCATTACATAGGGATAATTTTTGGGATCCCCCAAAAGCTTGAAAAAGCCTTTGAAGTCCTCAACATCGGGATTTCCGTAAGGAGAGTCTCCCCTCTCCAATAGCAAAACAGAGTAGTGCTGTGAGAGAGTTGCTGCGAGGGGACACCCCGCTGTACCTCCTCCAACCACAATGTAATCATATGACTTTTCAGCTGCCTTTTGAGCATCTGCTGTCATAAACGGATATGGGTACTCTGCAAACATCAAGCACAGAGAATTACTTATCAATGTCACAGACCATCCTTAGACTAAGAAAAAACTGTATATGAACCTCTCCGAAAAAAAATTATTCGAAACTAAAGCGCGAAAGTTTGTACCGACCCAGTTTAGATGTCGTTGCTTCTGAACAGAATTGATGGCGGTAATTTGTAAACATCAGCAGGCATGAAATCACAAGGAACAGTATCTCCATACTCATTAATCAATCCAATTCCTCTTCTAGATTTGAAACTGAGATGAATATTTGTTGATGTACTTGCAGCTTTTTATAGATGATATAAGAGGATGATATCATCATTAAGTTATTGCTGATGTCATAGAAAAATTCAAACTCATATGCACGTTTCTCTGGTCTTGTCGAATTTGTAACAATTGCATGCTGACATTCGAAATTGATGCTTTTTTACAAATATATCCTATCGAAATTGTCCACCCTGTTATAAAACTCGCTCATTCCAACTCAGAATTTGTCCACCCTTATCAACTCTCGTCATGAGGGTGATCGTCTTGCTTGTGTCAGCACATTTTTTTATTATTGTATGTTTTTCTCGAATTTCTATATAGGCTTAATAATCGACTAACACATGTTTGAATTTACTTAAACTTGTCAAACCCTTTAAAACCGTCTGAATTGTTATGCAATGACGTTTTTCTATGGCATTCAAGTAGGAATTTGAAGACAAACAGAGAAGTTTTGGGGTCGGTGAGGGAGATGAATTATAATCTTTTATTCTTGAGTTAAGAAATTTTCTTATAATTGGAATCAATTTTAATTACTCTAGAATATAAGAAGACTTTCATTTTAGTTAATTATAATATAGACTACCTAAAATTAGTATCTCACATATGAGAAGACTTTTACTTTAGTTAGTTATAATACAAACTACCTAATATGAGTATCTTGGCAAGATTTTGATTTTAATGGGTAATTATATTTGTTAATGTTCTTATAGTTGGAATCAATTATATAGACTATTAATTCTCTTAGGTAGTCTAATATATTAGGTACTCTACATTTTAATATATTAGTTAATGTTCTTATAGTTAGAAGCAATTATATGCTGATATTTTCATTTTAGTTAATTATAATATAGAGTAGCTAATGTTCTTATAGTTGGAATCAATTATATTACAATATATAAGTAAATTGGAAAATATGCAATAGTAGAATTTTCATAGATATATCATAGGATATACTAATAAAATATAAATTATTAATTTAGTTCAATAGTGTATAATTAATAATATTAAAATTTCATGTAATTTTATATATTATTATAAAAACAAGAAAAGGTTAGCAAAAAAACAACTCAAGTAGAACAGGTGAGAGAGATGAAAAGCAAAAGAGGTAGCAAAAGGGTAGAGGTGGCACACAAGCGTACAATGGGATAGAATTTTTTTTTAGAGAGAATACATTTATGGGATAAAAGAAAGAGGAGGGTATAGAAGTAGTACTCAAGAGAAAGATAAAGATAGATGAGGGAAGTCCAAAATATTTATGAAAATCTAATTTTTGACCTTCTACAAATACTTATTATTTGGGATAATAATATCATATTCTAATATTCAAATTAAATCATAAATAACTCAACACTATTCACACTTTATTGTCACTGCATAACTAACAAATAATAGATACCATAGCCTAATATTTCTCTTAAAATAAAAAAAATAGATTGCCTTCAAATAGTATGTAAATTAAGCAACTACAACAAAATTTAGTTGTCATATTCATACCCTTAGAAACAACAAACCAGGGAAATACAAAGTGGTTGAAATCCATGATAGATGAAGCTTTGATGCAATCCTTTAATGAAATTTCTCTCCATCCAATGGTATTTTTTCCACTAAATTTTGAAATAATATGTTGTTTATCATTTGATCATCTACACAAACAAATTTTCTAGATAAATTTTTAGAAGATGAGTTTGTGTAAATTAATAGATGATCTATCTTGTAAGAAAAAAATTACCCTTTTATATCCATCACAACAAACAAAGGTTACCCATAATGTAAGTCCACATATTTTAATTTCAAAAATAATAATGTATCACAAAAGTCCACCACTAAAAAATATGATGCCAAAATATACCATTAAATGATATTATGATATGTGTTGGGCTTCAAGAAAGAGAATAAAACCAAAGAAAGAAATATTACAGTTTAAGGGTTGATAATATCCCAAGAATCGAACCTTATTGTGGGGTGTTGGGGTTTGAGCAATGGCCATGGTAGTAAGGATAGATCCAAAAATGTAATAAATACAATGAAATAATAGGGGGAGGATGGAGGGAATGATAGGATAGAGAAATATAAAAAATTTAGAAAAAAAGGGGTGATCCCACAATAATAGTTTATAATTTTTGGTCAAACTAGACACTAAAATGATTTTTTCTAACTAGATCTTCCCTTTCGAGCATTTATAACAGCTAAACCATGAGGAATTTGAAGATGATGCAAACTAGTAATTTGTGAAATTTTGTTTGTAGATTCTTAATATATTTTTTTCAAAATTTTTGGAATCAGATTGCACTTCTTTTTCTATCTCCTTCAAAAACTTTTTTTTTTTCAATAAACACCATTTTTAATTAGTGACACTCATTGTATAACACATAAAAAAAATTTCATGTAAGATAAAATTCTATTTTTTTCAAATTTATATATTTGTAACTATGATATCTAGTGCTTCCAATTGGTTTCATAGTGTTTTATTGAATATTTTTTCCTTAATCAAGTTTTGAAGTCAAACCAATTACAATTCAGACATAGGCAGACCGTATAACACATTACCTATTTTGTATGTATTGAAATTCATTTTTTATTTATTTTTATTGGATCAAGGACTTCAATATCTCATATTTTTCAAAAAAATAAATTGATAATCTTCTATTTTTCCACATGTGCAGAACAAAGTGCTTAATTTTTGGTGAAAAACTGACATTCACAAGAAATAAAAAATGAATATAATAATCAAATTTAATTTAATTAAAATTATACTTTTTTGGAAGCTTATAATAAGGACTGCATACTTACAATTTTTTTTTTTTTAAATGAATTCATTTGATCCCCCAAAAGGTAAATCACAAGTGGTTTTTTATTAGTGTTTTGATAGGTGTAAAGGAGACTTCATTATAGGTATGGTTTAAAACTAGCGGGCTTCTATCTAAGGGAGCTTGGTATAAGGTGGTTTGATCAAACCATCTTCAATTGGAATCCTTTAAATGAAACTTTTCAAGGCTTAAATCATTATATTTTCTAAAAATATGTGATTTCAGCAAAAATCAAGATCTCCAAGAAAGTGTAAACCACTATTGTGGCACCCAAAGAAAAATTAAGTTGGAAGGAAAGTCATACTAAAAGGGGAACTTTGTTAAACAACACAAATATATAAAGTAGACATAAAAAAGACATGTCAAAAAAGAATGGAAATAATGCATATAAAAATATGAAATCAGAACACATGAATGAAATAATAGACCTATTATCCATATAATTAATGTAATTAAAAATAAGACATGAAAACTATACTCCACTAAAATTTATTTTTCCTCGAGTAATTGTAGAGTCAGATTCTCCAATATCTAAAAGTCTTCCCACATTTCATGTTCTACAAGTATATGTTCCCATTAAGCCAAATATTCCTTGGTTCTTTGCTTATAATCTTTCTCTCTCACATATCTAATTACTTTGGGAATGAAAATTAGTTTTCCTTCTTTATTTGATGGAGGTAACTCATATAAAGGTATAATATGTTGTCCAAGTGCTCCTTTGATATACAACACATTGAATACATTGTGACTCTTACTTCCCTTTAGTAACTCCAACTCCTAGGTGACTTCATAGATATTTCTCAAAAAAATTGAAGGCTCATAAAATTGTGGCTTAAGATTTTTACACCCACTTTCCCTGAAATAATATCCTTTGTATGATTACAATATAATGAACACCATATCCCTAACCTCAAATGCTCTCTTGATCCTATAGTGGTCTACAAACATTTTCTATTAATTTTGATTATATTGTAAATTGTTCATAAGTTAGTTTATAATGTATTGGCTCTATTTCATCAAATCACTTTCTCCTAGAACATTTGTATGATAAAATTAAGTAAAAAATGCTTAATATTTTAAACTTTTACAAAGACTTAAATAACCTCAAATTAATTAAAATTTGATTTAAATGATGTTATAATAGTTCTCACCTAGATGGATCCATTTGATCCATGTCTTATGTTGATTAAAAAACATAGTTCATCAATAACCTTCCATCCATTTATTCATGATCTTAGTTCAACCATATTTTTGTGGATGGTAGCTATTGTTGGGTGTGAGTTTGATTCTTTCCAAAAGAAAGAGTTCTATCTCTATCACTCATAATACTCTTGTGTAGTCCATGGAGATTCAAAACTTCATTCGAAAATATATAAATAACTTGGGGTTCCTTAAAGCCTAAATAAATAGCAAAGAAGTGGGAATACTAGTGAGCTTTTCTAAAAAAACATATGTAATTCTTACCTAGGAATTTAAGATCTCCAGTGATACAATGTGAGACCCACCTTCCAATGATAGACTTGTATGCTTTTATCATGAATATTTTGTTATTACCATGAGACATGCATGTTATATTATTGCACTATAGACTCTTAATTTTAACATTAGTTTGTGTTGCATTATGCATTTATGTGTTTTATGCATGGGTCACATTGATCATAGGATGGCAATGCTATATGAATGGTCAATAATTAATCAGAGGAAATAATATACCTTCTATTTCAATATATGGTTTAATTCTATAACTCATATGATATGATGCATTTCCTATGTTATGAATTTATGACCTTGTACCCTATAAATATTGTTCATATGGTAAATCTAATATTATCATGGATGCATACAATATAAATGTTTAGTATAGAATTTCATATGTGAATATATTATTTCAATGTCTTATTGCTTTGACTATGGATTTTGTTATGAAAAACTAATGATTGAAATTGAGTGTGCAAGATTTCCATAGGCAATGGAGTTGAGTAGACCACATGGTAACCCTATTGTGTATAAATATTTGAGCCAAACTTGTCTATTTGGAGAGACTAAGGTTTTATATTGTGTATAAATGAGGTTTAATGTGAAATTTTGTGATATTCAAAATTGTCAATGTTTTCTTTCTAAATTTTTGTCTTGTCTTGGGCCACTAGGATCTAAGTTGGCATCCTAGTTGGTCAATTTGGGATTTAACCCTTTTGGGATTTTTAAGAGTGAAACTAAGGAAATAGGTGGGGGGTGTTCTCTATCTTTTGGGAGATGGAACATACAAGGGGGGTCCTATTTCACTCTCATTTCATTCAAGGAAACCTTAGAGATCTCAATCTAGGTATGGAATTAGGAAAATAGATCCGCTATAGGGTGTCCTAGGATGTGATTAAAGACAAAAGGGGGTTCACCACCAAGCAAGGGCTTGGAAAGAAGAAGATGCAAATGACACACAAATCTAGCTATGCAACTAAAGATATGAAGCGGAAAATCAAAATAATAAATTGAGAAAGGATAGAGGAGCACCTGGAAAATTGAAGAATCTTGAAATAAGGTTTGCACTCTGAAAAAGATGAATTTTAAAGCATACTAGGACTCATATGCTAGTAGGGGAAATTTAGTACTACTTTAGTTTTTAGGCTGAAATTGGAATCTAAAATTGGTAAACCAAGATCTACATAAAATACTTGAAATCTAGTATACTCAAACTCATATGTGATAAGTGGAAATTTACTCCCAGTATCAAGGTTTATCTAAAAATCTAATATCCTCTAATGAATTCATGTAGCTTCTCTCCCTCTTGATCTCTAACTCTAAAACACTAAATTCTTCATTGTAGATGACTTTCTATGATCTTGTAATGTAGATGACAACTTTGACAACTTTCTCCAAACTTGCTCTTCAATGGATTTCAACCTAGATCTACAAATCACACATAAAAGAGAGGGAAAATGTTGCTTCGTTAGTGGATAGGGTTTTTCCTTGGGAGAACACCATTTTGGTAATCAAACCTTGAAATAAAATGAAACAAAATGAAGGAATGATAAATGAACAAATATACAATGTTGCAACTTACCAAACCCTTGTAAGAAAGGCTACAATCTTGTATGTAATGGCTAGCATGAATGTAGATCTTGAATCTTTCTTATATGTTATGGATCTTGACTTGAATACTTGCTTGAATCATAAAAACTACATCACAAATGTTAGCTTAGAAACAAACATGATGCATGATGACTTTGACATGATGCTTGATTCTTGAATTAATGCTTCAAATGCTTGATAATCAACTCTTCAATGCTCTTGAATGCTCTTGATCATATAAAATTACTAAAGGAATGATTGCATAAAAATTATAGATGATTTGTAAAATTACTAGGAGAAAATATGTGAAATAACCTTGTATTTATACTTGTTTATGCCAAATTTCTTGAAATTACAACACTACAAGCTAACATTAGATATAAATGAATAAAATCCTACCAATAATTAAATTCAAAATTAGGTTCAAGCTAAGCTGGACTCATACACTTGTTGGGGCATATGAGTCCAAGTAGGATACGCTTGGGACAAAAATTTCAATAAAGGTTAAGTTTAATGCAAAATTCAGGACTAGGCCCTAAAACTTAGGTGGGACCCATGTACCCAAGGTGGCGTATGAGTCCCATATCTCTAAATATAGGCCATACAATCCAAAACCATTAAATTATGATTGGCTATTTCATATGTGTCAAGATTATCCTTGGAAAGATGCATTAAATAAGGCTTGTGGATGCAAAATAGGACCAAATCCTACTTACACATAAGTGCACAAACTCCCTCCCATACTAGATTATCTATCCTATGTGTAAATACAATATTTCCTTGTTAAATCAATAACTTAGCTAAGTATTCAATATGTTCCTTTCAAGTTCAATCATACCTAGTATATAATAATTATGATTATAAACACCCATCTCTTACTATGGAGTACTTAAAAACACACTATGAAAACAACATAAAAGATTCTATTTCCTTTTCAAAATAATTGAATTCCTCTTATGCACATACTGGAAAAGACATCTCAGCCATGCATGCAAGACACACCATTCAAAAAGTAAAATTAAAAAGAAGAAGAGATCCCCATGCCTGTTATCGCCTATCCAATTAGTAGATAGCAATGCAACCTTCTCTAGCAACAAATAGCTTGAAAATAAGCTTCTCAAGAATGTCACTATAACTTCTACCTCTCAAGTTGATAACTTACTCCTCTCAAAATATATCCTTCTCTCAAAATATAACCTTCTCACAAACTATATGAACTTACTTCCTTTCTCTCTCTCAAAGCAATGCAAAGTATGATTGGAAAAATAAAAAATTATGAATTACAAAAGATGTATTATCTTATGGAGGAATGTGTCCCTTCTAAATGAAAAGTTTTAGCTATTTATAGAGCAACCAAGCAACCTAAAAGCCTATACTTTAGGCATGTTAATGGAAATAAAGCTTCATGCAAAACAACACATGAAACATAATAGAAAGGTGATGACTTCACAAGCTAATACTCAACATAATCACGTACAGGTTTACTTCTTTCATGACATAAATCAAAAGAATTATTCAAACAACATATGCTTAATTTGAATTGAAAAAGAGAAAAGACATCTACAACAACTTATATTCAAAGGTGGCACCATTCAAGCACTTCCATTTCCTTCATATTTTGTGTGCTTAAACTACCAAAAGAATTAGTAAAATTACATTTTATGACAGCAAGCTTCTATTGATCCATTTAGTGGATGAATTGACTTCAAAAGTTAAATACATTAGAAAAGGTCAAGGTTGGTCTTACTACTAGCGTCGACCAAGTAATGCTTTTCATTGACAGGAATACAATGTCATATATCTTGTGTCTTCTTGAATGATATTTTTTTTCCTCAAATAGTTATAAGCAATTAAATCACCCTCATTTGACATAGTCAATAATGACTATTATTGACCTTCATTCACATAGTCTCTATCGACTATAACAACCTTTATAAATTTGCTTCTATTGAATAAGAGAGTCAAATTCTAAAAATCATTTATATTATGTTATATATATATATATATTATATATTATATACATATATATATTTAAATACTATCATGTATTTATAAATGTATATAACTATTATTATATATTTACATATATATATATATATATATATATATATGAGTATAGGAAAGATAGTATATAATAAACACATTATATTGAATGTATACATATATATGTATAAATGTATATACCTCTATGTACAAATATGTGTAGGTATATCTATGTCAATGCATTTGTATGAGTGTGTCCATTAACCAATGTATGCATGTATTGATATACATATACATATGGATACATGTATATACTATACATATATGTATATATGTTCACATCTGATTCACATATAGCCATTCATGATTACCATCATATTAATAAATTTTTACATGTGTTGCATCTATACATGTGCATATACATGTCATTAGATCCCATTGATATGCATTTTCATATATATACACATGCTTCCACATAAATCCCACTTGTCAATATAATCATAATAGTACAGGAAAGATCTCAAAAGCTTAAATAGATAAACATCACCCAATAATGCATGTAGTAGTAAAAAAAGACTCTCAAATGTAGACATATTAGCTAAGGATGACTTACCTACTACCCACAACATACTCAACTCAATCATTCTAATGTGGTGTGTTTATATGCTCAGATAGTTTACCTTTATCAGTTACTTGACCAAGATCTTCTCGTGAGTGATACTTCCCCTCCGCTTGGAGGAATGAACACATAGCCACATCCACTAACACATGTAAGTCAATTGTTCACAACATATGTAGTATATATAAGCATTTTCCAAATTTAGAATAATAATATTTCAATAACCATTTATGCACTTATATGCAGTATTTCACCATGAATAACATCAACTGAGATAACATCCATATTGATTAAAAGGTACAAAAATAATTTATTCATCTCCATAATTCACATTACATTCATATTTAACCTATGTAGTAATAGTAAATAGTAACTTCACAATGAGGGTGTAATAGGTTTATCACAAGATCTTAGATCTTGAGGGCTTGATCATTCTCCTTGAACTTTTTAATCTTATATTTCCAATAGTTGTACAATTATACCTCTCTTGATGCTCATTTTTCTACTTTAGTGTGAGTTTGAGCACAAGCTCATCCTCTCACTAAAGTGGGGGCTAAATTTAGTGTCAAAAAAATACTCCTTTACATTTTCACACTATCTTTGCATCCTTTAATTAATTGGACTTAATGAAGCCTCTAATTGTCCTTAAATTATGAATCTACAAGCCTAATTAGTTGGTATTTTTGAAAGGGGAATTATGATTTAATTAATACAATTATCATTTTTAAAACCTCAAAATGAATAGGTCCTAGAAATTTAGGTTAGGACCCATTCACACTTGGGTGAATGGGTCCCCTTTAGTTGGTAATTTCAATTTTTAAGTATTTTTTTGATGGTCTTTTTATGATCCCAAATTTAAATTCAAATATCAACTTGTAATATTTAATTTTTAGGAAACTAGAAAATTACCTATAAAAGAAAAGTATTTTTTTAAAATTCAAATCCTAGAAGCAAGCTAGATTTTCAAGAGATCAATTTCTAAATCTATGATTATTGTCAAAGGTATTCAAGAGAATATTTTTGAAATAATTTATTGCAACATTCAAGATCTCAAGCATCATGTCAAAGTTACTTACATCAAGAGAATATTTTTGAAATAATTTATTGCAACATTCAAGATCTAAAGCATCATGTCTACGATTTTTAATTTATTGCAACAATACATTGTGATGTAGTGGTTTAGTAATTAGTTTATGATGTGATCAATTAGTTAGCAATATTACTTTACATCTAATGTTGTATTGTTAGTATAACTCTGGTGAGAGGATAGTGTAGCACCATTCATTTATGAGTGCCTTGCTATGCTATAATTTCTTCTCAAGATATGATGTTTTTGATTATATATATATATATATATATATGTGTGTGTGTGTGTGTGTGTGTGTGTGTGTGTGTGTGTGTGTGTGTGTGTGTGTGTGTGTGTGTTACTTGACGTTTGTTGGTATGCAGGAATTTCCGGAATAAAGTCTCGATTCCACCTATTTCGATAGGACAGGGTGAGCATTAAATTAACCAAACGGGTACAATGTGGAAAAGGGGAGTTGATAAGGAAGTGTCCCTGTCCCAAGTCCGTCATCTTGGTTTGAGTTTTTTTCCTTATCTTTGTGTAGTTTTATTGTTCATTATTTATTTTATTTATGGTTAGTGGTTATTTAATTAATCTTTATTTCATAAGATTAATTAATGTTGTCTTGTTGCTTTGATTAAGTTGTAAGTTAGTTAAACATTGAATTTTAAATATATTGTAAATTTAAAAGTTATTTAATCAATTAAAATGTAAGTAATTAAATTAAATAAATAATGATGATGATAATTATATATTAGATTTTTCCTAATATTAAATTAGAAAATATGTAGAGAATATCTTTAGGAAATAATTAAATTTTAATTAAAATTGCGAGATAAGTGTGTACTTTTAAAAAGAAGGAAAAGAACCAATGAATGGAGAGGTTTTTTGAGGAAAAAGAGGACGAGCTTTATTTATTTTTATTGTGAGGGTTTTTTTTTTGTTTTTACACACACAAAGGTTTTTCTAGGTTTTGGGTTTATAAAAGAAAAGAAAAGATAGGTTTTGTTTGGTTTTTCTTGGAAAAATTTGTTCTGTAAGAAAAGATTAAAAAAAAGACTGATTTAGAAGTGAGCTGAAGAAAGAAAATTGAGAAGAACCTTCAATGGGGAATCTACTTGCAAGAAGGAAGAAGGCTATTGGGGTTGGATTATACATCAAACAAAGGACTCCAGGTTCTTTCAAATTATTATTTCTTTAGATTTAATATTCTATGAATAAAATCTTGTCTGTCATGTTTTGAAAATAAACTTCTCTACTTTTGAAAGAGGATCTGTGATTGAAAATTTGTTTGTATTAAACCCTTAAATTCTTCGTTTGGAAACTATAGTAAAATCTTCTGAAGTTCTTCAATATAATTTAGTTGTGAAATTTATTGTTTTGAAATAAAAATCAATTTTATTGTGGGTTGAATTTACATGCCAGGTTCATATTGGGTCTCTTGAAAAATCTATTTGTTTATATTATTGTTCTGAATCTCTATTAAATATATATAAGAAACCACCATTGACTGCGCACAATAGCCAAGGCTGCTGGGCACAACCAGTGGGGGTTGCGTACCCACCTGCCCACAATACTATGTACTGTGGGCTTTCTATGAGTTGCGTGTGATTTTCCTTTGGTATTGAATGCAACTTTTATGTTAAATATATATATATATATATATATATATATATATAAATTATTTGGTTAATTTTTATAATAAGTTTTAAATATTGGATTGTAATATATATATATAATTTTATTTTTATATATACATATATATGTATATATGTATAAAAGTGTATATACATATAAAAGACGTTATATGTTGGGATTATGAATTTAATATGATAATTTTAAGAAAATTGCAATGCTAAAGTGTAGTTGAGAAAATTAGGGATAAATTATGTGTTTTTAATTAAATTGAATTTTCTTGAGCAATTGATTTATTGGAAAAATTTATTGTGTTTTGAAACGGTTTTATGACATTGTTATATTTTGGTTACTCTTAAGATTATTCATTTTATTAAATTTTATTTTCCTTTATTCGGGTCTATGTCTTGTGGGAAAAACCCTAGAGTTAGCTTATCTTGTTATAGGAACTTAAGTTGTTGTTTAGGACTTCCAGAGGTGAGAATATTGATGTTGTGTTTCATATGTTTTGGCGAGATGGTTGTGCCTTGCGGAGGATCCATTTGATTGGTTCAATATTTCTTGTTGATACAATCCTTTTGTGTTGGATATTTTGTGTTGAGTGTTTAGAGAGAGTGGCTCTAAGTGGGGGTCAGTGCACAAAGGGGCTGGCAGGGTAACCTACGTAGAGTTAGAGTAATCAATGATAACCTAAGTAATTAATCATGGGTGGGTGGTTAAAACATTAATAAGATAATTATGATGTCTCATCCACCTATTAGTGCTATCACAAACTAAAGAGGACTGAGAAGGTCGTGGTTGTCAAGATCGTTGCCTTGTCTTCATGAAAGGTTAACGATTCTGCATGAGTAACCCTATGGAGCAACATCTTGAGATAGGTTGTTAGGAGAACCATAGATGGAGGCGGAACCTTAAACTAGGTTGTCTGGATAATCCATGTATAGATGGAGGTGACACCTTGTGATAGGTTGTCTGGATAATCCATGTTAAGCCATGCGATGACACTCTCCTCTAACATTCCATTTGTGTTGTTTTATTGAAGTTCTCTAGAGGTAGTCTATTGATATTTTGACTTGATATTTATTGATGTTGTGTTTCGTGACTTGTAATATTTGGAAAGTGATTTATTTTTATGTTTTGAAGTGGTCTATTGTTATATCTTTTGGTGATTTATAGTTGTTTAATTTTTAGTGTGGTCTAGTGATATTATGTTATCTTGTCTAGAGTTAGTCTTGTGTACTATTAGATGTGCTTGGTCGGGGATCCTTCCTTGTCTACTCCCAGTAGGGGGTGGGGGTGGAACGTGCTTCATACCCTATTGGGTTCCCTTTGGTTGCAGTTGTGTCTTTCATTGCAGGGTTTTGACAGATGTTGTTGATCGAGTGTTCTTATGTACCAGATGTATGTTTATACTTAAGATGTAATTTATTTATTGATGTATCATCTCCCATGTATTTTGGGAATATTACAATGTAATTTTTATATGCGATTATTGAGATGTATTTTCAGACGGATGTATTGTACTACCATGCCATGTGATTCATTTATTGTCATATGATTGTATGGTTTAATTTGGTATATTCACATCTTTCTTGATATTGTGAATGAATGGATTTACATTATTGGTTATTTAATATTTCATTTATTATCTTTGTTATGGGTTAGTTTAGTAAAGTCACCTCGTGTACCCCAAGGCATTTAGTTGTGCAACTTAGAACATTGTTAATGTTGGAATACTTAAGTACTTTTCTTATGTTCTTAAAAAAAAAAATGTTGCATGTTTACTTGTTCCTTTGGGGTTTGCACGACGGGGCATTACAAGACCTGATGTCTTCCCTCTTTCTAATTCTTAATCAAAACTTGATGATGTGTTTAATTTTATACAAGTACAAACAAACAATTGTTAGTAATTCTTTTAATTTACTTCCCTTTTACCTCATCCTCATGCTTGTATTCACCCTCAACTCTTTCTCCACTTTGTCCATGCATCACTGTCATGAAACTTCCTTCCTTGTCATCCTTTTGTACCATTGTACCATTAGATGCACAACCAACTATACCTACATATATTCCTACTTGTCCTTTCACCATGCTTCCAACCAATGGACACACCATTGTACCAACCAAAACATTCTTATTCCAATTAACTATAACCAAAATTGAAGAAACTTTCTCCCCTATTGTCCATTGTAACGCCCCGTCGTGTGAACCCCAAAGGACAACTAAAGCAACAAATACCACACAATTTATTTATTTATTAAAGTAAAACTAACATGCATGAGATGCACAAAAGTTAAGACATGAAAATTCATTTAAACAAACCCAATATCATTTACATCCCTTGGGGTACACAAGGATACATTATGAAACTTAATGCCATACATCAATGATAAAGAATGAAAGCCAAATCTAATCCATGACAAAGCATACATATAAAACCATCAATAAGAACCATTCACTTAAATAAATACAACACTTTGAATAACATCTGATATGGAACCATATCCACACAAGGTTTACCAATGCCAACATATTACATCACATCCTTTTCATTACTTTACACTGTTCAAGTCTTACAATGATACAAACATGTTTCCCAATATGGGCAGGAACCACATGACATAATAGAATGGTACAACTCAGGAGTTGCTGCAACAACACCAATCCACACCTCTTGATCCTTGACTGGGGACCCAATGGGGTGCTTAGCACGTTCCACCCGACCACGTGGGTCCGAAGACCCACCCCCCGTGCTAAGGAGCTGACAAGAAGAGACCTCAACCAAGAACATCAAAACAGGGAACCACAAGACTCAACGTCATACAAAGGTATCATAAAACAAGGATTACAATGACACAATCAACAACCTTCATGAGTTAATAAAATCAAATAAAGCTATGAAACTCATCACATTTAACCCAAGCAATAACAATTAAGCAAGTCACCAAAGAAAATTCATAAATAACTTTCACAAGAATCTGAAACAACATAAAGATTACAATATCCAGAGGCAACAAGAAACAAGAACAAGGGTGTCTAGTGGAGAGTGTCATCACATAGCTCTCATGGGATTCTCCTGGCCCTTCCTCCAACTGAGGTGTCGGCACCCATCTATGGATCTCCTGGCCCTTCCTCCTAACTGAGGCGTCGACACCATAGGGTAGCTAATGCGGAGCCGATAACCTCTCATGAAGATGAGACTATAACTTTGCTGACCACGGCCTTCTCAGTCTATCACTAGTCTATGGTAGCCCTAATGCATAGATGAGGAATCCAGTTTTAATTATCTTGTGTGTTTTACTACCCATCCCCCTAAATTCTATTGTTTAGGTTATCACTTGTTTAATTACTCTTTCGTGGGTTATCCTGAGGCCTTCCTCATTCTGAGGCACCAGCGCCCATGAAGAGCCACTCTCCCTAAGACCCCTAACATAAACCGAACTAGGCAAGGGTTGTACCGTAACCGAAAAACAAATAATCTCAAGACCAAACTATGCAAGGCATTAACCATTTCGCTATAAACACACAACCAATGTCTCAACAATTCATGTACAACCCTTTTAAAATCATGATATTAAAACACTTGCCACATCAAGGGCACATAAAAAGAGAACATCAACTGACAATAATCTCAAGCCTCTGGAAACCAAAAGAATGACAATCCACAAATGAGGGTAAAATGAAGCAACAAGAGTTTGTCAATGATACGGGGCTTCAAGCCAACTTCAACACCAACCCAATGAATAAAAGCTAGTCAAATCAAAATAAAATAAGAAGGTCATACTCATCAAAACATCCAAGTCTTCAAGATATTCAAAAGGATCCCAACCAAAATCAACTCAAGGAAAAGTCACGTCAAGATAAAACATCAAATCATATAATAACCAACACGAACAAGCAACTACAACATCCAAGAATTTCACTTTTCGAAGCAACCTCCCATTATCAAACAAATAGTAAGACATTCCTTCCACATATAAACTACTAAGTAATCTCCAATAACTCAGAGTGTTTTAAGTTAAATAATCTATCAATTTCTTAATTGACTTACTCATATAAAAGACTATATCTAATAATTAACAGACTACTTTTTATAATCCACATAAGGTGATAACATTAAACTAGCATTTAAGGCTTCAATTATTGAGACATCATCTAAAATGATTTAAAGAAAATGTAGAGACATATTTTAATTATAGCTAATTCAAATATTTCCTTATTAATCATCTCTCATTAATTTTGCATATTAGGAGGTTATCATATCATAATACTTGAAAGAATTTTTGTTAAAGAGAACTTAGAATACAAGCATGTCTAAAATTATCACCTACTAGAAACTTCTAAGGGAACTCCCCTATGAACTAAACTATAACCAAATAAGACTAGGAATCCTATGACAAATTAATTTCAAGTTTTCTATCGGCAATAAGAAATTTAGCATCGAATTGCACACATATCATTTAGATCATTTGATTACCTAATTAACTACTCCTTAGCTACAACTTGATTTATTTTGTAACCTATATATAGACAAAATTCTTTCTTCCAAATTAAAAGATTCCACAACCTATATATCCAAGTAAAAATTTCAAATTTCAAATGCAGATCTTAGATAATAGTCAGAAGCAAGTGTCTATGTACAAAAATAAATAAATAAATAAATATATATATTCCTATCAACAAATAAACTTAAATATTAAGCTACAACCATTATATGAACCATTCAAATTCCCACACACTACAAAATTCTAGCAGTGTGAAATGCAGGGAAGGATGCCATGTACAGGTATGAATATCCATGAGAAAGGGGAGTCATCGACTTCAGCAAGGAACTTAGCCAGTCACACAAGAGATCTATGCAAAGAGGAGAGATCGAATTGATAGTTGAGGAAGATAGAGTAACGCATGAGGCCTAGGAAAGCAGTAACGCAAGATAAGCATAGAATGGGTTTAGCAAGGAGGCTCCCAACATCACCGAGTTAATAAGCATGCTGTAGGAAATTCAAACATTGTAACCTTTGCTGGCAATCAACATTCACACAGTCAAGCAAGATGAAGGGATTTCTTTCATAAGGATAATCTTCATATTACGACAGACTGCTCAATAAAACAGGGCAAAGCATGAAGAGGAGAAATATTTTAAAGCACCGCATCTTAGACAGGTTGATAATGAGATCAGAGAGGCTATTTAATACACCTTTGCAAGTCTAAAATTTGTAGCTGTGATAGGTTGCCAATGGTTTCAGGGAGGCTATTTAATTTTGTACAACGCCTCAACTCTAAATGTTGTAACTGTCGCAGGTTGCCAAGTATATTAGAAAGTGAATATTGTAATTTGGGAATATCGCTATCTACTTGCATTATTATCAAGTTCCAAATGTTATCCACATGCTTGAAGGGAAGGAGAAAGGTGAGGTGCAGATACGTGACTTAAGAGTGGGAAAAAAAATGTACAATTTTCTCTCTTTTCTAAACAAGAAGCATTTATGTTTGGTGGCGAGTTTCAGAGGCAGCCTCAAGTTGAAGTTTGGAAATTAAACTTCTCTGTGATCAATGGAAAGCTCCGTTTTGTGTTAGCATATGAGAATATTCTATTTTGAAGTGCTGCAACTGCGATGGATTAACAGTAGAATCACACCGGTTATATAAACCTTTAAACTTCCTATTATGTTCAGGTGCACGCGTAGCAAGGAAAACATAGTCACAATATTATGGATGAAATATCAGACTAACTTCTAATCACGACGTTCAACATCAAATGCAAGGATCATGTCTATTTAGGAGTCAAAGAACTTACGGACGTCTACCCAACATTACAACTTAGACATTTAAAATGGTACGAGCAAATTCGAACCGTTAGATTTATAAAAAGAGTAACATCGTTGGATGAGGAGATGATACATAGTTTGATAATTTGGAAAAGTAAGCCTACAACCTAAGACAAGTCGACCCCCCCTTATTTGGCCACGATGGGAGCTTTGTGACGGGGTACGAGCACCCCTAAGGGATAATGATAGAGGTATTTGTATGATACATAATTGCTTAAACACAGTTAACGATGGATGCAAAACATGCAAGCATGGACCAGGCATCTGGATCGTTTGATAGGAATCCACAAAGAGATAGGTTAACAATAAAATCAGAGAGATTATTTAAACATTTAAACTTGCTATTAAGTTCAGGTGCAATGGTTGTTGCAGCAAGATGTTTTGCCCAAAGGAAATCAATGAACATCGATTAGAGGTTGATCAAAGGAGTTCCAGTCGACATTTACACTAATGCGTATTCATATAAATATATATCGATAGGTTAGCAGCCTTAAAACAAAATTACATAATAGGATGAATGCATTAGCCTCAGCCTCAAAATTACATATTTGATATATTCAATGAATGCATCAGCCTCTATAATGGATGCCCTATATAAGTATTGTAATGCAACTGATGCCCTATATTCGATATATTCAACTTTATGCACCATTTCCCTACATGAATGCAGATTTATGCCTAACAACGGTTGAGTGACCATAAGAATGCTAATAGAATCGCATGCAAAATGTGAAAACTTAGCTGGGCGCATGAGCCATTTGATAGAATAACTCAGAGCAAGGGTGAATAAAAAGCATGCAATGGAATACGAGGGCTTCAAATATTTTCAACTACTGTACATGCTTGCAGAGGACGATACGGTTAAATGTTTAGAAGCTAAATAATAAGATCAAACCTTGAAGTTAATACAAGCAATATTTGTCAAACAAAGCATCAATTTCTATCTAGCAATAAGGATTTACAGTCATAGCTATATCATATCGAGATTACCCAGAGAGAAGAAAATTAACCACAATAATATAATACCATTATATCATTAAACGATAACAAAAAGGAGAAATGACAACGAAACCAACCTGAGTTACTACGTGGTTGGAACGAACTTGAAGCTACGATCAACCTTCGCTACCATTCTTTTTTTTGAATAAAATCAACTGATTCCCATATTCTTTTCTGAATCCCCCCCTTTTTCTCCAAAAAAATCCGCATACATAAAGCCTAAGATAGGATAAGTTTTCGAAAACACCAAGATCCATAATATTAGCAAGTTACCCATTCAAATCTAGTTTTCAGTTGTGCATGTGCTTGCATGCAATTCTTCCCATCTTTTTTTCGCTTTAACATCTATTCAATAGTTATTTTTCTTATTTGTTAAAAGTCAGTTGATTTTTCCTATCTTTTAGGCTTTACTAAAACAAAACTCCACCTTTTCTATCTTTATTTTGCTTTAACAACAATTTCAATCTTATCTTCTACTTTCATATTCAAGATCCCCATTTTTTTGTGATTAACCAATTATCTCTCAAAATGATAATTTGTCAACTATAATTTGAAACAGACTTCTATCTACACAAATTAAATTTAGTATTTATTAATGACTTAACATTATATTATTATTACTTTAAATTATAATTTTATTTGAATTACCTTATAAGGAATTCTATTTTAATTTTCTAATTTTATTATAAACAACCTTCCAATCAATTTAATTTAATTAATTGTTTAAACATGACTAATAACATATTATATTTTTCACACAATCAAATAACACAGTGAACAATGAAGCCCAAACAAATACTTCACACAAAATTCAAGAACAACCGACACGGAGGGGCACTACAATTGTCCCAACATTCTCATGCCTTGAATGGACTACAACATCCACCTTTTTGTCTTCTTTTAAAATTTTTACAAGTTCCTTCCCTGCACACATAATCACCTTATCCTTACCTTTTTCATCTTCCACCTTGAAGGAGTCAAAACAAATTTACATCCATCTTTCTCTATAGTGTATGCATTTTCTCTCCCATCATACAATGCATGACTATCATACTATCAGGGCCTACTTAGGAGTAAGTGGCAACAATCCATAGATAATATATCATAAAATACCTTATCTTTATAACCTCGAATCTTGAATTCAATAACAACTTGTTGATTGACCAAAAGATATTTCCCATCACTCAACCAAGAGACCTTATAAGGTAACTCATGAGGAACTTTTTGTAAATTCAATTTATTAACCATCTCACTTGACACAATATTTTGAGTAGAGCCTAAATCAATGAATATTTTTCATACCTTATTCTTATACTTACATGTGGTCTTGAAAATATTATTTCTTTGCAATGTCTCCATCTCCTTTGTTGCCTTAAGAATGGTCTTTTTCGTCCTCAACATTTCACCTATCTCTAGATCGACATGTAAAATTACAAAATTTGTACTCTCTCACTCCTCTTCTTGAGCTATTTGAGCCTTCCTTTTAGTCCTCTTTTCACCCCCACTAAATGAACTAGCAAATTTTTTAGGAAATTTCCACGAAGGATGACCATATTAATTACAATTATAACATCTCCCTACAAAAAAATGTAAATTTCTGCCACCACTGACTCTACCTCTAGAACCCCTAAATCCTCCTCTTACATCGAAACCTTTCTCCTTACCTTTGGTTGCTTCTTCTTGTTCCTCAAATGGTTGCTTTGATGTAGGGATTGATCATCTCCCTCTTGTACTAGTACCTCTACCTCTAATAGATTTCTCTTTCCTTCTTTTGATGTTTTCCTCCACACTGATTTCCAATTGAAAACATTCTTCAATATTATTGGTGTTAGCAACAACCAATTCATCTTGTCTATTGAATCTAAGACCACCTAAGTATCTAGCCACTTTTTCAATTTCATCTTCATCCCTTCTTGAAATTATACTTAATTTATATAATTCATCAAAATAGGACTTTGACATCTAAATCCTTGCAATCTTTTATATAATTGAACTTCATTATCTTTTGGAAGAAACTTACCTTTCAGTCTTTGTACCATCTTGTCCATAGAAACTATCCTTGACTTGCCTTGTTTTCTCCTTTTTTCTTGCTCATAGTCCCACCATAGCAGAGCATGACCTTTGAGTTTAGTCTTTTCCACCTTCACCTTCTGTTCATCCCAAATATATTCACTCTCAAAGTGATTGTCCATAGAAGAAATTCAATTGAGCAACAGGTATGTGTAGGATCATCATGGAAAAAATGGCCCTTAAGTGGCAAAAAATTTAGAAAAAATCAGTGTTAGGCAACTTGATGTAAAAATTTGAATAAGTTATCTATATTATTTCAAAAATATGTAACAATAGAATCTGTAGAAAATTGAATGTAGTTTCTAAACTACTAGGTTTATTTAAAATAAATAAAATCTATTTGGTGAAAATTTGAAATTTCAATGCATAGTACTTAAATTTTAGGGAAAAATAAGAAGTAGGTGGTCTCATGTATGTGATGCATATTTTTTTGTATATTTTTTCCAAGTAAATAATTAATTATGAATTTTTTATTCCAACTTTTCAAAAATATAAAAACTCGAATGTCTGACCACCTTAACTTGGTCAAAACTTCATGAAATTTATTTCTTCTTTTTTTAATCCTATGTATGTGAAGCATAGAATGTGACACATGTTTCAGATTCAAAAAATGTGATACCATTTGAAAGTTATAGATGTTTTTCAATCAACCTATTGATAAGGACTTTAGTCGTAATTCTAATAGAAAATGAATAATAATAATTTATTAAATTCAAATTAAAGAGATAGGTGAAAGTGTTGGAAAGCTGAGTATCTCCTCTAAAAACCCTTTTCATTTCATCAATTTTGGGTTAAAAAAAGTTGTCAGCCACATACCCTACAAATACCCATAATATTGCCACTTTTTGGCCCATCATGATCCTGCACATACCCCAACTCTTCTTCATTTAAATTTCCACCATACATAGGAATATAAACCTCTACCTTCAATGAATCACATGTTACTACCTTGAGTAGCTTTTCCATCCTCTGATCTTCAAGATCTAACTCCTCATCCATACCTTCATATTCTTCATCTTCCTCCTTTGTTTCACTCTCAACATTCTGATATCTTCTTTGCTTTGTCTCTAAGGTAGAAAACCTTTCCAATACAATATTGTGTGACTCCAAAATATTATCATACTTCTCCTTTAGTTCTTACAACTCTATAGTAGCACCAACACCCTTCAGAGGCATCTTTCCAAAAAAAAATTCACCTTCCAATCACTTTTCTTCAAACCTACAAAATTCACAACAAGAGACCTTTTCCTTGAGCTATGATACCACTTGATGTAAGAAAGGTGGTGATGACTCTCTATCCAACTCAAATTTACCTAATTCAACCAAGGAAACAACCCTTACAACACAATTCTCTCAACTTATTCCAAACACTCCCCAATAGGATTGCAACCCTCAAAACCTAACTTTTCCCAATATATTTTAGAGAATTCCATACATAAATTCTAGACACCCTCTAAGAATCACAACATAAGCCAATAAAACATACCAACAATTACCATGAGGTTTCTTTGCAACAAATTTCCAAACCTTTAGACTGCCCCTATTTTAGGTTACTTAATTAGCCCTATTTTTCAAAGGAAGTACTTCCTAAACTCAAATTCTTTACCAAATGTCCATAGAAAGTCACTAATTTTGATACAAAACCAAAAATTCATTAATCATTTCTTAGATTTATAACCTCTAGAAGATTGATTTAAGAAACCCTCTCATTTCATGCAAATAACATAGGGTTTACTAAAAATATTATCACCTGGGCTTATCAGACTCAAAAAATGCTTCCAACACTTCAAATTAACCCTTCAAAAACTCAATATATAGTCACATGGATATTTCCAACAACAATTCATCAAAACCCTTCACTAACTCACCATTTTCACATGGAAAAATGCATTAACTAGCGCTAGGGCATCAACCTAGTTTGAACAACTCAACTCCCCAGCCTACCAAAACATGAAGACACCTAAATTATAGTGAGTTGGACCCATTGCATGAGATAAAATAGATATAGAAATTGGAATGGGTCAATTTTCCATTTTAGATGACCCTCAACCCTCAAGTCTGTGTAATAGGGCAACAACAAATATTTTAAGAGAAATCTCACAAAACACAATGTTAGACCCTCAAAATTCAATTAAATGAGAGTTAAAACATTCCTCCACTAAATATAATGAATTTGAATGCATGCCACAAACTTTACAGGTTGTATAGATCCTAAAAAATTAAAAACATAATAAAATTGCAGAATTAAGCATTGTATTTTCAATGGGAATCACATTACAAACTTCATCAATCCATCTTCAAGCCTTGAAGAGGCTTTAGATACATGTTCCCTATGAAATTCAACTACCCTACATTCATAATTGACTTTTAAACTTCCTAGACCCTTCATATTCCTAGAAGTTGCATTTTTGACAACATTGCGCTTGACAACATTTGCATCTTTTGTAACTTTTTCCTAATTTATGAGTCCTAAGACTCAATACCACCCAAATACATATCAAATGGTCTTATCACACCTTATTTAGCATAAATATACCTTTCATAGTGTAGAAAGACCCTATCACCTAGACTTGACATGCTGACCTTCATTTAAAACCATCATGTGTTTGGGTGCACCTACACCACATAGTCAGGGTGGAATGCGAAGGGTCACTACAAGAGTAAAAAGAAGATATTAAAAGAGTGGTTGAGGATGAAATGAAGGATGTAGTTTTTGAAAATACTGAGGTTGTAGTAGTAGAGAATGAGTGTGAAGAAGATGTGACAACAAACAATGACAATGTGAAGGTTGTTGAGAAAGAGGTAATGTGTAATATGTTTTATTTTTATGATGAGGATGAGAATAGGGTGTATGAAGAAGAAAATATTGCAGAAAATATTGAGCAAATAGATGTTTCAAGATTAACAATAGAGGAATATGTGAAAGAGTTAAAAAATATTTAATTTAAATTTATGAAGAATGATTTGCATGTGAGTGTAGAAGATGAAATAGTGGATAAAGAGGATATAGTACAGATGGATGTCATTAGTGTTGATTTATATGTAGGAAAATATTGGTATGATATTGGAGAGGAGAGTGTTGGTACAAATTGGTGGAGGAGTTTAGGTTACAATGATTCAATGTTGAGAAAGAGGAGTTTTGTGTATGGTAGAAGAAAGAAGAGAGAAATGCAATTGCAGAAGTATGTGAAGTGTTCTAGGTAGATGTTGTAAAAAGAGGAAAAATAGAACTCTTTTTTAATGCATATATTTGTGAGTGTATGCTCACAAACTTCTTACCCTAGGTGTTTGATGCAAGAGCATCCATGGTCAATGGCAATCCTCATCAACCAAAAAGACAAAATATTTTAATTTCCTAAAGTTTTTTAATTTTGGAGTTGGAAATAAATTGTAATATTAGGCCTAAATAATATATTAAATAATTGGCCTTATTTTCTATTGCAAAATAATATTGGTGTGGAAGATAGTTTAGGTGGCAATGTTGAGGTGTAAAAATTTTTAAAAAAAGAAAATTTGAGTATAAAATCAAAAAGGCTATCTTGGGCATGGATTTTTGGGCACCCAAGTTGAGTTGCAATATTCTTTTTTTTTTCAAGATTCGACCTATTTTCTAGGAGTGGGAATCTTAGTTGTTACCTATTCTTGGAAAAAACTTGGAAGTGGTTTTGATTTTGATTTATTGTATTTTCAAGATATTCTTCCAAGTGGGACATTCAAAATGGGAGTCTAAAAAAAATGGAGTTAGTTGAGTCATAAAGGAATTTTTGACAATTTTTGGAGGTTGTTGCTTCTTGATTTTTGGGGAGGAGGGGCAGGAAGGCATGGGATTGTTGTAGGAGGGTGTGAAGAAATTTTTATTGCAGGTTTTAAAGGTGTTCTATATTAGAAAATGGATTATGAAATCCATGGTTGAAGATCGTATAGTTGTCTATTGAATATTGTAGATTAGAGAGGCAATTTCATAGTGTAGGAGGATGATATGAAGAGGAGTTTTTTGAAATTTATTTTGGATGTTGTTTTCTTTCACACAAAAAAATTAAATGTTGTTTTCTTTCACACAAAAAAATTAAATTTTTTTTGTAATAATTTTCTATAGTTTCTATGGCTGCACAAACTTCTATAAACGAATTTATATGAAAATGTGAAACAGTGTTGCAAGTTGAACAATGAAAATAAATTATATTGCTACACATTTGTGTATCCTATTTGTTATGGGTAATTTTGAATAAGTTTTTTTTGAGAAATTTATAAATTATATGTGTTTTCATATTTTCATTATCAAAATTTTTATTGATTTTTGTGAAAAAATGTGGCTTTTGATTCTTGGGTTGCAAAATTGGGCAGTTTGATAAAACCCCCCCTATCTTGATCTACATCAAAATTTGCAACAAAAAATGAAGATAGTGAATAAGGAAATTGAAGGAGTGGTAAAAAATGAAGAAGAAATGACTTGTTAATGTAGATTGTACTATTTGCAAAGGAGTGGCTTGCATTAACAACCAGTGAAATAAAAGTTGCAACAAACATTGAGGCAAATTTTAAATTTTCAAAAAAAATTAATGATAAAGAAAAGGTTGATTCAAATTAAAATGACATGGTTTACAATAATGGATATGAGAATATTGAAATTAATGATACACTAGTAGGGGAAGAGAAGAAAATTAAGATGATTGATGACTTTTCAAAATTTGTTGAAGTTGATGTTAAAGCTGATTTGTATTTTGAGAAATGGTGAAAGAAAGTCAAAATGGGAGAGATGGTTAGGGAAAGAAGTAATATGTTACAAAATGAAAAAACAAGGTATGATGACTTTTGAAAAAGAGGAGGATGAAAGAGAAATAGGTGAGAAATGTGAGAAAATAGAATTCATTGATTTCTATGAATTTGTTAATGCCAATTTGTATGTAGGTGTTGAGAATGATAAATTGGAATGGAAATATGAAAGATGGTGTGGCAAGATGCATTGATGAGAGGAAGAAAGAGATGAAAGATGAAAGAAGGGAGAGACATGAAGATTCAAAGCAGGATAAAGAAGAAGAAACAAATTGATAAGGAAGAAAAATGGTTGAAGAACAAACATGGAATCTTAAAATGTTCATGAGCTCCAACTCATGAAACATTTCTTCTAACCCTAGGTGATTGATGTAGGAGCATCGAGGGGTACCATGTAGTCCTGCATACCCAAAAATATTTATTTTATTTTACTAAATTTTGGTGTGATGTTGGTCTTGTAAGAATGATATATTTCTTGATTTTTCTTCCTTCAACAACCCTTAAAGGGATCCCTTTTCCATACACTTGTTTTTTACATGAATTTAAATTGTAAAATCATTTAATTTAGTTAAAAAATCAGATTATACTTTGGAAATAAATTCCCATAGCTAGGTTGGGAGATATTATATTTTATTCATTTGTGACTCCCGAAAATTTGAAATTGTTCGCCATTAGTATTGGAATTTTCTTGGTGCAAGTGCTTGAGGTATTGGAATGATGATGGAGGAATTTTTTAGTAAAACATAAAAAATATTGTAGGAAGGGAATATCAATAGGGAAAGAAGAAGAATCCCACACCCAAAATGGAGGAGGTAGAGGTTAGACTGGCATTTGGGGAAGAAGGAGATTGTTTAGGTCATGGGTGTGAGACCTAGTTTCAGTAAATCAGGCATAAATTTCTCATATGGTAACAAAATCAAGATTTTAAATCCATAAAGCTAAGAACATGACACAAAACCCATGTTGGAATTTTAAAATATTCATGTTAATTTGGGAGCAGTGAAAGATAGAAGGTGATGGGTTTGTGGTGGAATTTCACATATTTGTTCTTCATCTTACATGTAGATGATTTTTGTAGCAAATAGAGATTATGTTGAGAATTAAATGTATGTATTTTAGTGATTTTTGTTGGTAATGAAGAAATTTTGTAGTAGATTTAAAATATTCATTCATGAATTTATGTTAATGAAGAGTTTGGGTTTATTACATGTAGCTTTCCAATAGCTTTGAAGATTGAATATAAGATAGATGACTTGCATAAATCTTGTTGTTGTCTACATGAGTTTTGAGTGTTATTTCAGTGGATTTATCTATGGTTTTAATTAAATGAATGTGAAAAAAAAATAGAGTTGGAGAAGTTGGATTGAATAGGCTGCAAGATTGGGTGGCCTAATAAGGTTCCCTAGTCTTGAATGCATCAAATTTTTGGGCTAAGGTGGTAAGTATTTTATCTTACCTTAAAAAATAATTCTCATATTTCTATGGTTAAGGATAGCATAGTATATGAAATGTGGATAGGTAAAAATCCTATTGTAACACATTTAAAAGTATTTTACTATGAGGCATTTATTCATTTACTAAAGAATACATGATCTAAGTGAGACTTGAAACCATAAAGATATTTTTTGTTGAATATGCTAAAATATAAAAGACTATAGACTCTAAAATCCTAAAATATTTTGAAATTATTTTAATTAAAGATCTAACTTTTCATGGAACTTAAGATTATATAGATTTTGAACACAAATTAAGGAAAGGGGATGCATTACAAAAATAAACAAAACAAATATACAAGACAATATTGTAAAAGATGAAGCTAGTGCATCTACCACCTTACATTTTGAAAAATGAAAATTAAAAACTCCAATTTTTTTCAAATGAAATTATTAATTCCTTAGGGGAGATGTCCCAGTATCCATCAAGGCTAACTTTGTGCAACCGTAGAATTCAAACCTTACATCAAATCGATACAAAATATTCTGGATTCTTTAATTTGCTCAAAAGTTAAGTGCTTATAGCTATTTTTTTGGTTTGTGGGAAATTCAGTCAAATCCGGGAGTATTCAATATGCACACAGGTGTTAAAAAGTCACGTTTTAGAGGTGTTGTTAGCTCATCACCACCTAACATCTTGATTGTGGCCACCCGCTATAACCACAAAAAAAAAGCCTAATTGTATCACTATTAACATGTAATTATAACTTTTTTGTCATTCAAGTCCACTCAAAAGTCAATGGGTCTAATTCATGTTAGCAACTTAGAGGTTTATTTTGGTGCACATTAAAAATCATACCTACACATTAATCGCCAAACATTAGCACCAGACACCAAAACCATTACACCCCAATTAAACTTCATTTCCGGTTTGATTATTGCATATGCTTAATGTTTTTCTTAGGGTATCCCATTCTTTTCCATCATTTCATCTTGTGTTGGCTAGAATGTTCTCATAGAAATGGAAGCTTCTCCAATGCTTCTTCAACTCTCCATGGCTCCTACTGCTCTCCATAGTTTGAGGTAACAACAAACATCATTCTCATTTCAATATGAAAATAATGGTATTGGTTAATCATTTTCTTCTGCATCTTTCATGACTCGTGAAGGGTTTATTTAATGATTGAAAAATTATTACTAATTATTTATGAAATAAATCATTTTTATTCAACACCATTTCACCATGTGCTATTTGATTTTGTCAGTTCATGGTGGTGGTTTTTCTCCCATGGTTTTTTAGGGTTAAATAAATATTTCCTCTCCCAATTATAGCATGTGCGCACGACCTGGTAAAATCCAATGTTTAATGATTTTATTTCCTTAAATGATGAGGAATTTCATGGGTTTGACCACATGTTTGCATAAAATTATTTTTTGGTCTACTTCAACCCTTTTATAAAAAACACATGTGAATATGGGCATAAATCAGCAATCCCATTTATTATATGCCATATATGTGAAAAATCTTGCTTGGATTTTTTCAAATACATGTGCTTAAGGAATTAATCTCATGAAACCATTTCCTAGAATACTTAGCATCTATCTGAAAACACTTTTGTATTACTATGAGTAAGGAATTATTATTATGAAACCCTTGGTTACTTTTCTATGCACATTTCTGAAAAAATCAAGTCTATAATTGATCTACCTCTGTTGAAATTTATATCCTATTTCTATTGAATACAACACAAATTATTTCATTTACTGTCAAATGTGTTATTAATTATTATTAAATGTTTTACGTCTATTGAAATATCAATAATTTTTATCATATATTATTTACCTTACATCTTACATTTGTTGTAACTATGCTTTGTACATTCTACTTATAGTTATTTTCATGAACTGTGCATTTAACAATTATATTTATGTAGTGTCCTTTATTTGTTATAACTAAATGGTGGTTGTTTTTGGCAATGAATTATTCCTTGCAATACCATTCAAAAATTCAATAATCTATGTGTTCATTGTATATGTATATACTATTTTTGGTTATCGCTCAACTTGCATTTTCATTATATAAGTATATACATCTATATATGAGTGTTTTTGTCTCTATATATATATACACACATAGAAACACTCATATATATATATATTTTGTACATATATGTGTCTAAACCATAAATTTTTTTAGGTGTAGGATGCCATGACTCTCTTGCTCTATTAGGGTTTTTCACCTAAAGGAGAGAGATAGACCCCACACAAAATCTAGGTGGTTCACTCAAATTAATTCAATTACCATGAAAATATATCTAAATGAGATGACATAAATGCAACAAATAGATAAAATAGATTGATTATTTATGCAAAACTCAGGAAATATGAAGTGTTTGAAAACACAGTGTGATATGCAGAAATGAACTAGAAACATAAACAAATGAAAACAAAACTTAATGAAACTGAATGGAGTGGACCGAGAGGTAGAATGTTGATGCTGGAAGGTTCTGGAATGTTTGAAAAATTGCAATTGATGACTACTGGGACTCATTTTCAATAGATGGTGAATTAGTCCTACTTCTGGTAAATTCTATTGAAGCAGGTGTCGGGGTGTCAGGAACTAAAAACCTCATAAAAAAATTTCTCCAACCTAGCAATGGGACTGATTCACCACAAATGGTGAATTAGTCCACCTAGAGAAATCTACAAGTTCTAAAGTCAACTTTGTGGGTTCAAATTTGTACTTGTCTTCTTGTCGGGATGATGAAACTAAAATTGCAAAGAATGGGATGAATGATGTCTCCAAGCTTAAATTAGGTCTTTGTTGACTTGAATAGATTTGATGACTTTTTGAAAAATTTTCAACACCTATCTCTTTGAATAAATGTCCTACAAGACTTGTAAACACGCATGCAAAGAGGGGGAAAATGGTTAAGGGTTAGAGTATAGGGGTTTCCCTTGGTCAAACCCCACTTTGTTAATCAAATCCTTGATAAAGAAGTGAAATGAGAAAGGAATGATGAAAAAATAATATGCAAGTTTCATAAAATCACCAAAACCTTGTTAAAGTCTAAAGATATGTCAATGGATGCTCCAAGATGCCTGATAATTGCTTGATTGAATGATGATATGATGCTCAAATGGATGCAAGATTGAATACTTGAATTAATAGGTGAACGGGGATTAAAATGTATAGAAAACCAATTTATACAAACTTATGCCCTAATTTCCTAAAAAATACATCACAGGCTGACCTAAGGTCTTAATGAGTAAAAACTCAAAAGAAATTTAAAATTGAGTTTTGTGCTAAGAGGGACTCACTTGCCACCCATGGTGAATGGGTCCCACTCTAGGAATGCAAGTGGGTGTTAGGAATTAAGTTGCATTTAATGATATTTTTTGGGTTTATATTCAAAAATACACTTAATTATGACATGCAAGTGCATAAAGGGTTTAAATAAACAAGAAAATTGTAATTAGGTGATGAAAAGTGTAGAAAAGTGGGAAATTTTGTTACAAGACTTTACAAGACTTTAGACTAAGACTTGGTAAGGGATAAAAGGGAATATTTAGATGAATTATGATAAGAAGAGTCTAGAAAAGTGTAGAAATGTGTTACAATACTTCACAACACCTTTACAAGACATCATAAAGTCATAATAATTTAAATAGATCTATGAATGTATAAGTTACATTACAACATTAAATCTATGAAAAATAGACCAACCATCATAGGAAAAAGAACTAAATGACCCTAAAAAATGTCCAAAGATCCATTTTTCTATGGTTCATATAGCCTCCACTTTAGTGAGAGTATGAACTTACTTCAAACTCACACTAAAGTAGCCATACATATTGAGAGGGATCCAAATGTATTTATGCTAGCAAGATGAGACAACAACAATCAAGAGGGGTGATCAAGCCCCCAAGATGAATATCCCATGGAAAACATCACATACAAACAAAGGAACACACACGAGAAAGAAGAAGAAAAAGAAAAAGAAAAAGGAAAGGTTGAATCAAGCTTCGATCATTTTTCCAGCTAGTTGTGGATCAGACCTAGGCTATTTGTTTGAAAAAGAAAAATGAATACTCACTCTGGGGTGATGAAACTAATGGCTATCCTTTGGGTAAGAAGTACCAAAAGGTGAGAAAAATATGCTCAGCTGGTATGTATGTAACGCCCCATCTTGGTTACTATTAAAACAAAGTGTAAAGAGTAAAGTTAACCGAACAATTTTAATTTTTTAAAATGATAATTAATTACAAAATTGCAATAAAGTTTCCAAGATGATGTTACCTAAAACTAATAAGTGTGCTATGTCTACAGGAAACAACAATGTTAAAACATATATATACTTATGTTAGAAAACACACCGTGAAAAAGAATTGCAGCGTAGCAAGGTACTCATAAATGAGTAATGATACACTATCTTCTTCACTGACACAAATGAGCAAGATAAAACATAAGCAATAATCTCAACATAATAACTAGATGAAAATTCATAAGAAAGTAAACCATATCATAAACATGTCAATCTCAGTATCATCAAACTAACATAACCAGATAACCAGGATGTCAATGTATCATCCGTAAAAGGAAAAACAACATAGTATCATAGTGAACTAAAGCATCTATCAAGCAGACTCAACTAAACAAAATGTCAAAATTGGAGGGACACTACATCCTCCCCCCCTAGGATAAGGCTTACTCTAGGAAGCCTGCAAATAGAAAATAAATAACACACATCTAGAATACGTCCCCCAAAGAGACAAAAGACTCATCACTAGGATCTCACTAGACCCATACCCAGTCAACGTCTCGACCCCTGAGAAAAAACTCCTAACACTGAAGGACATGCATGGTTCTCAAAGAATGATGCATGTCCTCCACTAGTAACCTCTCCGACTACACCCTGGTGCTCGACTTGGCGGTTATCCACCATGGTAAACACCCTATGCGATTTGCTTGCATCTCCTACTGTTGTCTTTGAAGCTGCCGATCTCTGACTGAACCCAGAAGTGCCTTTCTGAGGACATTGATGATAAATGTGACCTTGTTGATCACAAGTGAAACATTCTACACTCCTCCTAAATCCTCTATCACCATGAGGTACACTAGACCATGGAAAACTACCTCCACTAACCATAGGCTGAGAACTCTATGTTGGCTGATCGAAACGATCACGTTGATCTTGTTGCCAACTCTAATCTCTCTCTTTCTAAATCCAACCACCACTATGTTGAGATCAAGAACTGTTACCCAGCTGAGATTGAGTATTCTTATTCTTTTGTTGATTACACTGTTGTTGTTGTCCAGCCTTAGTGGGTGCCTGTTGATTCCTAGAGGAACCACATGTCTGTAACTGACCACCTCGTTGAACAAAACCAAAAATAGGAGCACTACCTATATGTACTCCTATGTTTCCACCCAATGCCATAGTGAGATTCTCTTCCATGATGCGTGCTTTCTCTACAACAGCCTCCATAGTCTTCGGCTCGAAGACTCTAACTCCACTGTTAATACGAGAATTTAATCCCCTGATGAAGTGTTGCACCAACATCGCCTCATCATCCACAATACCTACATATTGTTTGAGCTCATAAAACCTATGCTCAAACTACTCCACAGAAATAGCCATTTGCCGTAAATCATGAAACTCATCCACACGTTGCTACCTCCAATGCTCAGACAAGAAACGTGCTTTGAATCTCTCTAGGAACATATCCCATGAGACTGCACCAATCTCCAGATGGAGCTTCTGCTCCTCCAAACACCACCAAGTAGAGGCAAAGCCTCTAAGATGCATTATGGCACAACGAGCACGGGTATTGCTACCATAAGGATGCATCGCAAAGCATCATCCCAAATCAATCAACTAGGTTTCTACTTCTAAACCACCACTAGATCCATCAAATGTAGGAGGGCATGCCCTCAACAAATCTTGCATATGACTTGCAATAATGGCATTCTGTTGAACTGTATCATCAACTCTCCTCGAAGATCTATCATGTTCTCTATTCACCTCTTGTTCCACTTCCTATCTAGGCCCAAGTTGAGCTAGGACCTCTTCTAGTAGAGGGTGTAATTGTGATCCCTCTACCCCTGACTGTTCTAGAATCTGAGCCTCATTTCCCTGATCCAACTACAGACCCAATTGTTCTTCCTGAACACTCTAATGAGGGCTTGGAGGGGGAGTAACTTGGCGGTTTGGCCCATGGCCACCACCTCAACCTCTACCATGACCTCTAACACAATGCCTAGGTAGGATCCTACACAAAACCAAGACAAGTATTATTATAAGACAAAAAAAACAAACAAGAAAACACAACAACCAAATCTAACATCGAAGACAACCTAATGGGCTCATAGAACCAGAGCACCCAGTGTTAGAACTTGGCTTTGATACCAATCTGTAACGCCCTGTCTTGGTTATCGTAAAACAAAGAGTAAAGAGTAAAGTTAATCGAACATTTTTTATTTTTTTTAAATGATAATTAATTACACAATTGCAATAAATTTTCCAAGACAATGTTACCTAAAACTAATAAGTATATTGTGTCTACAGGAAACATCAATGTTAAAACATATATATACTTATGTTAGAAAACACATCGTGTAAAAGAATTGCAGCGTAGCAGGGTACTCGCGAATGAGTAATGCTACACTATCTTCTTCACCGACATAGACGAACAAGATAAAACATAAGCAATCATCTTAGCATAATAACCACATGAAAATCCATAAGCAAATAAACCATATTATAAACATGTCAATCTCAATATCATCAAACTAACATAACCAGATAACCAGGATGTCAATGTATCATCCGCAAAAAGAAAAACAACATAGTATCATAGTGAACTAAAGCATCTATCAAGAAGACTCAACTAAATAGAATGTTGAAACTGGAGGGACACTACAATGTACTCACAAACCCACAGGTGGCTATAGGGAAAGTCATTCCTTAGAATGGGCTTTCCACTCAACCATACCTAAGTTATACCTCTTGATAACTTTAATAAGGTGCCACAAAGGAAAATGTTGGTTCGTGTTTCATGAGACAAGAAAATATTTGTATTCTTAGAAGTCATGAAAAAGTTGGATGGAAACATAGGAATGCAAGTTGTGTTATGCATGGTGGCCATATGAATGCAAAATGAAAAATGTAAAAATTTAAAATGCAAAAAATGTTCAAAGGACTATTGCTTAGTTCATGCGAGGTCTTAGCTTAGGGAACATTGTGTCTAATGTCTCCAAGAGAGGACCAATCAAAGAATAGAATATTCACAACTTAAGGGATTCAATGTGTCACATCAAGCCACTAAGAGGAAGGTAATATTCTAAGAGAGATCACACTTATGAAGGACATCACACCCAATTTCATCCAAAAAAGTGACAAACACATCATATGAAACAAGAAGGTTGCACTAAGAACTAGTAGAAAGGAAAAATGAATAATGAATAATTCCAATGTATGCTCCCACTTTAAAGATTTTTGCACACTGTTCTATGAGAAGTTACTTTAAATTAGCGAATGCAAAATGCAAAAATAAACAAGACATGAAATCCAACTTGAAAAGCCCCTATTGCAAGTCATATGTTTTCAAGTAAGGATGTGTCATGTGAAAAAGAAACAAAAGAAAGCACGATTTCCCCCAAAAGGAACACACCAAACACATAAGGGATCTATGAATTGGGGGTCAGTATGTTCATTGTTGCAATGTTTTGTTTAAAGAGCTCAAAACTGTCATCATTCTCTAAATACATAGAATTGGAAGAATGACACAAAGAGAGTGAAAAAAAAAGAAAAGGAACCATTTGAGTCAACATGGAAGAGACATAGGGTCTCTTGACACTTTGCATCATCCTTGAAAGGAAAAAAAAAGTGAAGAAAAGAGAAATGAAAAAGAAAGACTTTTGGGTAAACATGAAGGAGACATTTCGATCTCAATGCCTTGCATCATCCCCAAAAGGAAAACAAAAAACAAAAGGGAAAAAGTGAAAGCGATGTACAACATATAGAAGAATGAATGGATAGATAGAGGAAGTGCACAAAGAGAGAGAGAGCATTAAATACACATTATGAGGGATAACATTACATACATGTGATCAAAGAGAAAAAAAGAAAACAAAAAGGGAAATGTAAAAAGACTAGAAAGGAAAATGCAAGTCAACCATCTAACAAGTCATCTGCCTCCCAATCATGTTCAGTGTATTTTGAGGGTGGTTGGCTGTCCAAAGGGACATTTGCAAGTGTCAAACTAGGGGAAGTACTAGGTTCATCACTCTGGATAGGAGATATCTCAGTGATGCTCATAGATAATGAAAACAATGTATTTAATTCATCATGTATCTCATCGTAAATTTTTATTGTTTCCTCATTGTCATTTAATTTGTTCAAAATAGGACAAATGGTATTTTCCAATGAAGGGTGTATCGGGAGTTGTGGTTGTTCTATCAAATCATTTTGTTGTGATGGTTGTCTTGTATTATCTTTTGGTGGATCAAGAGGAGGAGGGTCATCAGGTATTTCTTCTGCCAAATGTGGACTTTGATTTTCTTTATTTTCTTTTGTATGTAACTAACAAGCAAGGAGACAACGATTATTCCTACACTCTAGAACCTTGGTTTCTTTTTATTCTATTTTTAAGTTGTTTAGGTGTAAGAGAAGATTCAGATGGTTCAATCACTTTCTCTTCCTCTTTATAAATGTGTTTAATGTGAGGAGGCATGACAGGGTTGGTTTCAATATCTCTTGGGAATTTACAAGATGAAGGTGAAGTGTTTAATTTTCATTTCTCTTGAGGTTGTGATGTTTTTTCAATTTTGGATTCAGGTTGAAGCATTATATCATCTAGGATAGGAGTTTCAGAAGTGGATGGGGACATGTGGCAAAAAGACAATTCAACTATTCCTTTGGCTTTAAACTTTTGATAGGACATGAAAAAGAAGTCTCTTCAAGTGAGATGGATTCAATAGGTTTAGGCCAGCAGGCTTCCAAGGAAAATTTACCTTTAGAATACAATGGATTAACGATACTATGGTGTACAGTAAATATCTCATTATCAAGCCAAAAATTCAAACAATTGTGAACTACTAAAGGGATAGATTTCATTGAGCAAAGCCAAGGATGACCTAGCCATAGAAGAAACTGATTCAACTTTGGAATGATATACAATGTTACATCCAATTTTTTAGGTCCTATATGTAATGGGAGTATGATCAATCTAATTGTAGGGCATACAAACCATGATGTTTTTTAATGCATACTATTGGTTTTTCATAATCATCTTGATAAAGATCATGTAATACCAAAATCTCTTCCATGATCATTCTCACCACATGCAAGATCTATTAATATCCCCTTGGCGGGCTTATCATAGATGTAGCCAGCTATGTAAAGAGGACCATCAAGAACCCTTCTAAGTATATCATGAGAAGAAAAAGTAATATCGAGAGATGTTTTATGGGCCCTTACAAGGGATAACATCTATCATACCCACCATTTCAGCCATAGGATTAACATGAGTAACATTTGGAGCAATATCATGCTATTCCTCATGGATATTGACATTCATGACATTAGTGTTTGAAGGTTCACTAGCTTTGAAAAATGAAACATTGTGTTTAGGAATTGGATTGGTAAAAAATTGTAAATTTTGGTTGGGGGGAGCAATGGATTTATTGCCCTAATCATTGACACACACAACAGATAGACGACAAGAATCAATAAGGTCTTGTACTAGGTGTTTGAGATGCTTGCATTGTTCTATGTCATGTCCCTTTTGGCAATGAAAATGGCAATAAGCATTAGGTTTAAATTTGGGAGGTAAAGGTTTAGTAGGATCAAGTGATTTAACTATAGGAAAAGAAATAATTTGTCATTGTAGCAATTAATTCACTATATTATGTAAGGTATCAAGCAAAGGGGTGAACTATCTCTTCGGGTCCCCATAGGTAAAGGGAACAACTCCTTTAGTGACTACCACTTGATTATTAATGGATTGAGTTAGTTGTGGAGGAGGGGAATTGAACTGTAAGAAGCCTTTTTTTGGTTTTTAAAAGTTTTATGAGGTTTTTTTATTTCTTTGTTTAGACTTCTCAATGTGGCTAGAAGTGGATTTTGCATCATGACTAGTAACCGAGTTATGATAATCACAAAGGGTTGTGCATAAATGCATGAAAGAAGGAAATTTCATCATGGTAAATTTATCCTAAATGTGGGTTTGCAAGTTTTCAATAAACATCTTTTGGAGATGTGAATTAGGAACCTTGACATCTACTTGAGCATACAATGATTGATAGCATGAAATGAAATCAGTTACTTTTTTATCCACAAGTTGTTTGAACCTCATTAAATCAGCCATTTTCTTTTTGGGAGTCATATCGACTTGGAAATGAATTATAAAGGCATAAAAAAATTCATTAAATGAACGAATTGGATGATTGGGTAATTTCCTCTTTGTAAAGAGGAAAACCACTCTAAGGTAGTATCCTTTAAAGTCCTAGGAAATAGTTTAGCTAATAGTTTATTGTCAAGGATGAAATCACTGCATAAGGCGGTATAGGCATTGACATGATTATTAGGGTCTCCTTCACCTCCCTACTTTTTAAACCTAGGAATCTCAATTACTTGTGGAATTAGTGTTCTTAATATTTTCAAATATAATAGACTATTACGAACATAAAAGGTGAGTGGAGCATTTTGGTTTTGGTTTATGGTAGATATTTGTTGTTCCATGGAAGAAACAATGTGAGAGAGTTGTGTTACATGAGAGGGTTAGTGGAACTAGTATGAGTTGGCAGGGAGAATAGTGATGGAGAGTATGTAGTGTTAGGATAGGTGAAGGGGACACTAATAGGGGTGAAGGTGGTAGAAGATGGAACATTTGATGCCACAAAAGAACTAGGAATGCTAGTTGGAATAGTGAAAGGATTCACATGACTAACTTGTTGCATGGTTGTTGTAACTTGAGGGGTGGTATAGGTGGACCTATGGATGTGATGGTTGAAGGAGGAGGAATATGAGATCCTCCTTGGCTAACCATGGTGTTTTCTGGTTGAGATACGCTAGAGGTGGAAGAAGCATATTTTTTATATATCTCAACAATTTGTTTCATAACATCTAAGCCTTCATCATTTTCAAGCATTTGATGGATGTTTTCTATAGTGGGAATGGCAATGGTTGAAATATTTTCAAGACACAAGTTATCTTGGAGATGTGTTATGTCCTCATGAATGTTAACTAATTTTTCTTGTGGAAGGGAATTAATTTGTGTGCCCACATGCATTGTAAGGGAAGGAAAAGGTGTACTAGTGGTAGTATCCATGCCTAATGCACTATTGTCAGTCCCAGGAGTAGGAGCTCAAGACAACCCAAGGTCCACAATGAATGTGATATCATGGGAAGCTATTAGTTGCAAACTTCATCTCACTAAAGTATTATCAATAGGCCACCAAACACTTATACAAATACCACAAAAGGCGAGATGAATGTAAATGCAATGCAAAATAGGTATAATAAAATACAAAGAACAAAAATTCTATAAACTAAAACAAGAATGCAATAATAGAAAATAGAAATGCAGAAAAGTTTGAAAATGACAGAAATTGTTGTGTAGAAGTGAAACTAGACTAATTTGCCTAGGGTGGTGAATGAGTCCAGGGATGAATTTTTTTGTGATTTTTTCAAAAAAAGTTAAATGATTTTTATGCATTTCTAATGCATAACTAGGATGCAGATGCATAATTTTAGTATGTTTGATGTTTTGAAGTGCAAAAATGAAATCTATATGAGATATTCACTAATACAATTTTTAAAATGCTAGGATGAAAAATAATACAATAGCTAACACAATGAGTCCTAGGATGCAAATGGAAATTAGAAAGATAATGTTCAATATGCAGGTTCAACAAAATGAACCATAGATTTTTTTGGGTGTAAGATGATATAACTCTCTTTCTCAATTAGGGTTTTTCAACTAAAGGAGAGAGATAGGCCCCCAAAAAATCTAGGTGGTTCACTCAAAATAATGAAAGTAGAATGAAAATATACCTAAATGAAATGAACTAAATGCAAAAAACTAATAAAATGGACTGATTATTTATGCAAAACTTAAGAAGTATGAAGTGTTTGAAAACATAGTGTGATATGTTGAAATGAACTAGAAACATAAACAAATGGAAACAAAACTTAATGAAACTGAATGGAGTGCACTTAGAGGTATAATGCTGATGCTGGAAGGTTTTGGAATGTTTTAGAAGTTACTGTTGATGACCACTATGATTCATTTTCCACAAATGGCGAATTAGTCCTTCTTTTGGTAAATTATGTTGAAATAGGTTTTGAGGTGCCAGGAACTAAAAACCTTAGAAAAAACTTTCTCCAACCTAGAAATGGAACTAATTCATGATAGATGGTGAATTAGTCAACCTACAAAAAATTGCAAGTTCTAAAGTCAAATTTGTGGGTCTAGATCTGTACTTGTTTGTTTGTAAGGATGATGGAACTGAAACTATAGAGAATGGGTTAAATGATGTATCCAAGCTTTAATTAGGTCTTTGTTGACTTGAATAGATTTGATGACTTGTTGACCACTTTTCAACACCTATCTCTTTCACAATTTTTCCTAAAAGACTCGCAAAAACACATGCAAAGAGGGGGGAAATAGTTAAGGGTTAGAGTATAGGGGTTTGCCTTGGTTAAACCCAACTTTGGTAATCAAACCCTTGATAAAGAAATGAAATGAGAAAGGAATGATGAAAAAATAATATGCAAGTATCATAAAATCACCAAACCCTTGTTGTTAAAGTCTAAAGATATGCCAATGGTTGCTTCAAGATTCTTTGTAGTTGCTTGATTAAATGATGCTATGATGCTCAAATGGATGAAGGAATGAATACTTGAATGGATATGTGAATGGGGGTTAAAATGGATAGAAAAAACACTTATTTATACACACTGATTCCCTAATTTCCTAAAAAATACAACTTCACAAGTTGACCTAAGGTCTTAATGAATAAAAACATGAAATAAATTTGAAATTATTTTGAATTTTGTGCCAAGAGGGACTCATTCACCACCCATACTGAATGGGTCCCACTCAAGGAATGCAAGTGAGTGTTCAGAATTAAGTTGCATTTAATGATATTTGTTTGGTTTATATTAAAAAATACACTTAATTATGGCTTGTAAGTCCATAAAGGGGCCAAATAAAGCATAAGAAAGGTGTAATTAGGTGATGACAAGTCTATAAAAGTGTGAAAGTTTGTTACAAGACTTTACAAAACTTTAGAATAAGACTTAGTAAGGGATAAAAGGGAACATTTAGATTAATTATGATAAGAAGATTCTATAAAAGTGTAGAAATGTGTTACAACACTTCACAACACCTTTACAAGACATCATAAAATCTTAATAATTTAAATAAATGTGAATGTACAAGTTATATTACAAGATTAAACATAAGAAAAATAGGCTAAGCATCATAGGAAAATGACCTAAATGATGATGAAAATGTCCAAAGATCCATTTTTCTATGGTATTGTGTCTATATATATATATATAGATGTAAAAAATATATATACTATATATTTATATATACATACATATATATATGTGCATATATGTATGTATGTATGTATGTTTGAATAAACACACAACTTATTGAATTTGTAAATGAATGTGTACAATGCTATATACATATATATATCTACACACACACACACACATATCTATATGTATATGCATATATATGTATATATGTATATATATACATA
Source organism: Sequoia sempervirens (assembly GCA_007258455.2). Classification (NCBI taxonomy): domain Eukaryota; kingdom Viridiplantae; phylum Streptophyta; class Pinopsida; order Cupressales; family Cupressaceae; genus Sequoia; species Sequoia sempervirens. Next base: position 29,413,001 of record VDFB02274714.1, on the reverse strand, counting down.
TATATATACATATATATATATATATATACATATACATATATACATATGTATATATATATGTATATGTATATTCATATCTATATCTATATATCTATATATATATATGTGATATATACATATATCTATACATACATATATATATACATAGATATATATGTATATCTATGTGTAGATATATATATAGATATATATATAGATAGATAGATAGATAGATAGATAGATAGATAGATATGCAAAATTAACATCATGCATTTAATTATGCCTCACATTCATCCATTCATCAAATAAATAAAGTTCATTAAATTCAATCTCTATAGTCATCCATTTAAATTAAATAAATCAACTTTATTTAATTTCATGCTAACATCACCCTCTTTGATTAAGTAAATCAAATCTTTATTTAATTAAATCTAAAATCATCTTTCATCTCCTTTTGATTTAGTTTAATCCTTAAATCTAAGTCAAATGAGTCAAATCACCTAATCCTCTTTTAAATTAACTTTAACTATGATTAATTTTAATCTAGTTTCCACTTCATTAATTTTACAGAAGACATCATTTAATTAAAATCAAGTTGACTTGTCCCTTCCAATATAGCATTAATTATCCTCTTACATGTCTCCCCCACTAGGCATTTAAGACCCTCTTCTTCTCCCCCTCTCCAACAAGGAAACTTTGAAATTTGAAAAGGCCACCTAATGTCATTTATTGGAACATTCACAAAACTTGCACATCCTTGGCCCATTCACATGGTGACAAGTGGCTCCTTCTTATTGGTTTAACTCATTGTCCCACATTCACCAATTTTCCATGTCTCTCTATCATCTTCCTATAAGTGGAGAGGCTATCCTCATCCACATCCACAATCTCATGCAAAGTTACTCTTCATATTGAGAGCTAATTTTTCCATTGCATCTTCATCATTGGCTTGTCAAGGGTTGGGAAAGGTCACTTTTCACAAAGAGTGACACCAATCCACTATAGAATAGGTATTCAATGTGTATTTCTTGTTTTCACTAGTTTACTTTTCTATGTTGTTTACAATGTTAGACATGTTGAATTATTTCATAAGGATACCACTTTATTTGCTTGCTATGAACTAAAATCATGCTGATATATGAGATAGAGTTTAGCATGCAGATTTATGGTTTTACATATGGCACTAGAGGGAGGGCACCCACCCACAGTCTTTGTTTCTGTTCAACTCCATTTATTTCATACATTAAATGAAAAAATAAAGTCTTATGTTTTATTAGTTGATATGAATTACTGCAATGGAGAGGAATATCAAGTCTTTGTCTTTTGTTAAGATTGCATTTTCTTTTATTGCACCAGATCCATGAACTGAATCATAACAATAGCTTTGTCATTCCATCCACTTGAAGATTAATATACCTCTATTGTTTCATTTTATTTCATTCATTTGGATGTTGTGGTATATGTCTCCTTATGCATGAAAAATGAACAATAGCTTGGCCTTGTTCATTCTGTTACTAAAGTTAGGTTGTTGATAGACGGGAAACTCTCTTTCTATGTCATATCCTTTACACTGGTTATATCTACACACCCCCCCATTTCCAAATGCCTATGTGAATTGATATTTATTTGCTTGAATGCACAACAAGAATATAGGTAGTCAATATTTATGCTGAGTTAGTGTGTTTCTTTCTAATGTATGGTAGTTTGCATCAAAAGATACAACCCATTTGTATACCCATAAGTTTGAGTTCACTCTCTATAGCTTGAAATAATCAACTGAGACCACCATTTCATATAAGAACAAGTGTCAAGTGGCAAGATATATAAAGAAGCAGTTAATATTCTTTCTTGGTCGTAGAATCAATAGTTAATATTCTTTCTTGGTCGTAGAAATCTGTGAAGTCGTCTATTTTCATTTCGGGTTAATCACATAGATGCTAATTCAGTTTTATTACTTCTTTTCTGCTACATGTTTTGAGCTGAGTATGGAGATGTGCGTGTCTACTAAGACATGATAAAAATGATGTTATTATTACCTTCCATCTTTAATGAGGGTTGTGTAAGTTGGTTTGGATGCGTGTATATGTGAATATCTGTTCTTTAATGATGGATAGTCTAATCTTGATTCACATCACACATTGTTATGCGTGTGTCAAGCCCCATAAATGATAGATGTGATAAGATACAGAGACTAAGTTTTACTGCTTGTGTGACCAATCCACCATTAATGACAATCAAAGCAATAAATTCATTAACAATATTTGACATAGGAAGAAAAATTGAATCAAATAGAGACCTGATGTGATTTATAATGCTGCATTAAAGGTTAAGGGTGCAAGTCACCTCTAAAACAATATACTTCCCATGAAATGCTAAAGATATTTTTGAGGACAAATTCCCAGCCAATTTAACCTAAATTTTCAAGCTACAATTACCTACCATCAATGTCAAAAGACAACCTTTGGGGATCCCATTGAATAATGCTAACATTCTTGTACATCCACCATCTCTATCTACGCACGATGAATACATGTGGATTGAATGTAAAATCCAAGAATTATTACTTCCTTGATGGGATGCCTCTTATTGGCATCTTGCAATGCCAGGTAGGTTTTTTTTTCTATATTTAGAATTTGGTATTCTTAGTCTTTGTTTTTCATTTTTTTTTTGAAAAGGGATGCTTATGTTCTTGTTAGGAAAAGACATGTTCGTAATTCTATATTCTATTTCCTTCTCAACTAAATTCACTTTCCAATTGCATTACTTTGAAAGTTTCTTGAATGATGTTGGGGCATGTCCTTTACACCTACTGATTGCAATAGCTTAATAAAGACCTACATTCGATATTTGTATGTTTTCCAAATGTATTTTCTTGAAAGTTTTTCTTTTAAGACAATTCTTGGTTGTCCTTTCATATATTTGAAAATTGCATTCGCTTGAAAGGATGCATTTATTCCCAGTCAAAACATTAATTTGTTTCTTTAAAACACTTGGGGTTTGTTTCGAAATCTACCCATAGGACCAAATGTGCATCATTTAAAAGAACAAGAATTATTTTCAATGAAACATACCATTGCTAAAATTTCATTGGTTTTGCAGGTTGAAGTGAATGTTTAAAATTGTTTAACTTCTATGAACTCAAAAGAGGTTAATACTTTTTATAGATGTTAATGTCCACTAATCTGTCACTTTGATCTAAAGCAGGCTAAGGGAAAGGTTTTGTTTTTGGCTTTGTATATGAAGTTTCAAAATCAATGGTCCTTTCATGAAAGCGGATGTGAATAGAAATTTTTTGATATTTATTATTGGGTCAACATCATGAGACTTGTCTATTTTATTTTCTTTAAACAGTTGACATGCCGTATGCATATTTTTATAGTTTTGCAATATGTGCATACTTCTCATTTCTGATAACTTTTCAATGTTTATAGGTTGATATCAAAATCAAGCATTAAAATCAAGTGAAGACAAAGAAAGATTGGAGCTAAAGGATTAGCTATCAAATTTAAAATTCACAAAATCATTTTTTAATGCTTATTGGGATAATCTAGAGCTTCCATTCTATAATTTAGTTGTATTTTTTAAATCAATTCGCATCTTTTTGGGGCTCTTAAAAAGAATACTTCAATTAGTTGTTACCAAAGGGCTTAAAAAGAACTTTAGGACACAAACTTACTAGAGTTGGTTTTTGGATTTAACAATTGAAAAAGGAAACTTTCATATCTCATTTTGGTTTTTGGACTTAAAATGAACATGTGCTACTTTGTTTTATGATTTCTTACTCAAACTAATATCATTGAAAATACTTATGCACTTCTCTCATGCCTCATGGTGATCTTGAGAATCAAAAGGCTTTTTGGTGGTCTTAAGTTGGGATAAAGTAATTTTCTCCACACTTCATTTTGGGATTAAAATTGAACAAAACATCTTGTGAGTGTGAGTAAACCTATTTCATTTGTTCTCCCTTTGTTTCTAAATGAAGGTTGATGGAACTATGAATATGTTTACTCAATATTGTTTATCTTAGAGGGCCTTCCTTGTGGGAAAAATTACTCACCCAAGGGAACGACTCAACCGATAACACTCTAAAGCCGAGTATTTCTATCCAAGATATAAATGTGGGTACTAGAACAAAAACCAGTATCATGCAATTGGCTCCAACGAGAAGGGAAACAATGGTCTCTTTCCATGTTGGGTCAACTCCTATGAATGGAAAGTCTGAATTAAAACCCTTGTTGTAGAAAGGCCAAAATACCTATCTATTTGTTGGTGGAAGAATGGTTGTTCTGAAGCTGCCCCACATTTTTACATTTTTTAGTAGAAATGGAAAGTATGCCATAAGTGTTTCATGGGTATTGTGCTTGGCTTCCCTAAGAAGTGAGTGTCATAGAGGGGAGCCAATGGGGTCAAGCATCTAACCATTGGCTAAATATAAGCATAGATGGACTTGTCCAAGTGGGGACTCAACAAATATAGTCTTTCATATCCATAGGGTTATGTTTATTCTTCACTACAAAGCACTTTGCTTGTTCGAATTTGGAAAAAAAAATTTAAACATTGTCATCAAAACTTTAAACCCTTTAGGAAGCAAATACAATTGACCAAATTCATGTGTTATTGCTTGCCAATATCCTTGGAGGTTTCTAATCACTTGGATTATATCTCAATTTTCTTACTAAAGTTAACAATAGGTAACCCTTGCCTTGATTTCATCAAAGTTTCACATGAAATATCTTGTAGAATGAGAATAAGTTGAGACATTGGACATCTAGTTTGAAAACCTAATCAAGAAGTGTTTGTGGTAAAACAAAGTCATTAAGAAAAGACTAAAAACAACTAGACCCCACACATGTGTCTCCAATGATTTTATGTAAGATCAAGATCAAGAAACCAAAGGTAAAAGCTCTTAGTTCGAAAGATCACCAAAAAAATTTCTCAATGCTATAAAAATTCATATGAAGACTACTTTTTAACTTTTACATAATTTTTTCAAGAAACAATCCTAGTTTTTACTCATTTTATTACTGTCAAAACCCAAATCTTTTTAGGGAGTTTGAACATCTTGTTTAGAGAAAAGCTTGTTCTTCAAAAATTAGGTCTTGTAAGCAAGTGTCTTTTTAGGAAAACCCAAGATCAAAAGAAAAACCTTCATCCATCTTTGAACATCAAAAACCAAAATCATCTCATCATCAACTCTTGAAAATATTGAAAAAATCCTTCATGTTAAACTTTGGGAAAACCATTTGAAACCAATCAAAAAATCACCTTGTTTGATTAGATGTGTGTAGATGCATCCTTCTACACATATTTAGTCAAATTATCAAACCTTGTGGCCAAATTTATCCCTTGATAACATCCAATTTCTTGGGATTTAGGAGTTCACTATCCAAAATCAAAATCAAAACAATCAAAATCATCTTGTTTGGATAGGTGTGTTTAGATGAATCCTTCTTCTCATACCTAGAAAAATTAACATATTTTGAACAAAATCTACTCTAGGAAAATATCCTACCTCTTAGAGTTTATGAGTTCACCATCAAAATCCAAATCAAAAATCAAAATCAATCTCAAAATTAAACATCAAAATCAAGTCCTCAAGTTTAACATACCCTTCAAGATTTTCTCAAGAGTTCCAATCATCCATCAAACATCCATCTTACATCCATATCATTATCACCCTTTGATATTTAAATCATCCTAAAAATTTCTCTTTTTGTACCTAAAGATATATCAATCCAAAGAATTAGAGGTTTATCTCTCATATTCTTGAAAAAATGATCTCTATTTTATGGTGCAAACTTGATCTCAACACAAGAGGAACATGGAAGCCAACAAAGAAACATCTACTTTGAGTGACTTGAGTCAGACCACTCTTGAAATGAATCCCATTGGGTCTAGAAATCTCACAACTAACCTTCCTCCATTTTCACAAGACCATCAAGAAGAAGGTCGAAAAGTGGGGGATCTTACCAATAATCCCTTTGGAATGTCACATGAGGAAATCACTTAAATAGTTCAAAATCTAGAGAATCATAAAATTATCAACATCATGATAAGAATCAATCCCTCACTATACATGCTGGAATTAGCAAAGCAAGGGACTAAACTCCCCTCTGATTTTGATGTGAGCATGATTGTGGAACCATATTTTGGGATCATGCCTCCAATATAATCTACAATCCCCATTTCATCTACCCCCCATTTCAAAACATCACTCAAAACATCCCACAAATTACATCATCTATTGCTCCAACACAACCCATTGTTAACAAATCAAGTGCATTTATCAATGCATTGCAAACACATCCTCTCATAAACAATAAGGATTTGGACGTAAACACCATCTTGGGAAAAACCATACCCCAAAATCCATCACATCCATATGTCCCTCTCACCTTTCATGATCCAAATGGCCCATCATCATCATTTTGTGCAACACCCCAAACCTCTCCCCCCATAACCTCACAAGGATAAGGAGATATATTTGGACTAGGGGGAAACTTTGACACTACATCTTCATCATTGCCACAAGGGAGTATTCCCATCACATTTCCACCACTTCCACCATTGCCATCAATACCCAAATCACCTCTTGGTTTAGGGCTTCCCCCTTTACCAAGCATCAATCAAAAAAATCAAATCAACCCACCAAGCATCAATTAGAGCATCATTCCAAATACTTCCACCTTGCCATCGATATTGCAACAATAGATGGAAACCATCCCAATAATGCAAACCACCACCATCACATCATCAACCACCCCCCTGACATTTCAAAACATGGTCTCTCAAGGACCAACCACATCAATCACAACATCTACCACTCAAACTCCAATCATCAACATGACAATGCCTCTCATCACCACAACACGCACCATTCCAAATACACCTCCCCCACCACAACCAAATATGAACTCATCAAGCCAATACAGTATTGTGTACCAAGTAGCTCAACAAGATTCCTATCAAAAGGCACTCCAGCAAGTACAAAAACAAGAAGCCGCACAACTAGCTACTCAGCAAGCCACTCAAGCTACACAAGATGCTCAAGCTTCCCAAGTCAATAAGCACAACAAGCACAACAGGTTGCACAAGCTTGAGCCTTATTGCAACAAGAATTGCAATAGGCCACTCAAGCAACATAAACCACACAAGTTGCATAGATTGCACAAGCTACATAGGAAGAAGCACAAGTTGAAGCTTAGGCCCAAGCTAAAGTTGCACAAGCTCAAGCTCAAGTGTATGCTCAAGCACAAGCCTAATATCAAGTGCAACAAGCATAAGAAGACGCACAACATCTTGCACAACAAGTAGTGAAACGTCAAGAATATTAGCAAGTGCGAAAACAATATCAAGAACATCAAGAAGTAGCCCAATCGGAATCTCAACAACAAGCGTTGTTGGCTCAACAACAACAACAATCTCAACAACAGACATTAATAGCACAACAACAATAGGACCAACAACAAGCATTGTTGGTACAATAGTAATTGCAAGCATATTTGGCATAGAAGAACATGAAAACATCATCCATCAACATACCAACCAATCCACCCACCCCACTGACAATCAAACCATATTAGAACACATTCATCCCACCCCTGATCTACAAAACAATGTGACAGTACAATTCAGGTTGCTCTCGAAACAAGTACTCGACCTTCAATCAGGGTGAACCACAAAAATACCTAGCAACTTGTGTCCTTATCAATTCAAAAAAACCCTTGTAATGAAACCATTCCTGAAGGGATTTGAGATCCCCAAATTTGATAAGTGATGTGGGATGGGAAACCCTGAAGATCACATACAATGATACCTAGATCTAATGTGGCTATTTCTTAGGACTTTGGCTAGCCACACCATGGAATGGTTCTCTCACCTACCTACAGGAATCAAGACATTCCAATAAATCATAGATGCATTCATCAAAAGTTATGCATGCAATATCTCTATGGATGCTAGTTTAGAGGAACTTTTAACTTTGAAACAAGGGAAGAATGAACCATTTGCTTCCTTCCTACAACAATGGCAATCTAAGGCCAATCAAAGAAAATGGGTCATGCATAAGGAATAAAAAGTGTGCACTATCATATCCAACCTTGATGGCCTCTTGGAATTCCATCTCAAAGACCAAGGGATCACCATGTACAACCAGTTGATTTCCAAGGCGCTCAGCATTGAACAAGCCCTTATGACACAACCTGGAGGATCAACTTCATATCCTGAACAACAAAACAATTGCCCATCCACCAGTTACAATGGCAAACCTCACACTTAGGAAAGAAACAAATTTTTTACCAATCATGCTTTCATTGATGAAAAAGTTGTCATCAGTTCCCCTCAGCAAAACACACCTACACCACAACAACAAATCCAAAACCATCATCAAAATAATCATCAAGCTAACACAACATGACAACCAAACAATCAAATGATCAATAATGTCAAAAATGAAAGGGGACTTCCCTATAAAAATAAGAATTCTACCAAGTGGAAGTACACCACCCTTGGGGAACCACTCAAAGTCATCATAAAGAAACTAATAAATGAATCCCACCTATGAGAATTACCAAGAACTAGAAGGGAAACCTCCTTGGTACAATGAAAATTATCTCTATGATTTCCACAAAATAAAAGGGCTCACCACTAACAATTGCATGAGGTTAAAGAACCTAGTTCAAGACCTCATTAATCAAAGAGTCATTAATGTGGAACAGCCAACATGAAATTAGAATTTCAAAATATACATGAATCTGATGCCTAACCATAATAATAAAGGGAACAATAACACTGATAAGGGGAAAGGAACCTTCAAAAACATGAATCATGTGTACGACCATGTCGTTGCATCCCTAGATGACTATTGTGCTACCATCACCATAAAAATATCACATGTCAATTGTGGAGTCACCACAAGAGGTGGAAAAGTTACCATCACAGGGTCATCTTAGCCAAACAGAGCACTTGCACCCAACCCTAGATCTATTCCCAATAGTTACAATGTCCTTGATCAGCTAAAAAGAACCACAACTCAAATTTCCATCATGGAGTTATTAAAAATCTCATCCACCCACAAGAAAGTCCTTGAGGAAGCATTGGCTTCATCCACTATCCCTGCAGATCTTGATGCAGAACAATTCCAAGCTATGGTCAGAAACATCATCACTCCAAACCTCCTTACATTCTCCAATCATGACTTTCCCGCTCAACCATCTCACAACTTTGCACTCCATTTAGAGTTCCTAGTTCATAAAAATAAAATCAAGCGAGTCTTGGTTGATGGAGGTGCAGGTTTGAATATTTGTTCCCTCAAGCTCATTAAAAACCTAAAAATCTCAAAGGACTTCATTGAAAAAGGAAAAGGTATTATAATTAGAGCATATGATGATCAAGAAAGAGTGTCCCAAGGAACAATCCAAATCCCTATTCAAGTAGGGCCAACTATCATGGAAACAACCTGTCAGGTCTTGGACCTCGACTTGCCTTATAACATTCTCCTAGGACATCTGTGGATCCATACAATGCAAGTAGTAGCATCAACTTTCCATCAATGTGTCAAATTCACATATGAAGGACAATAGGTGACTATCCATGGAGATCCTTAACCATTCTTTTACTACAAGAATCTAGAGGAAAAATACTACAAAATACCTCAAGTACCTAAAAATGACAAAGGCCCATCAACACCATACATTGATCTAGCCACTCTCGCTTCCACTTCTACAACAGAGACACCTGCCACTCCTACCATCCCCACCATCTCTAATATCAAATTCATCATTCAAGAAAATGGTTATGGAAATTATATGATTCCAAGAAATTATTTTGTGATAGGAGAGTTACCACAATCTCCTAGATCATGAGGATGTCTACAATCAAATGAAGCCTCCACATCCCAAACACCCAATGAAGAATATCCCAACTTCAGAAGTTGGGGAGATCTTGGTTGATAATTCATAGAAGGGGATCCATCCCACCTCTTCTACAAAGAAAATTGACCAACAACCGATCTACCAATGGATGACAATAGCAAAGGTTTGCAAATGGTGCTCGTAATGGGCTATGACAGAAACCAAAGGCTTGGAAAAAATGACAACAGACTTCTAATACCCATCATTCCAGAGATGCAAATGAGAAACCTTGGCCTTAGATGTACCCATCTTAGTATAACAATATGTGGCCAAAGTCCTCAAATTAGAAAGGTCAATAATCCTCTTTAGCGATCAATAGTCAAACTTCTCTTACCCGTATCTACAGGTCAAGTCATAGACAACTTCAAATTTGACATAACTGACATTTGTAGTAGTAGTGATGATGAGGATACCATATCCAACCTACCCATGCTCTTTAAGGATACCACCATTCTCATGATTAGCACCCTATCCTATGATTCTAAAAACCAAAACCATGAAATCCATCTAGTCTACCCACAAGTCATCGATTATGACCAACAATGACCACCAATTCTTGACACATTAAAAAATGATGAGGCACTTTCATAATTCATGATACTATGGGATAATATTCCATGTGGGGATCATCAATTAGGATTTATCATTGAGCTATACACATATGCATATTATGGGGAAACAATTGGATCCCTCAATTGTAAAAATGAAAAACTGAGAATAATCTCTAGGTCCTTGAGTGAAAACCACACTATGGCACTCTCTAACCCAAAAAAAGTAAAAAAGAAAGGAAAATACAATGGTGAAAACCTCTCTAAGGTTCCTAAGGATGGGGGATTCAATCTTCCTCTCAAAGCTCTACATCAAGAAAAATTAGCAGTCCTAGCTGAAATATGCAACCCGGTTAACTTGGGAACAAAAGAAACCCAACACATCACATTCTATGCAAAGTCATTACTATCAGTGGAACAAGAGCTCTTGGTAGCCCTCTTAAGAGAATGAAAAGTCAACTTTGCATGGAGTTATACTAACATGCTAAGGCTTGATCCAAAAATTATAGTTCATCACCTAGTAGTATACTCTAAAGCAAAGCCCATTAGACAAAAGCTCAAGAAAATGCACCCTCAGATTGCCCTGCTAGTAAAAATGGAATTGAAGAAGTTACTGGATGCATGATTCATTTGACCAATCAACTAGATCCAAAATGGGTGTCAAACCTAGTTCTTGTCTCAAAACTCAACAGGGGCATCTAAATCTGCATAGATTTTAAAGACCTAAACAAGGCATGTCTAAAAGATGATTTCCCATTGCCTAACATTGACATGATAGTAGACATGACAACATGAAATGAAATTATTTATCTAATGGATGGTTTATCAGGATACAACCAAATAATTATTGCTAAAGAAGACCAACACAAAACAACCTTCACTTGTCCATGGGGGACCTACTACTGGAATATGATGCCATTCAGCCTAAAGAACACTGGAGCCACTTACCAAAGAGCCATGACATGATTCATAAAACTATCAAAGATTATTTCAATGGCATACTAGCCATATCCGGAAAGAGGAAGGATCGCATAGCAACATTAAGTGCCATTTTTGATAAGTTGGAGGAATACAATGTCCAATTAAATCCAAAGAAGTGATTCTTTGGTGTACAATCAAGAAAGTTGCTAGGATACATAGTGTCAATGAGAGGTATTGAGGTAGAACCTGCCAAGGTAAAAGAAATCCCTAAGATGAAGGCACCCAAAAAATTGAAACAATTGAGAGGCATCCAAGGCAAGCTTCAGTCCATTTGAAGATTCATAGCACAACTAGTAGATAAAAAAATCCTTTATTCTCACCTACTTCACAAGGGAGTAGCGTACAAGTGGGATAAAAAGTGTGAGGAAGCCTTCAATAAGATCAATGAATATGTACTTACATTTTCGATCCTCATGCCATCAATCCCAAGAAAGCCATTAATTATTTATGTGTTAGCAATAGCAATAGCCCTCAGTGCTCTTCTAGATTAGCATGGTGAAAATGGGATAAAAAGGGCCATTTATTACATCAACCGCACAATGGTTGGGCATGAGTTAAATTACTCATTCATTGAGAAATATTGTCTAGCAGTAGTGTTTGCTTCACAAAAATTTAGACATTACATGTTAGCACACAAAGTCAAACTCATTGCCAAAATTGATCCCCTTAAATACTTACTATCAAAGGCAATGCTCACTAGAAGGATGGCTAAATGGGTTATGATATTATCAGAGTATGACATTGAATATGTGGAGTGGAAAGCAATCAAAGGCTAGGTAATTGTAGATTAGCTTGTGAAAGCACCTATGTATTCAGAGAATCCTCTCATCTCAGAGTTTCTAGATGAATCCATCTTCAATCTCAACATAGCCTACCACTGGAAAATTTACTTTGATTTCTCATACATGCAACATGGATCAGGAGCTAGTGTCTTTTTCATCACCCCATAGGGGAACTGCATGCCTAGATCATATAAATTGGCATTCCACTACACCAACAACATTGCAAAATACAAGGTTTTAACCATAGGTCTCCAAATAGAAGTGTAGTGGCACATCATGGACCTCAAATTATACGGATGTTCCCAGCTGATAATAAACCAAGTGAACGATGAGTACCATACTAAGGATGATAAGCTCACTCCATACAAGAAACTGGTGGAGATGCTCAAGGAATCCTTTATTGAGATCACATTTGAGCATATTCCCAAAGAAAACAACAAAGCAACAGATGCCATGGAAATGATTGGATCCCTACTAGACATCACTCACAATGTCACAAAATATGAATTCTTGGTAGAGCAGCTTCTTGTGCCCACATTTGTGGTACTAGAATCAAAATTTGTGTGTGAAATATTTGGTCCTGGTGATCCCTAGTACAATGACATTTACACCTACCTACAAATAGGAGTTCTCCCCGCTAACTTACCTTCATCCTTAAAATGAACCTTTGTCAAAGAGGCATCCCAATTCGTCATCCTAGGAGATACCCTATATTGTAGGAGCATAGAAGGAGCATTATTACACTACCTAAATGTTTAGGAGGAATTGAATGCTTTAAATGAAGTACACAATGGTATTTGTGGTTCACAGTCGAGTGGAATAAACCTGGCAAAGAAATTGCTACGGGTGGGGTATTATCTGCCTACAATGGAAAGAGTACATGACTATGTCAAAAGGTTCCTACAATGTTAGAAGCATGGGGAGGTCATCCATGCTCCAACTCAAGAGCTCCATCCTATTGTTACATCATGGTGCTTCTCATAGTGGGGGCTCAATCTCATCGGCAAAATAAATCCCACCTCATCCAATGGCCATAAGTTCGTCATAACCACCATCAAATACTTTACCAAATGGGTGGAAGCCATACCCATGACATAAATAACTAGGAAGTATATGTCAAAGTTCATCCTAAAATATCGCATTCGTCGCTATAGTGTCCCACAAACCATTATCTAAGATAATACTAGGACACCATTCAAGAATCAAGATGTCCACTAATTATGTGAAATTTTCTAAATCCACCATCGCTTTTCCGCCCAATACTTTCCCCAAGGAAATGGCTAAGCAGAAGCCACAAATAAAACCATTTTAAAGATCATCAAGAAAATAGTCAATGATGTGGGTTGTGACTAGCATCTGTAGCTCAATCCTACCCTTTGGGCCTATCGAACCAGGATTTTCACACCCACTAACACCGCCCCCTTCTCCCTGGTCTATGGATCAAAGGCAATATTACCCATTCAGATCAAGCTCTCTTCACTGAGAATATCACTACCAAATCTTATTACATATGAGGAATACTGAGTAGCAAGACTGAATGAGCTAGAGCTACTAGATGAGCTGTGTATAAATGCTTTAAATCATTTACAAGTCTATATGAATAAACTCAAGAGGAGCTATAACAAGAAGATTAGAAGTAGGACCTTTCAAGTTGCAGAACTGGTACTAAAGGAGAATCAAAAGAATGTCCCAAATCCAAATAATAAAGGAACATTTGAACCCAACTAGTTGGGACCATGTTTTATCATAGCAAGCTATAAGTCGAGGGCATATCAATTATCAACACTCAAAGGCGATCCTTTGGAGGAGCCCATGAATAGCTCCCATCTCAAAAATATTTATGCCTAATATTTCAAGGTATATAACTAAAAAATTAAAAAATATGCTAAAAAAATGGTTACCCAGGTGATGAAAACTTGGAAAACATGCATCTTGGTGACAAAAAAGAAATCAAAAAGAAAAAAAGCCAAAAAAAATTAGAAAAAGGATTAAAAATAGTAAACAGAAAAATCGTCTGCTAGTGAAAACCACTTTGGTGGCACTTTGGGCAAGTACCTTGGTGAAAACCTGAAAAACATGCACCTTGTGTAAATAAGCACTTTCCATCCACTAGGATCTTCACAACTTGTTCTACATCATCCATCATCCATTTGACATCTACATCCTAGCTTGGTCTTGTGTTCGTATCATGATCCCTCCTAGTAATACTCAACCCATTCTTAAGGTCAGTTTGTCTTTCCTTTATCGAAGTATTCTCTTGCATCAAGTTGGGGGCATATTTTCTCATTAGAATGAATTTGTGTATATTCTCAAAGTCACTAAACTAGAAAATCAAAAAACATAAAAAAATCCAAAAATCCAAAAACATCAGAAAATTGAAAAATCCAAAAAAAAAACATTCATAAAAAACCAAGAAAATCCAAAAAAACTCAAAACATATCAAAATCCCAAATAGGTCAAAAAGTCAGTCAAAAAAGTCAAAAATAGAGTTGTCTTGTCGAACTATGGGTCTTTGAGCCTTGAATGTAGGAAAGGTTGATCTTTGATCATCCCTTGAGACACTTAGGTCATTCCTTTAGGAGTCCATTATAATAAACATACATTTCATCATGTTATATCTTCATCTTCAAATCGGTCAAGTCATTAGTCAAACTATGTGGTCTCTAGATGTATAACATAGGCAAGGCTAGTCTATTGATTAGCCTCCAAGGCCCCTAGGATAGGTCCTTAGGTTAGTCTCCTGGTCAAAATCTTAGAAAACCCTAAAACATTGGTAAATCAAAAATCAAAACATTTAAAAAATATCAAAAATACCGAAAAAAAACTCAAAAACATTTCAAAAAAATATATCAAAAGCATCCAAATATTTGAAACAATCCATCAATCACAACTCGCTTTCACTTGCAATAAATTTCACTCATAATAAATGATTTTCATCCTCAACCTTTGGTAAGACAATCAGAAACAAGTCTAGTAGGTTAAAAATGAAAACTAAAAACATCAAGTCAAAAGTCTAGGTCAGTACGTAAACAAGTTAGTCAACTCTTTGTATCAATAGCCTATCATCCAATTAGTCCCAAATCAATCATCTGATAACATCATGTTCTAGGATGTATCCTTCCTACAATGGGCATTATTTATCAAAAAGAACACTTTGGATAAATGAAATTATGTGCCGCCATCCACTAACATGTCCTAAGATTTATCCTTACTACAATGGGCATTATCTATTCGCAATAGTCTCGATTCTTATCCTTTAAATACACATTTCCTTTTGGCTAGCGATATTGAAGAACATTAACTTGTTTGTTTACTTTCTCTTTTGTCTTTTGACTTATCTTATTTACACTCATTCCGATGACCTCTCGATGATGTCCAAACAAATGGATTTAGAGAGATAGGAATGGGGCAAAAATCATTATCTTTTGTTTGCTATGCATGTTGGACATTTTTGTAATATAACTTGGTGAATACTTGCTTTGTTAGATACATAGGGAGGATGTTTTAGGTATCTTGTTGACCAAATAGGAAGGCTTTCCTTTCTATGTTTTGGCCCAATATGTTTGAAATATCTGAACTACATTTTAAATGAGGTTTCATATGTCAGGTGTGAATAGGAGTACTCCTATCTGATTGGTGAGTCAAAGTCCATCACGCTAAGTGCAATTCCATCCTGGTTCTTTATGCCTTGATACATCATGCTTATGCGTTTTATCAAACATAAGGTAAGTGGCCCTTTTCAAATCCCAATTCTTGATAAGAAAATCATCCATCTCATCATCAACATAAATTTGTCTTGTTGAATCCTCTTGTCATCACCTAATTTCTTCTTTTCCACACTAACATCATGCCAAGATAGTTAATCATCATTTCCAATGCATCCATCTTGCATCCACAAACCATCAACATTTTGCACATCATCTCACATGCATGTTCATCATCATAATATAGATATATTAGTCTAAGCGTCTTATAAAATCATACATTCGCATAAAAAATCCACTGCACAATCATATAGGAATCGTCACATCATATCATCATTTAAGTTGTTTAGGATAATATAGATTGGTTATTCTAAGCATCTTAAAACCATCTCATTTGCATAATCATCATAACCATCCGTATGTCCATTTTGAACCTCTTTATCATGGGATTGACCCTCAAATCGAATCTTTTTGCTCAATCTCTTGAGGGGGGAATGTACCAGTGTACCTCTTTCCACTAGGGCATCCAAAAAAATTAGAATTTTTTTTGAATTTTGATCACGATAAGTTTATTCTTTGAACTGGGCATGTGCAGGATCATGGTATGCCAAAAAGTGGCAATGGAGAAAAAATAGCGTGTTTCATCGATTCAAAAACGTGAAAATGCCAAGTTGAGTTTATGTGGCTTGGGTGTCAGTACACACTACCGAAGCAAAACCCAAACCTAGATTTCCAAATCAGATATCCAATTTGTGACAACATATATATTCAATATCGGCCCGATTAAAACTCATTCTCATTTCACACAACTGGTTAACCGCGGCGGGCGCATAGTCAAAAGTTTATTTTGCAAATCAGATATCCGATTTGGTGCAAATCCATCTTTAAAAGGTTAGATTATTGATTTTTCTTTGCTCTAATCAAATTTTCAATTAGATTTGTGTAATTTTAGTTGATTTTTTTCAAAATAGGGTTTTTGATAGATTTTTTATCAAAAAATTGAATTTAGTATGGATTTTGATGAAAATTGAATGTTTGTAATGGATTTTGATGAAAATTGAATGTTTGTAATGGATTTTGATTTAAAAATAGTGTTTTTTATGTATTTGGATTAAAAATTAGAGAATTTTATAGATTTTTGTTAAAAACTAGGGTTTTTGTTGGATTTTTAAAAAACTAGGGTATTTTTATAATATTTTCATTTATATTGTCTAATTTTAATTAGATTATTTTTTTTTTAATTCTAATCAGGCATTATGGCTGCTCCACCACCTCCACCACCTCCACGCCATCAATTCAAGAATTAATTTCTAAAAAATTGCAACAATTAAGGGGCATTTCTGAAGTTTATACGAGAGTCCCTCAATTATCTGAGATGTCAAACACAATGAAAGAAATAATTAAAAACATAGAAACCCTCTCCTCGCAACATAATTCCTTTCATTCGTGGTGAGAAGACATGAGAAAATATTATGCATGTGGATTGTCCTATGACGATGTGAAAGATCTTGGAATAACCAAAGCCCAAATAGCCTCTTTATTTGTTAACCCCTGCACTGGTTTGTCGGTTAATGTTAATAAAAAAAAACTTTCTATAAAATGGTGCACTCATAGAGACATTGTAGAAAACTTTTGGGATCATTAGTGTATGGTTTTTTTGAAACTAGCGAACAACAATTGTGATATACCATTTTATTTTATAAAAAAATTATATGCTAAGTTTGTGTTAGGGCATCATGTCAATTACTTTGACATTAAACCCTTCCAGGGCGTTGGTGGAGGTATGCCCCAGGATAGACCAGGGGCAGTTAGAGTAATACCCTGCCCATATGTTCCCCCTCCTCCCCTTCCTCCGCCACCTTTAGTATACCATCCATATATTATGCAAGATGCAGCCACACAGACTATCCATGCTATTTACTCTTTGAGTGGTCTTTTGGTTTCCAATGCTTCTGTAGTAGCTCAACCACATTCTGGTGATGTTGGTGATGGCTCGAGTGTTGCTGCGTCATCCTTGTCAGGTCCACATATTTGTGTACCACATACTTGCTCCATGTGTCGCCAGATATGCTTGGGCCCTCTTGTACAGCCTGTCGAGCATCCCTTAGACACTTCCGATTATGACTTCCATGATGTGGACATTATAGATCAGATGCAGGGGAGTGGAGCACACCGTACAGAGTCCTCTCCTGCTAGAGAGGGGGACATTGGAATAGTGACATAGGTAAAATTTAAGTTGTGAATTCATAACTTGCATTTGTTTTAAATGAATATTAATAAGAGATAGTATAATTTACTAATATTTATTTACATGGTCTATTTTAATTGATGTAGAGACACATGTGACGGAATGCACGAGGCCATTTCATTTGGCCTCGGCAGGGCACAGGTATATATTTTGCACTCACTCATTTACATTTATTTATTATATACTTTCTTGTCATTTGAATTGTCATTAATGAACTTATATAACTTATATGTTTATCTTATTTTCCTCTTGTAGGAAATACCTTGTACGAGTGAGGTGCAGCCTTGTCCAGATTATGGAAGTGCACTATTGGATAAGGGGAAGGTAATTGAACTCAAATTTGATTGAATTAAGAATTTTAAGATCTTTTATTGATTATACATACATCGACATAGATTGGTAGTTTCATATGTACTTGTCATTTTTATGTGCAGGGAATTATGAGCTATACGTCCTTGTTGACAAGTGACACAACGCCCGAAGTAGTACGTATTAGAACACTTGAAGGAGTAGGTGTTGAAGCACCTCAAGGAGGAGGTGTCGAAACACCTAAAGCGATATGTTCATTTTATTTGTGTTTGGTATTTATATGTTCCTATTACGACAATTGTATGCTAACTTGGATCACTTTTATGTTTTGTTCACCTATATAGATTGAAATTACAAAAGATGGTTTGGTCGGTTCTTTGAGAGGGGCATATTCTAGGACTCCTGACCCTTTGAAGAGACGAATATTTCAGGTAATCAAGATTACAATTTTAGAGTTCAATTATAATTTAATGTATATTGATTTTGACGTTAATTATTCGATTTTAAATTATATAGTATAACTAATCTTAGTTGTGGTTTGACTTTTTCTTGTGCAGCTACCTTCAAAGGCAACGAGTGCTTCAAAGAGGCTCCATTTTGATGACCCACCAGTAGTTTAGGATGAGATAGACATTTTGGCATGTAAATATTGAATAGATACCGAGATGGCATATGCCACATATTGTAAAATTTTGTTTGAGTTGGCGTTGATGCCATTTTTGTATATGGGCATACACTTGATTATTGGATAATTTGATATATAGAAGTTGACAATCAAAATTTAATTGCCTCCTCATGTGTATAATTAAACTCTTTGAAATTTTAATCAAGTGAGCAATGGTTAAATATCTTGATGTACAATAGCATAAAAAGAATGGTTATATTATGTAGTTTATTATATTGCTGATTACATTGCATTGCACATCTTTCAAACTCAAAGCATTACTTCACATTGCTTAAGTAACAACTAGATGCTGATAGATGAAAAAATTTCAATTACAATATAGTTTTTACAAAGTCAACCTAAGCAGTTATGCAATTACTTCACAGTACATAACTAATAATTAAAAATTTATTCATATTATTAATTACATTGCATTGCACATCTTTCAAACTCAAAGCATTACTTCACATTGCATAAGTAACAACTAGATGCTGATAGATGAAAAGATTTCAATTACAGGCCTGCTGCCCCCTCATTCCACACACTATGCAACCATTTACTTGTGGTGTAGGGGCTAAACAATGGAGAAAACATGTAAAAATAATATATATATATATGCAGCCTAGAAGCATGAATTAGTACCAATATTAATGCATCACCATTGATTACCTTGAAGTAGAGATTTGAATCAACATCATTCTTCAAGAAGCCCAAACTAGACAAGTACCGATCAATCCTTTCGTACCATGCACGAGGAGCCTGCTTAAGACCATACAAGGCCTTCTTCAGGTTACACACATGTGACTCCTTCCCATGAACCTCATAACCATCAGGTTGCTCGACATAAACTTCTTCCTCAATCACACCATTAAGAAAAGTTGTCTTCACGTCCATTTGATGAATCTTCCATCCTCTTGATGTAGCAAGGGCAATGATAGTTCTAACAGAAGTGTAACGAGCAACAGGAGCAAATGTTTCTTCATAATCAACTCCCTCTTTCTGAGAAAACCACTGTCGATCATCCAAGTGTTGGTGTCAGTGGGTACATTGCTTGACAATGCTGAGAAAAACAAATATTCATTCTTCTATGGAGAAACATCATCTACATCTACAATGGAGGCTTGATGCTTAGGTCTATCTGAACAATGTTTGGAAAAGTGACCAAACTTATCACACCTAAAGCATTGATTTTTTTCAATTCACAATGAAGGTCTGGACAATGAAGCTCTTTTATTTGGGTTGCAGGTCAAACAAACTGAAAAAGGAGACAAGGGGTCAGAAGTTCTAATCTACTTCCTAAGAATTCAAGAGACTGTATTGACTTGGTGAAACAAAACCAAACTTTGTTTCACCACGTAGGAATCATGCCAACTACCCAAAGCCATTGCAATCTTCAAGGAAATGTGCTTATGGTTTTCATATCATGAATAAATACCTTCCAATCAAACAATATTTATCTAGACATAAGTTAAGAATCCACAGAGTAAGCTCAGGCTAACTTTAGGAAAATTTTATTCCATGTGTAATCTAATTCTAATCTATCACCAATCTATGGTGGAAAAGTTATGCAACCATGCACACTATTTGACAATAAAAGTGGTTCAAATCAAATCATGCATAAGAACTTTTATTATCAGAAATAGTCTATCACAACAATTCTATACACTGTCTCCACCCTTTACAAATGAGGGGCGAGCTTAATTTCACGTTAAGGCTGGCAGACTTCCTCTTTTCTCTTACCATTTCAGACTTAACATGCTGAGTGGATTTCACTCATTCACTTTCCATGTTCATATTCTTCTAAGTGCGGACACTCATTATCCTCTTGAAGCAGATTTGGCAAGATTCCATCTTTTATGCCATGTCACTCTTTGGTAAGCGTGGACCTTGTCAAGTTTCATGGCCAAGACATGTGTCGGACTTCAATCATGTTTGACACATCCCTTTCTTAACATGGGCAGGCTTTGCTGAGTGTTTGTATCAAGAAACAAGGGCAGAATTTCCTTTATGTATTGCTAGCGGACTTTGCTATTTTGTATGCCACTTTTGTATGGTTGGGCGGGCTTAGTCTTAGCAAGTGCCATGTTTTACTCTTGAAGCGGACTCTACTCTCCTCTTTGCTAGAGGACTTCCTTCTCTCTTTTCCAAGCTCTATCATGTGTTGGAACGGCTGGAAGAGATCGACGAAGTTGCTAACATCAATAGAATTGTGGTAGCTTGATATACAAAGTCTATTGATGCCAGGGTTCAATTTGTATGATATTCAGAGTGGTAGCTTAATATAAGTCCACAATACCTTTTTGTAATATCATAGAATAGGGCTCATAGACCGACCTCTAGTCAAAATGTCTCTCAAATGCACAAAAAGGAATGAAATTACTTGAAACCAAGTTTGTGAAGAAGTTAACTCTGTTGCCCACTAGTTTCCCTTAAGAGTCCAATGTGCTAAAAGGAAGCAATATTTGAAGGGCTATTTCTCAGAGACCGTGGGACATACAGACTCTCCGTCAAAGGCTACGGGATCATGTTGGGACCATCTACGTAAACCTCTCTCATTTTTTGCTATCTCGGAGGCATTTTCTTGTGGTGATGAGTTTTCAGTGGAGGGAAAAGTTGGCAGATGCAAGTAGTGTAAACTTGCAAAGTGGTGCAACTTTCATTCTGCAACTCGTATGATGAAACAGACTATTCCAACACGTCCGTATGGGTACGTTTACACTAGGAATGGTCCTCTTTTGCATCCAAATACACCGAATCACTCCGAGCTACATTGGACCGACGATTTCCCTTAAGAGTCATAAATGCTAAAAGGCAGCAATATTTGAAGGGCTATTTCTCAAAGACCGTGGGGCATACAGACACTCCGTCAGAGGCTCTGGGATCGCGCTGGGACCATATACATAAACCTCTCTCAATTTTTGCTATCTTAGAGGATTTTTCCTGTGGTGATGACTTTTCAGTGGAGGGAAAAGTTGGCAGATGCAAGCAGTGTAGAGTTGCAAAGTGGTGCAACTTTCATTTTGCAACTCGTACAACCAAACAGACTATTCCAACACGTCCATATGGGAACGTTTATGCTAGGTATGGTCCTCTTTTGCACCCAAATACGCCGAATCACTCCGAGTTACATTGGACCGGCGATTTTCCTTAAGAGTCCAAAATGCTAAAAGACAGCAATATTTGAAGGGCTATTTCTCAGAGACCATCGGGCATACAAACACTCCATTAGAGGCTACGGGATCGTGTTTTGACCATCTACGTAAACCTCTCTCAGTTTTTGCTATCTCGGAGGCATTTTCCTGTGGTGATGACTTTTCAGTGGAGGGAAAAGTTGGCAGATGCAAGCAATGTAAAGTTGCAAAGAGGTGCAACTTTCATTCCGCAACTCGTACGACCAAACGAACTGTTCCAACACGTCTGTATGGGTACGTTTACGCTAGGAATGGTCCTCTTTTGCACCCAAATACGCCGAATCACTCCGAGCTACATTAGACCGATGATTTCCCTTAAGAGTCCAAAATGCTAAAAGGCAGCAATATTTGAAGGGCTATTTCTCGAAGACTGTGGGGCATACAGGCACTCCGTCAGAGGCTACGGGATCGTGTTGGGACCATCTACGTGAACTTCTCTTGGCTTTTGCTATCTCGGAGGAATTTTCCTGTGGTGATGACTTTTCAGTGGAGGGAAAAGTTGGCAGATGCAAGTAGTGTAAACTTGCAAAGTGGTGCAACTTTCATTCCGCAACTCGTACGATGAAACGGACTATTCCAACACGTCCGTATGGGTACGTTTACGCTAGGAATGGTCCTTTTTTGCATCCAAATACACCGAATCACTCCGAGCTACATTGGACCGGCGATTTCCCTTAAGAGTCATAAATGCTAAAAGGCAGCAATATTTGAAGGGCTATTTCTCAAAGACCATGGGGCATACAGACACTCTGTCAGAGGCTCTGGGATCCCGTTGGGACCATATACATAAACCTCTCTCAATTTTTGCTATCTCAAAGGAATTTTCCTGTGGTGATGACTTTTTAGTGGAGGGAAAAGTTGGCAGATGCAAGCAGTGTAGAGTTGCAAAGTGGTGCAACTTTCATTCTGCAACTCGTACAACCAAACAGACTATTCCAACACGTCCATATGGGTATGTTTATGCTAGGGATGGTCCTCTTTTGCACCCAAATACGCCGAATCACTCTGAGCTACATTGGACCGACGATTTCCCTTAAGAGTCCAAAATGCTAAAAGGCAGCAATATTTGAAGGGCTATTTCTCAGAGACCATCAGGCATACAAACACTCCATCAGAGGCTACGGGATCGTGTTTTGACCATCTACGTAAACCTCTCTTAGTTTATGCTATCTCGAAGGCATTTTCCTGTGGTGATGACTTTTCAGTGGAGGGAAAAGTTGGCGATGCAAGCGGTGTAAAGTTGCAAAGAGGTGCAACTTTCATTCCGCAACTCGTACGACCAAACGAACTATTCCAACACGATCGTATGGGTACGTTTACGCTAGGCATGGTCCTCTTTTGCACCCAAATATGCCGAATCACTCCAGAGCTACATTGGACCGGCGATTTCCCTTAAGAGTCCAAAATGCTAAAGGCAACAATATTTGAAGGGCTATTTCTGAGTGGGGCATACAGGCACTCCGTCGAGGCTACGGGATCGTGTTGGGACCATCTACGTGAACTTCTCTTGGTTTTTTCTATCTCGAAGGAATTTTCTTGTGGTGACGACTTTTCAGTGGAGGGAAAAGTTGGCGAAGCAGTGTAAAGTTGCAAAGTGGCGCAATTTTCATTCCGCAACTCGTACGACCAAACAAATTGTTCCAACACGTCCGTATGGGTATGTTTATGCTAGGGATGGTCCTCTTTTGCACCCAAATACACCGAATCACTCCGAGCTACATTGGACCAGCGATTTCGCTTAAGAGTCCAAAATGCTAAAATGCAACAATATTTGAAGGGCTATTTCTCGGAGTCCATGGGGCATACAGACACTCCGTCGGAGGCTACAGGATCGTGTTGGGACCATCTACGTAAACCTCTCTCAATTTTTGCTATCCCAGAGGTTTTTTCCTATGGTGATGAGTTTTCAGTGGAGGGAAAAGTTGCCAGATGCAAGCAGTGTAAAGTTGCAAAGTGGTGCAACTTTCATTCCGCAACTCGTATGACCAAACGGACTGTTCCAACACGTCCGTATGGGTACTTTTACACTATGGATGGTCCTCTTTTGGACCCAAATACGCTGAATCACTCCGAGCTACATTGGACCGACGATTTCCCTTAAGAGTCCAAAATGGTAAAAGGAAGCAATATTTGAAAGGCTATTTCTCAGAGACCGTGGGGCACAACGACATTTCGTTAGAGGCTATGGGATCATTTTGGGACCATCTACATAAACCTCTCTCGGTTTTTGCTATCTCGGAGGCATTTTCTTGTGGTGATGACTTTTCAGTGGAGGGAAAAGTTGGCAGATGCAAGCAGTGTAAAGTTGCAAAGTGGTGCAACTTTCATTTCGCAACTTGTACGACCAAACGAACTATTCCAACAAATCTGTATGGGTATGTTGACGCTAGGGATGGTCATCTTTTGGACCCAAATACGCCAAATCGCTTCGAGCTACATTGGACCGACGATTTCCCTTAAGAGTCCAAAATTTTAAAAGGCAGCAATATTTGAAGGGCTATTTCTCGGAGACCGTGGGGCATATAGACACTCCGTCAGAGGCTACGGGATCGTGTTGGGACCATCTACGTAAACCTCACTCGGTTTATGCTATCTCGGAGGTATTTTCTTGTGGTGATGACTTTTTAGTGGAGGGAAAAGTTGGCAGATGCAAGCAGTGTAAAGTTGCAAAGTGGTGCAACTTTCATTCCGCAACTTGTACGACCAAACGAACTGTTGCAACACGTCCGTATGGGTACATTTACGCTAGGGATGGTCCTCTTTTTCACCTAAATATGCCGAATCACTCCGAGCTACATTAGACCAGCGATTTCCCTTACGAGTCCAAAATGCTAAAAGGCAGCAATATTTGAAGGGCTATTTCTCGGAGACCATGGGGCATACAGACACTCCGTCGTAGGCTATGTGATCGTGTTGGGACCATCTACATAAATCTCCCTCAGTTTTTGCTATCTCAGAGGCGTTTTCCTGTGGTGATGACTTTTCAGTGGAGGGAAAAGTTGCCAGATGCAAGCACTGTAAAGTTGCAAAGTGTTGCAACTTTCATTCCGCAACTCGTATGACCAAATGGACTGTTCCAACACGTTCGTATGGGTACATTTACGCGAGGGATGATCCTCTTGTAATTGTAAGTGCTAAAAGGTTGGATCAAGCTTGTGCAGGTTATAACAACATGATCTTTAATTGTAATTGTGTTGTGCAGGTTATAATAACGTCATCTTTAATTGTAATTGTCATCTTAAATAGTATTACAGTATAATAATAATAATAAAACCATGTTCTAAAAAACTACCATCAAGGTGATAGGTTAAGTATGATAAAGAATATAGTTTTATTCCTTATGTTGAGATCAACTCTTTTCAGTATGTTAATTCCACATGCTATTATCATACACACCTACAAACCTTATTATTGTGCAATCACAAGAGTGAAAGAGGTTTAAATAACATTATATCTTGCAGTTTAAACTTCTTTCCCTCTAACTTTAGGAAGCCTTGGTAAATTTAATACCTTGACTAGATGACTAAGATACATATTATAACCTAATTTTTAATGATTTGTGTTTTCTAATACATTTAGATAGAATCAAGGGATATTCTATTATCAAATTATATGAAGTGGAGAGAATATCTTATAGTTGATATATTTTTTGGACTTTGGGCTCATAGACCGACCTCCAGTCAAAATGTCTCTCAAATGCAAAAAAAAGAATGAAATTACTTCAAAGCAACTTTGTGAAGAAGTTAACTCTATTGCCCACTAGTTTCCCTTAAGAGTCCAATGTGCTAAAAGGCATCAATATTTGAATAGCTATTTCTCATAGACTGTGGGGCATACAAACTCTCTGTCGGAGGCTACAGGATCGTGTTCGGACCATCTACGTAAACCTCTCTCAGTTTTTGCTATCTCAGAGGCATTTTCCTGTGGTGATGACATTTTCCTGTGGTGATGACTTTTCAGTGGAGGGAAAAGTTGGCAAGTGCAAGTAGTGTAAAGTTGCAAAGTGGTGCAACTTTCATTCCGCAACTTGTACGACCAAACGGACTTCTCCAACACATCCGTATGGGTACATTTACGCTAGGAATGGTCCTCTTTTGCACCCAAATACGTCGAATCACTCCGAGCTACATTGGACCGACGATTTCCCTTAAGAGTCCAAAATGCTAAAAGACAGCAATATTTGAAGGGCTATTTCTCAGAGACCGTGGGGCATACAGACACTCTATCCGAGGCTACAGGATCGTGCTATGACCATATACATAAACCTCTCTCAATTTTTGCTATCTCAGAGGCATTTTTCTGTGGTGATGACTTTTCAGTGGAGGGAAAAGTTGGCAGATGCAAGCAGTGTAGAGTTGCAAAGTGGTGCAACTTTCATTCCGCAACTCGTACGACCAAACAGACTTTTCCAAAACGTCTGTATGCGTAATTTTATGCTAGGGATGGTCCTCTTTTGCACCCAAATACGTTGAATCACTCCGAGCTACATTGGATCGGTGATTTCCCTTAAGAGTCCAAAATGCTAAAAGGTAGCAATATTTGAAGGGCTATTTCTCAGTGACCGTGGGACATACAGACACTCCATCAAAGGCTATGTGATCGTGTTGGGACCATCTATGCAAGCCTCTCTCGGTTTTTGCTATCTCAGAGGCATTTTCCTGTGGTGATGACTTTTCAGTGGAGGGAAAAGTTGGCAGATGCAAGTAGTGTAAAGTTGCAAAGTGGTGCAACTTTCATTCCGCAACTCGTACGACCAAACGGACTGTTCCAACACGTCTATATGGGTATATTTATGCTAGGGATGGTCCTCTTTTGCACCCAAATATGCCGAATCACTCCGAGCAACATTGGACTGGCAATTTCCCTTAAGAGTCCAAAATGCTAAAATGCAGCAATATTTGAAGGGCTATTTCTCGGAGACTGTGGGGCATACAGACACTTCGTCGGAGGCTACAAGATCATGTTGGGACCATCTATATAAAACTCTCTTGGTTTTTTCTATCTCGAAGGCATTTTCCTGTGGTGATGACTTTTCAGTGGAGGGAAAAGTTGCCAGATGCAAGCAGTGTAAAGTTGCAAAGTGGCGAAACTTTCATTCCGCAACTCGTACGACCAAACGAATTGTTCCAACACATCCGTATGGGTACGTTTACACTAGGGATGGTCCTATTTTGCACCCAAATACACCGAATCACTCCAAGCTACATTGGACCTGTGATTTCCCTTAAGAGTCCAAAATGCTAAAATGCAACAATATTTGAAGGGCTATTTCTCAGAGACTGTAGGGCATACAGACACTCTATCAGAGGCTACGTGATAGTGTTGGGACCATCTACATAAAAATCTCTCAGTTTTTTCTATCTCAGAGGTGTTTTCCTATGGTGATGACTTTTTAGTGGAGGGAAAAGTTGCCAGATGCAAGGAGTGTAAAGTGGTGCAACTTTCATTCCGCAACTCGTATGACCAAACAGACTTTTCCAAAACGTCTGTATGGGTAAGTTTATGCTAGGGATCTTCCTCTTTTGCACCCAAATACGTTGAATCACTCCGAGCTACATTGGATCGGTGATTTCCCTTAAGAGTCCAAAATGCTAAAAGGCAGCAATATTTGAAGGGCTATTTCTCAGTGACCGTGGGGCATACAGACACTCCATCAAAGGCTATGTGATCGTGTTGGGACCATCTATGCAAGCCTCTCTCGGTTTTTGCTATCTCGGAGGCATTTTCCTGTGGTGATGACTTTTCAGTGGAGGGAAAAGTTGGCAGATGCAAGTAGTGTAAAGTTGCAAAGTGGTGCAACTTTCATTCCGCAACTCGTACGACCAAACGGACTGTTCCAACACGTCTATATGGGTATGTTTATGCTAGGGATGGTCCTCTTTTGCACCCAAATATGCCGAATCACTCCGAGCAACATTGGACTGGCAATTTCCCTTAAGAGTCCAAAATGCTAAAATGCAGCAATATTTGAAGGGCTATTTCTCGGAGACTATGGGGCATACAAACACTTCGTCGGAGGCTACAAGATCATGTTGGGACCATCTATGTAAAACTCTCTTGGTTTTTGCTATCTCGAAGGCATTTTCCTGTGGTGATGACTTTTCAGTGGAGGGAAAAGTTGCCAGATGCAAGCAGTGTAAAGTTGCAAAGTGGCGAAACTTTCATTCCGCAACTCGTACGACCAAACGAATTGTTTCAACACATCCGTATGGGTACGTTTACACTAGGGATGGTCCTATTTTGCACCCAAATACACCGAATCACTCCAAGCTACATTGGACCTGTGATTTCCCTTAAGAGTCCAAAATGCTAAAATGCAACAATATTTGAAGGGCTATTTCTCAGAGACTGTAGGGCATACAGACACTCTATCAGAGGCTACGTGATAGTGTTGGGACCAAGCATAAAACTCTCAGTTTTTTTTCTATCTGAGGTGTTTTCCTATGGTGATGACTTTTCGATTGGAGGGAAAAGTTGCGGATGCAAAAGGAGTGTAAAGGTTGCAAAAGTTGTGCGACTTTCATTCTACAACAAATGAACTATTCCAACATCCATTATGGGTGATTACACTATGGATGGTCCTCTTTTGGACCCAAATACGACGAATCACTCCAAGCTACATTGGACCAGCGATTTCCCTTAAAGAGTCCAAAATGCTAAAGGCAACAATGAAGGGGCTATTTCTTGGAACCGTGGGGCATAGGAACCTAAAATTCCGGAGGCTATTGTGGATGGCGTTAGGACCATCTCATTAAAATATCCCAGTTTTGCTATCTAGGAGGCATGTTCCTATGGTGATGACTTTTTAGGTGGAGGGAAAAGTTGGTAGATGCAAGTAGTGTAAAAGTTGCAAAAAGTGGTACAACTTTCGTGCACCATCCTTCGACCAAGCAATTCCAACACGTCAGGTATGAGTCACCGTTCACGCTAGGATGGTCTCTTTTGCACCCAAATATGCCAAATCACTCTGAGCTACATTGGACTAGCGATTTCCCTTGAAGTCCAAAATGCTAAAAGGCTGACAATGGCCCGAAGGGCTATTTCTCGGAGACCGTGGGGCATATAGACACTCCGTCGGAGGCTACGAGATCGTGTTGGGACCATCTACGTAAACCTCTCTCGGTTTTTGCTATCTCAGAGGCATTTTTCTGTGGTGATGACTTTTCAGTGGAGGGAAAAGTTGGCAGATGCAAGCAGTGTAAAGTTACAAAGTGGTGCAACTCTCATTCCGCAACTCGTACGACCAAACAAACTGTTCCAACACGTCTGTATGGGTACGTTTATGCTAGGGATGGTCCTCTTTTGCACCCAAATACGCCGAATCACTCCGAGCTACATTAGACCGACGATTTCCCTTAAGAGTCCAAAATGCTAAAAGGCAGCAATATTTGAAGGGCTATTTCTCGGAGACCGTGGGGCATACAGACAAAGTTGCCAGATGCAAGTAGTGTAAAGTTGCAAAGTGTTGCAACTTTCATTCCGCAACTCGTACGACCAAACAGACTATTCCAACACGTTCGTATGGGTACATTTACGCGAGGGATGATCCTCTTGTAATTGTAAGTGCTAAAAGGCTGGATCAAGCTTGTGCAGGTTATAACAACGTGATCTTTAATTGTAATTGTGTTGTGCAGGTTATAACGTCATCTTTAATTGTAATTGTTATCTTAAATAGTATTACAATATAATAATAATAATAAAACCATGTTCTATAAAACTACCATCAAGGTGATAGGTTAAGTATGATAAAGAATCTAGTTTTATTCCTTATGTTGAGATAAACTATTTTCAGTATGTTTATGCCGCATGCTATTATCATTCAAACCTACAAACCTTATTATTGTGCAATGACAAGAGTTAAAGAGGTTTGAATAACATTATATCTTGTAGTTTAAACTTCTTTCCCATGTTTTATTGTTCTTTTAAAATGACTACATATTTACATTATTAATTTGGAGAAGACATTAGATATAAAACAAACATACTATCATATTAAGTGATTAAGATACAATATAAGGAGAACAAATGGATAAAACCTACAAGTTGTTTTATAACCTAAATGGAATTTTAAAAAATATTAGGCTAGGATCTAAAAGGATATTTTGAATGGGAAAAGTCTTTAACTTTACATTACATAAAACACTATTTGTAGAGTATTGTGTACTCAACTATATTAATGGTATGGTTCTCTTTCTATACCTGGTATATGAGAAAAATTTATACAAGTATCTATTTAGGCCTCCAATAGAGGGTCAATACATGTATTGTGCACTCTTCATGTGGACAAGAGCATAGTAGATGTGAAAGTTATGTATGAACTTAATGAATGTAATTTATTATATATAAATAGGAGATATTACAAAACCTGGTTCAAATGAGTATACCGGTAGGAAAGAACTAGGAAGAAAACCTCTGGTTGTAGCTCAATTAATTAAAATAAGTTACTATAGAATTGTCTCAATACACAGTTATGCCCTTCTTACATTGTTTCACATTTCAAAATTGAATTTTTACAAAATTTTCCT
>VDFB02274714.1:29307035-29382059 GCA_007258455.2 Sequoia sempervirens | reverse complement strand
AGACTTTCCATTCATAGGAGTTGACCCAACATGGAAAGAGACCATTGTTTCCCTTCTCGTTGGAGCCAATTGCATGATACTGGTTTTTGTTCTAGTACCCACATTTATATCTTGGATAGAAATACTCGGCTTTAGAGTGTTATCGGTTGAGTCGTTCCCTTGGGTGAGTAATTTTTCCCACAAGGAAGGCCCTCTAAGATAAACAATATTGAGTAAACATATTCATAGTTCCATCAACCTTCATTTAGAAACAAAGGGAGAACAAATGAAATAGGTTTACTCACACTCACAAGATGTTTTGTTCAATTTTAATCCCAAAATGAAGTGTGGAGAAAATTACTTTATCCCAACTTAAGACCACCAAAAAGCCTTTTGATTCTCAAGATCACCATGAGGCATGAGAGAAGTGCATAAGTATTTTCAATGATATTAGTTTGAGTAAGAAATCATAAAACAAAGTAGCACATGTTCATTTTAAGTCCAAAAACCAAAATGAGATATGAAAGTTTCCTTTTTCAATTGTTAAATCCAAAAACCAACTCTAGTAAGTTTGTGTCCTAAAGTTCTTTTTAAGCCCTTTGGTAACAACTAATTGAAGTATTCTTTTTAAGAGCCCCAAAAAGATGCGAATTGATTTAAAAAATACAACTAAATTATAGAATGGAAGCTCTAGATTATCCCAATAAGCATTAAAAAATGATTTTGTGAATTTTAAATTTGATAGCTAATCCTTTAGCTCCAATCTTTCTTTGTCTTCACTTGATTTTAATGCTTGATTTTGATATCAACCTATAAACATTGAAAAGTTATCAGAAATGAGAAGTATGCACATATTGCAAAACTATAAAAATATGCATACGGCATGTCAACTGTTTAAAGAAAATAAAATAGACAAGTCTCATGATGTTGACCCAATAATAAATATCAAAAAATTTCTATTCACATCCGCTTTCATGAAAGGACCATTGATTTTGAAACTTCATATACAAAGCCAAAAACAAAACCTTTCCCTTAGCCTGCTTTAGATCAAAGTGACAGATTAGTGGACATTAACATCTATAAAAAGTATTAACCTCTTTTGAGTTCATAGAAGTTAAACAATTTTAAACATTCACTTCAACCTGCAAAACCAATGAAATTTTAGCAATGGTATGTTTCATTGAAAATAATTCTTGTTCTTTTAAATGATGCACATTTGGTCCTATGGGTAGATTTCGAAACAAACCCCAAGTGTTTTAAAGAAACAAATTAATGTTTTGACTGGGAATAAATGCATCCTTTCAAGCGAATGCAATTTTCAAATATATGAAAGGACAACCAAGAATTGTCTTAAAAGAAAAACTTTCAAGAAAATACATTTGGAAAACATACAAATATCGAATGTAGGTCTTTATTAAGCTATTGCAATCAGTAGGTGTAAAGGACATGCCCCAACATCATTCAAGAAACTTTCAAAGTAATGCAATTGGAAAGTGAATTTAGTTGAGAAGGAAATAGAATATAGAATTACGAACATGTCTTTTCCTAACAAGAACATAAGCATCCCTTTTCAAAAAAAAAATGAAAAACAAAGACTAAGAATACCAAATTCTAAATATAGAAAAAAAAACCTACCTGGCATTGCAAGATGCCAATAAGAGGCATCCCATCAAGGAAGTAATAATTCTTGGATTTTACATTCAATCCACATGTATTCATCGTGCGTAGATAGAGATGGTGGATGTACAAGAATGTTAGCATTATTCAATGGGATCCCCAAAGGTTGTCTTTTGACATTGATGGTAGGTAATTGTAGCTTGAAAATTTAGGTTAAATTGGCTGGGAATTTGTCCTCAAAAATATCTTTAGCATTTCATGGGAAGTATATTGTTTTAGAGGTGACTTGCACCCTTAACCTTTAATGCAGCATTATAAATCACATCAGGTCTCTATTTGATTCAATTTTTCTTCCTATGTCAAATATTGTTAATGAATTTATTGCTTTGATTGTCATTAATGGTGGATTGGTCACACAAGCAGTAAAACTTAGTCTCTGTATCTTATCACATCTATCATTTATGAGGCTTGACACATGCATAACAATGTGTGATCTGAATCAAGATTAGACTGCCAATCATTAAAGAATAGAGGAAACACATATGATATTCACATATGCATGCATCCAAACCAACTTACACAACCCTCATTAAATATGTAAGGTAACAATAATATCATTTTATCATGTCTTAGAAGAAACGTACATCTCCATATGCTTAGCTCAAAACATGTAGCAGAAAAGAAGTAATAAAACCAAATTAGCATCTATGTGATTAATCCATAATTAAGATAGATGACTTCATAGATTTATAAGACCAAGAAAGAATATTAACTAGTTCTTTATATATCTTACCATTTGACACTTGTTCTTATATGAAATGGTGGTCTTAGTTGATTATTTCAAGCTATACAGAGTGAACTCATACTTATGGGCATATGAATGGACTATATCTTTTGATGAAAACTACCATACATTAGAAATAAATGCACTAACTCAACATAATTATCAACTACCTATATTCTTGTTTTGAATTCAAGCAAATAAATATCAATTCATAGAGGCAGCTGGAAATGCGGGGGTGCATAGATATAACCACTGTAAAGGATATGACATAGAAAGAGAGATTCACATCTATGGGCAACCTCACTTCAGTAATGGAATGAATGGGGACAAGCTATTGTTCCTTTTTCATGCATAAGGATACATCTACCACAACATCCAAATGAATGAAAGAAAATGAAACAATAGAGGTATTTTAATCTTCTAGTGGATAGAATAACAAAGCTATTGTTATGATTAAGTTCACGGATTTGGTGTAGTAAAAGAAAATACAGTCTTAAAAAAAGAAAAATACTTTATATTCCTCGCCATTAGAGTAACCCATATTAACTAAACAAAACATAGAATTTATTTTTTCATTTAATGTATGAAATAAATGGAGTTGAACAGAAAAAAAGACTGTGGGTGGGTAACCTCCTTCTAGTGCCATATGTAACACCATAAATCTTCATGTTTAACTCTATCTCATATATCAACATGATGTTAGTTCATAGCGAGCAAATAAAGTGGTGTCCATATGAAATAATTCAACATGTCTAACATTGTAAATAACATAGAAAAGTAAACTAATTGAAAACAAGAAATACACATTGAATACCTATTCTATAGTGGATTGGTGTCACTCTTTTGTGAAAAGTGACCTTTTCCCAACCCTTGACAAGCCAATGATGAAGATGCAATGGAAAAAATTAGCTCTCAATATGAAGAGAGTAACTTTGCATGAGATTGTGGATGTGGATGAAGGATAGCCTCTCCACTTATAGGAGAGAATGATCGAGAGACATGGAAAATTGGTGAATGTGGGACAATGATTAAACCAATAAGAAGGAGCCACTTGTCACCATGTGAATGGGCCAAGGATGTGCAAGTTTTTGTGAATGTTCCAATAAATGACATTAGGTGGCCTTTTCAAATTTCAAAGTTTCCTTGTTGGAGGGAGAAGAAGGGGTCTTAAATGCCTAGTGGGAGACATGTAAGAGGATAATTAATGCTATATTGGAAGGGACAAGTCAACTTGATTTGAATTAAATTTTGAGATAATATTCTCTATTAAGCCCTGTTGGTGGAAACTAGAAGATTTAATAAATTAATTAAAATGATTTATTTGTGCAAGTGGGAAAATCTAGAGGATGGGACTTTCATTAAGATTAGATTTAATCATGATTTAGTTAATTTAAGAGAGGACTAGGTGATTTGACTCATTTGACTTAGATTTAAGGATTAAACTAAATAAAAAATAGATGGAAAATGATAAAGACTTGATTAAATAAAGATTTGATTTACTTAATCAAAGAGGATGATGCTAGTACTAAAGATGAGTTTATTTAATTTAAATGGAAGAATTTCAAGATTGAATTTAATGAACTTGACTTATTTGATGAATGGATGAATATGACATAATTAAATGCATGATGTTAATTTTGCATATCTATCTATCTATCTATCTATCTATCTATCTATCTATATATATATCTATATATATATCTACACATAGATATATACATATATATCTATGTATATATATATGTATATGTATAGATATATGTATATGCATATATATATATATAGATATATAGATATAGATATAGATATACATATACATATATATATACATATGTATATATGTATATGTATATATATATATATGTATATATATGTATATATATACATATATACATATATATGCATATACATATAGATATGTGTGTGTGTGTGTGTAGATATATATATGTATATAGCATTGTACACATTCATTTACAAATTCAATAAGTTGTGTGTTTATTCAAACATACATACATACATACATATATGCACATATATATATGTATGTATATATAAATATATAGTATATATATTTTTTACATCTATATATATATATATAGACACAATACCATAGAAAAATGGATCTTTGGACATTTTCATCATCATTTAGGTCATTTTCCTATGATGCTTAGCCTATTTTTCTTATGTTTAATCTTGTAATATAACTTGTACATTCACATTTATTTAAATTATTAAGATTTTATGATGTCTTGTAAAGGTGTTGTGAAGTGTTGTAACACATTTCTACACTTTTATAGAATCTTCTTATCATAATTAATCTAAATGTTCCCTTTTATCCCTTACTAAGTCTTATTCTAAAGTTTTGTAAAGTCTTGTAACAAACTTTCACACTTTTATAGACTTGTCATCACCTAATTACACCTTTCTTATGCTTTATTTGGCCCCTTTATGGACTTACAAGCCATAATTAAGTGTATTTTTTAATATAAACCAAACAAATATCATTAAATGCAACTTAATTCTGAACACTCACTTGCATTCCTTGAGTGGGACCCATTCAGTATGGGTGGTGAATGAGTCCCTCTTGGCACAAAATTCAAAATAATTTCAAATTTATTTCATGTTTTTATTCATTAAGACCTTAGGTCAACTTGTGAAGTTGTATTTTTTAGGAAATTAGGGAATCAGTGTGTATAAATAAGTGTTTTTTCTATCCATTTTAACCCCCATTCACATATCCATTCAAGTATTCATTCCTTCATCCATTTGAGCATCATAGCATCATTTAATCAAGCAACTACAAAGAATCTTGAAGCAACCATTGGCATATCTTTAGACTTTAACAACAAGGGTTTGGTGATTTTATGATACTTGCATATTATTTTTTCATCATTCCTTTCTCATTTCATTTCTTTATCAAGGGTTTGATTACCAAAGTTGGGTTTAACCAAGGCAAACCCCTATACTCTAACCCTTAACTATTTCCCCCCTCTTTGCATGTGTTTTTGCGAGTCTTTTAGGAAAAATTGTGAAAGAGATAGGTGTTGAAAAGTGGTCAACAAGTCATCAAATCTATTCAAGTCAACAAAGACCTAATTAAAGCTTGGATACATCATTTAACCCATTCTCTATAGTTTCAGTTCCATCATCCTTACAAACAAACAAGTACAGATCTAGACCCACAAATTTGACTTTAGAACTTGCAATTTTTTGTAGGTTGACTAATTCACCATCTATCATGAATTAGTTCCATTTCTAGGTTGGAGAAAGTTTTTTCTAAGGTTTTTAGTTCCTGGCACCTCAAAACCTATTTCAACATAATTTACCAAAAGAAGGACTAATTCGCCATTTGTGGAAAATGAATCATAGTGGTCATCAACAGTAACTTCTAAAACATTCCAAAACCTTCCAGCATCAGCATTATACCTCTAAGTGCACTCCATTCAGTTTCATTAAGTTTTGTTTCCATTTGTTTATGTTTCTAGTTCATTTCAACATATCACACTATGTTTTCAAACACTTCATACTTCTTAAGTTTTGCATAAATAATCAGTCCATTTTATTAGTTTTTTGCATTTAGTTCATTTCATTTAGGTATATTTTCATTCTACTTTCATTATTTTGAGTGAACCACCTAGATTTTTTGGGGGCCTATCTCTCTCCTTTAGTTGAAAAACCCTAATTGAGAAAGAGAGTTATATCATCTTACACCCAAAAAAATCTATGGTTCATTTTGTTGAACCTGCATATTGAACATTATCTTTCTAATTTCCATTTGCATCCTAGGACTCATTGTGTTAGCTATTGTATTATTTTTCATCCTAGCATTTTAAAAATTGTATTAGTGAATATCTCATATAGATTTCATTTTTGCACTTCAAAACATCAAACATACTAAAATTATGCATCTGCATCCTAGTTATGCATTAGAAATGCATAAAAATCATTTAACTTTTTTTGAAAAAATCACAAAAAAATTCATCCCTGGACTCATTCACCACCCTAGGCAAATTAGTCTAGTTTCACTTCTACACAACAATTTCTGTCATTTTCAAACTTTTCTGCATTTCTATTTTCTATTATTGCATTCTTGTTTTAGTTTATAGAATTTTTGTTCTTTGTATTTTATTATACCTATTTTGCATTGCATTTACATTCATCTCGCCTTTTGTGGTATTTGTATAAGTGTTTGGTGGCCTATTGATAATACTTTAGTGAGATGAAGTTTGCAACTAATAGCTTCCCATGATATCACATTCATTGTGGACCTTGGGTTGTCTTGAGCTCCTACTCCTGGGACTGACAATAGTGCATTAGGCATGGATACTACCACTAGTACACCTTTTCCTTCCCTTACAATGCATGTGGGCACACAAATTAATTCCCTTCCACAAGAAAAATTAGTTAACATTCATGAGGACATAACACATCTCCAAGATAACTTGTGTCTTGAAAATATTTCAACCATTGCCATTCCCACTATAGAAAACATCCATCAAATGCTTGAAAATGATGAAGGCTTAGATGTTATGAAACAAATTGTTGAGATATATAAAAAATATGCTTCTTCCACCTCTAGCGTATCTCAACCAGAAAACACCATGGTTAGCCAAGGAGGATCTCATATTCCTCCTCCTTCAACCATCACATCCATAGGTCCACCTATACCACCCCTCAAGTTACAACAACCATGCAACAAGTTAGTCATGTGAATCCTTTCACTATTCCAACTAGCATTCCTAGTTCTTTTGTGGCATCAAATGTTCCATCTTCTACCACCTTCACCCCTATTAGTGTCCCCTTCACCTATCCTAACACTACATACTCTCCATCACTATTCTCCCTGCCAACTCATACTAGTTCCACTAACCCTCTCATGTAACACAACTCTCTCACATTGTTTCTTCCATGGAACAACAAATATCTACCATAAACCAAAACCAAAATGCTCCACTCACCTTTTATGTTCGTAATAGTCTATTATATTTGAAAATATTAAGAACACTAATTCCACAAGTAATTGAGATTCCTAGGTTTAAAAAGTAGGGAGGTGAAGGAGACCCTAATAATCATGTCAATGCCTATACCGCCTTATGCAGTGATTTCATCCTTGACAATAAACTATTAGCTAAACTATTTCCTAGGACTTTAAAGGATACTACCTTAGAGTGGTTTTCCTCTTTACAAAGAGGAAATTACCCAATCATCCAATTCGTTCATTTAATGAATTTTTTTATGCCTTTATAATTCATTTCCAAGTCGATATGACTCCCAAAAAGAAAATGGCTGATTTAATGAGGTTCAAACAACTTGTGGATAAAAAAGTAACTGATTTCATTTCATGCTATCAATCATTGTATGCTCAAGTAGATGTCAAGGTTCCTAATTCACATCTCCAAAAGATGTTTATTGAAAACTTGCAAACCCACATTTAGGATAAATTTACCATGATGAAATTTCCTTCTTTCATGCATTTATGCACAACCCTTTGTGATTATCATAACTCGGTTACTAGTCATGATGCAAAATCCACTTCTAGCCACATTGAGAAGTCTAAACAAAGAAATAAAAAAACCTCATAAAACTTTTAAAAACCAAAAAAAGGCTTCTTACAGTTCAATTCCCCTCCTCCACAACTAACTCAATCCATTAATAATCAAGTGGTAGTCACTAAAGGAGTTGTTCCCTTTACCTATGGGGACCCGAAGAGATAGTTCACCCCTTTGCTTGATACCTTACATAATATAGTGAATTAATTGCTACAATGACAAATTATTTCTTTTCCTATAGTTAAATCACTTGATCCTACTAAACCTTTACCTCCCAAATTTAAACCTAATGCTTATTGCCATTTTCATTGCCAAAAGGGACATGACATAGAACAATGCAAGCATCTCAAACACCTAGTACAAGACCTTATTGATTCTTGTCGTCTATCTGTTGTGTGTGTCAATGATTAGGGCAATAAATCCATTGCTCCCCCCAACCAAAATTTACAATTTTTTACCAATCCAATTCCTAAACACAATGTTTCATTTTTCAAAGCTAGTGAACCTTCAAACACTAATGTCATGAATGTCAATATCCATGAGGAATAGCATGATATTGCTCCAAATGTTACTCATGTTAATCCTATGGCTGAAATGGTGGGTATGATAGATGTTATCCCTTGTAAGGGCCCATAAAACATCTCTCGATATTACTTTTTCTTCTCATGATATACTTAGAAGGGTTCTTGATGGTCCTCTTTACATAGCTGGCTACATCTATGATAAGCCCGCCAAGGGGATATTAATAGATCTTGCATGTGGTGAGAATGATCATGGAAGAGATTTTGGTATTACATGATCTTTATCAAGATGATTATGAAAAACCAATAGTATGCATTAAAAAACATCATGGTTTGTATGCCCTACAATTAGATTGATCATACTCCCATTACATATAGGACCTAAAAAATTGGATGTAACATTGTATATCATTCCAAAGTTGAATCAGTTTCTTCTATGGCTAGGTCATCCTTGGCTTTGCTCAATGAAATCTATCCCTTTAGTAGTTCACAATTGTTTGAATTTTTGGCTTGATAATGAGATATTTACTGTACACCATAGTATCGTTAATCCATTGTATTCTAAAGGTAAATTTTCCTTGGAAGCCTGCTGGCCTAAACCTATTGAATCCATCTCACTTGAAGAGACTTCTTTTTCATGTCCTATCAAAAGTTTAAAGCCAAAGGAATAGTTGAATTGTCTTTTTGCCACATGTCCCCATCCACTTCTGAAACTCCTATCCTAGATGATATAATGCTTCAACCTGAATCCAAAATTGAAAAAACATCACAACCTCAAGAGAAATGAAAATTAAACACTTCACCTTCATCTTGTAAATTCCCAAGAGATATTGAAACCAACCCTGTCATGCCTCCTCACATTAAACACATTTATAAAGAGGAAGAGAAAGTGATTGAACCATCTGAATCTTCTCTTACACCTAAACAACTTAAAAATAGAATAAAAAGAAACCAAGGTTCTAGAGTGTAGGAATAATCGTTGTCTCCTTGCTTGTTAGTTACATACAAAAGAAAATAAAGAAAATCAAAGTCCACATTTGGCAGAAGAAATACCTGATGACCCTCCTCCTCTTGATCCACCAAAAGATAATACAAGACAACCATCACAACAAAATGATTTGATAGAACAACCACAACTCCCGATACACCCTTCATTGGAAAATACCATTTGTCCTATTTTGAACAAATTAAATGACAATGAGGAAACAATAAAAATTTACGATGAGATACATGATGAATTAAATACATTGTTTTCATTATCTATGAGCATCACTGAGATATCTCCTATCCAGAGTGATGAACCTAGTACTTCCCCTAGTTTGACACTTGCAAATGTCCCTTTGGACAGCCAACCACCCTCAAAATACACTGAACATGATTGGGAGGCAGATGACTTGTTAGATGGTTGACTTGCATTTTCCTTTCTAGTCTTTTTACATTTCCCTTTTTGTTTTCTTTTTTTCTCTTTGATCACATGTATGTAATGTTATCCCTCATAATGTGTATTTAATGCTCTCTCTCTCTTTGTGCACTTCCTCTATCTATCCATTCATTCTTCTATATGTTGTACATCGCTTTCACTTTTTCCCTTTTGTTTTTTGTTTTCCTTTTGGGGATGATGCAAGGCATTGAGATCGAAATGTCTCCTTCATGTTTACCCAAAAGTCTTTCTTTTTCATTTCTCTTTTCTTCACTTTTTTTTTCCTTTCAAGGATGATGCAAAGTGTCAAGAGACCCTATGTCTCTTCCATGTTGACTCAAATGGTTCCTTTTCTTTTTTTTTCACTCTCTTTGTGTCATTCTTCCAATTCTATGTATTTAGAGAATGATGACAGTTTTGAGCTCTTTAAACAAAACATTGCAACAATGAACATACTGACCCCCAATTCATAGATCCCTTATGTGTTTGGTGTGTTCCTTTTGGGGGAAATCGTGCTTTCTTTTGTTTCTTTTTCACATGACACATCCTTACTTGAAAACATATGACTTGCAATAGGGGCTTTTCAAGTTGGATTTCATGTCTTGTTTATTTTTGCATTTTGCATTCGCTAATTTAAAGTAACTTCTCATAGAACAGTGTGCAAAAATCTTTAAAGTGGGAGCATACATTGGAATTATTCATTATTCATTTTTCCTTTCTACTAGTTCTTAGTGCAACCTTCTTGTTTCATATGATGTGTTTGTCACTTTTTTGGATGAAATTGGGTGTGATGTCCTTCATAAGTGTGATCTCTCTTAGAATATTACCTTCCTCTTAGTGGCTTGATGTGACACATTGAATCCCTTAAGTTGTGAATATTCTATTCTTTGATTGGTCCTCTCTTGGAGACATTAGACACAATGTTCCCTAAGCTAAGACCTCGCATGAACTAAGCAATAGTCCTTTGAACATTTTTTGCATTTTAAATTTTTACATTTTTCATTTTGCATTCATATGGCCACCATGCATAACACAACTTGCATTCCTATGTTTCCATCCAACTTTTTCATGACTTCTAAGAATACAAATATTTTCTTGTCTCATGAAACACGAACCAACATTTTCCTTTGTGGCACCTTATTAAAGTTATCAAGAGGTATAACTTAGGTATGGTTGAGTGGAAAGCCCATTCTAAGGAATGACTTTCCCTATAGCCACCTGTGGGTTTGTGAGTACATTGTAGTGTCCCTCCAGTTTCAACATTCTATTTAGTTGAGTCTTCTTGATAGATGCTTTAGTTCACTATGATACTATGTTGTTTTTCTTTTTGCGGATGATACATTGACATCCTGGTTATCTGGTTATGTTAGTTTGATGATATTGAGATTGACATGTTTATAATATGGTTTATTTGCTTATGGATTTTCATGTGGTTATTATGCTAAGATGATTGCTTATGTTTTATCTTGTTCGTCTATGTCGGTGAAGAAGATAGTGTAGCATTACTCATTCGCGAGTACCCTGCTACGCTGCAATTCTTTTACACGATGTGTTTTCTAACATAAGTATATATATGTTTTAACATTGATGTTTCCTGTAGACACAATATACTTATTAGTTTTAGGTAACATTGTCTTGGAAAATTTATTGCAATTGTGTAATTAATTATCATTTAAAAAAAATAAAAAATGTTCGATTAACTTTACTCTTTACTCTTTGTTTTACGATAACCAAGACA
This sequence comes from Sequoia sempervirens, assembly GCA_007258455.2. NCBI lineage: Eukaryota > Viridiplantae > Streptophyta > Pinopsida > Cupressales > Cupressaceae > Sequoia > Sequoia sempervirens. Next base: position 29,370,451 of record VDFB02274714.1, on the reverse strand, counting down.
GGGCGTTACAGATTGGTATCAAAGCCAAGTTCTAACACTGGGTGCTCTGGTTCTATGAGCCCATTAGGTTGTCTTCGATGTTAGATTTGGTTGTTGTGTTTTCTTGTTTGTTTTTTTTGTCTTATAATAATACTTGTCTTGGTTTTGTGTAGGATCCTACCTAGGCATTGTGTTAGAGGTCATGGTAGAGGTTGAGGTGGTGGCCATGGGCCAAACCGCCAAGTTACTCCCCCTCCAAGCCCTCATTAGAGTGTTCAGGAAGAACAATTGGGTCTGTAGTTGGATCAGGGAAATGAGGCTCAGATTCTAGAACAGTCAGGGGTAGAGGGATCACAATTACACCCTCTACTAGAAGAGGTCCTAGCTCAACTTGGGCCTAGATAGGAAGTGGAACAAGAGGTGAATAGAGAACATGATAGATCTTCGAGGAGAGTTGATGATACAGTTCAACAGAATGCCATTATTGCAAGTCATATGCAAGATTTGTTGAGGGCATGCCCTCCTACATTTGATGGATCTAGTGGTGGTTTAGAAGTAGAAACCTAGTTGATTGATTTGGGATGATGCTTTGCGATGCATCCTTATGGTAGCAATACCCGTGCTCGTTGTGCCATAATGCATCTTAGAGGCTTTGCCTCTACTTGGTGGTGTTTGGAGGAGCAGAAGCTCCATCTGGAGATTGGTGCAGTCTCATGGGATATGTTCCTAGAGAGATTCAAAGCACGTTTCTTGTCTGAGCATTGGAGGTAGCAACGTGTGGATGAGTTTCATGATTTACGGCAAATGGCTATTTCTGTGGAGTAGTTTGAGCATAGGTTTTATGAGCTCAAACAATATGTAGGTATTGTGGATGATGAGGCGATGTTGGTGCAACACTTCATCAGGGGATTAAATTCTCGTATTAACAGTGGAGTTAGAGTCTTCGAGCCGAAGACTATGGAGGCTGTTGTAGAGAAAGCACGCATCATGGAAGAGAATCTCACTATGGCATTGGGTGGAAACATAGGAGTACATATAGGTAGTGCTCCTATTTTTGGTTTTGTTCAACGAGGTGGTCAGTTACAGACATGTGGTTCCTCTAGGAATCAACAGGCACCCACTAAGGCTGGACAACAACAACAGTGTAATCAACAAAAGAATAAGAATACTCAATCTCAGCTGGGTAACAGTTCTTGATCTCAACATAGTGGTGGTTGGATTTAGAAAGAGAGAGATTAGAGTTGGCAACAAGATCAACGTGATCGTTTCGATCAGCCAACATAGAGTTCTCAGCCTATGGTTAGTGGAGGTAGTTTTCCATGGTCTAGTGTACCTCATGGTGATAGAGGATTTAGGAGGAGTGTAGAATGTTTCACTTGTGATCAACAAGGTCACATTTATCATCAATGTCCTCAGAAAGGCACTTCTGGGTTCAGTCAGAGATCGGCAGCTTCAAAGACAACAGTAGGAGATGCAAGCAAATCGCATAGGGTGTTTACCATGGTGGATAACCGCCAAGTCGAGCACCAGGGTGTAGTCGGAGAGGTTACTAGTGGAGGACATGCATCATTCTTTGAGAACCATGCATGTCCTTCAGTGTTAGGAGTTTTTTCTCAGGGGTCGAGACGTTGACTGGGTATGGGTCTAGTGAGATCCTAGTGATGAGTCTTTTGTCTCTTTGGGGGACGTATTCTAGATGTGTGTTATTTATTTTCTATTTGCAGGCTTCCTAGAGTAAGCCTTATCCTAGGGGGGGAGGATGTAGTGTCCCTCCAATTTTGACATTTTGTTTAGTTGAGTCTGCTTGATAGATGCTTTAGTTCACTATGATACTATGTTGTTTTTCCTTTTACGGATGATACATTGACATCCTGGTTATCTGGTTATGTTAGTTTGATGATACTGAGATTGACATGTTTATGATATGGTTTACTTTCTTATGAATTTTCATCTAGTTATTATGTTGAGATTATTGCTTATGTTTTATCTTGCTCATTTGTGTCAGTGAAGAAGATAGTGTATCATTACTCATTTATGAGTACCTTGCTACGCTGCAATTCTTTTTCACGGTGTGTTTTCTAACATAAGTATATATATGTTTTAACATTGTTGTTTCCTGTAGACATAGCACACTTATTAGTTTTAGGTAACATCATCTTGGAAACTTTATTGCAATTTTGTAATTAATTATCATTTTAAAAAATTAAAATTGTTCGGTTAACTTTACTCTTTACACTTTGTTTTAATAGTAACCAAGATGGGGCGTTACATACATACCAGCTGAGCATATTTTTCTCACCTTTTGGTACTTCTTACCCAAAGGATAGCCATTAGTTTCATCACCCCAGAGTGAGTATTCATTTTTCTTTTTCAAACAAATAGCCTAGGTCTGATCCACAACTAGCTGGAAAAATGATCGAAGCTTGATTCAACCTTTCCTTTTTCTTTTTCTTTTTCTTCTTCTTTCTCGTGTGTGTTCCTTTGTTTGTATGTGATGTTTTCCATGGGATATTCATCTTGGGGGCTTGATCACCCCTCTTGATTGTTGTTGTCTCATCTTGCTAGCATAAATACATTTGGATCCCTCTCAATATGTATGGCTACTTTAGTGTGAGTTTGAAGTAAGTTCATACTCTCACTAAAGTGGAGGCTATATGAACCATAGAAAAATGGATCTTTGGACATTTTTTAGGGTCATTTAGTTCTTTTTCCTATGATGGTTGGTCTATTTTTCATAGATTTAATGTTGTAATGTAACTTATACATTCATAGATCTATTTAAATTATTATGACTTTATGATGTCTTGTAAAGGTGTTGTGAAGTATTGTAACACATTTCTACACTTTTCTAGACTCTTCTTATCATAATTCATCTAAATATTCCCTTTTATCCCTTACCAAGTCTTAGTCTAAAGTCTTGTAAAGTCTTGTAACAAAATTTCCCACTTTTCTACACTTTTCATCACCTAATTACAATTTTCTTGTTTATTTAAACCCTTTATGCACTTGCATGTCATAATTAAGTGTATTTTTGAATATAAACCCAAAAAATATCATTAAATGCAACTTAATTCCTAACACCCACTTGCATTCCTAGAGTGGGACCCATTCACCATGGGTGGCAAGTGAGTCCCTCTTAGCACAAAACTCAATTTTAAATTTCTTTTGAGTTTTTACTCATTAAGACCTTAGGTCAGCCTGTGATGTATTTTTTAGGAAATTAGGGCATAAGTTTGTATAAATTGGTTTTCTATACATTTTAATCCCCGTTCACCTATTAATTCAAGTATTCAATCTTGCATCCATTTGAGCATCATATCATCATTCAATCAAGCAATTATCAGGCATCTTGGAGCATCCATTGACATATCTTTAGACTTTAACAAGGTTTTGGTGATTTTATGAAACTTGCATATTATTTTTTCATCATTCCTTTCTCATTTCACTTCTTTATCAAGGATTTGATTAACAAAGTGGGGTTTGACCAAGGGAAACCCCTATACTCTAACCCTTAACCATTTTCCCCCTCTTTGCATGCGTGTTTACAAGTCTTGTAGGACATTTATTCAAAGAGATAGGTGTTGAAAATTTTTCAAAAAGTCATCAAATCTATTCAAGTCAACAAAGACCTAATTTAAGCTTGGAGACATCATTCATCCCATTCTTTGCAATTTTAGTTTCATCATCCCGACAAGAAGACAAGTACAAATTTGAACCCACAAAGTTGACTTTAGAACTTGTAGATTTCTCTAGGTGGACTAATTCACCATTTGTGGTGAATCAGTCCCATTGCTAGGTTGGAGAAATTTTTTTATGAGGTTTTTAGTTCCTGACACCCCGACACCTGCTTCAATAGAATTTACCAGAAGTAGGACTAATTCACCATCTATTGAAAATGAGTCCCAGTAGTCATCAATTGCAATTTTTCAAACATTCCAGAACCTTCCAGCATCAACATTCTACCTCTCGGTCCACTCCATTCAGTTTCATTAAGTTTTGTTTTCATTTGTTTATGTTTCTAGTTCATTTCTGCATATCACACTGTGTTTTCAAACACTTCATATTTCCTGAGTTTTGCATAAATAATCAATCTATTTTATCTATTTGTTGCATTTATGTCATCTCATTTAGATATATTTTCATGGTAATTGAATTAATTTGAGTGAACCACCTAGATTTTGTGTGGGGTCTATCTCTCTCCTTTAGGTGAAAAACCCTAATAGAGCAAGAGAGTCATGGCATCCTACACCTAAAAAAATTTATGGTTTAGACACATATATGTACAAAATATATATATATATGAGTGTTTCTATGTGTGTATATATATATAGAGACAAAAACACTCATATATAGATGTATATACTTATATAATGAAAATGCAAGTTGAGCGATAACCAAAAATAGTATATACATATACAATGAACACATAGATTATTGAATTTTTGAATGGTATTGCAAGGAATAATTCATTGCCAAAAACAACCACCATTTAGTTATAACAAATAAAGGACACTACATAAATATAATTGTTAAATGCACAGTTCATGAAAATAACTATAAGTAGAATGTACAAAGCATAGTTACAACAAATGTAAGATGTAAGGTAAATAATATATGATAAAAATTATTGATATTTCAATAGACGTAAAACATTTAATAATAATTAATAACACATTTGACAGTAAATGAAATAATTTGTGTTGTATTCAATAGAAATAGGATATAAATTTCAACAGAGGTAGATCAATTATAGACTTGATTTTTTCAGAAATGTGCATAGAAAAGTAACCAAGGGTTTCATAATAATAATTCCTTACTCATAGTAATACAAAAGTGTTTTCAGATAGATGCTAAGTATTCTAGGAAATGGTTTCATGAGATTAATTCCTTAAGCACATGTATTTGAAAAAATCCAAGCAAGATTTTTCACATATATGGCATATAATAAATGGGATTGCTGATTTATGCCCATATTCACATGTGTTTTTTATAAAAGGGTTGAAGTAGACCAAAAAATAATTTTATGCAAACATGTGGTCAAACCCATGAAATTCCTCATCATTTAAGGAAATAAAATCATTAAACATTGGATTTTACCAGGTCGTGCGCACATGCTATAATTGGGAGAGGAAATATTTATTTAACCCTAAAAAACCATGGGAGAAAAACCACCACCATGAACTGACAAAATCAAATAGCACATGGTGAAATGGTGTTGAATAAAAATGATTTATTTCATAAATAATTAGTAATAATTTTTCAATCATTAAATAAACCCTTCACGAGTCATGAAAGATGCAGAAGAAAATGATTAACCAATACCATTATTTTCATATTGAAATGAGAATGATGTTTGTTGTTACCTCAAACTATGGAGAGCAGTAGGAGCCATGGAGAGTTGAAGAAGCATTGGAGAAGCTTCCATTTCTATGAGAACATTCTAGCCAACACAAGATGAAATGATGGAAAAGAATGGGATACCCTAAGAAAAACATTAAGCATATGCAATAATCAAACCGGAAATGAAGTTTAATTGGGGTGTAATGGTTTTGGTGTCTGGTGCTAATGTTTGGCGATTAATGTGTAGGTATGATTTTTAATGTGCACCAAAATAAACCTCTAAGTTGCTAACATGAATTAGACCCATTGACTTTTGAGTGGACTTGAATGACAAAAAAGTTATAATTACATGTTAATAGTGATACAATTAGGCTTTTTTTTTGTGGTTATAGCGGGTGGCCACAATCAAGATGTTAGGTGGTGATGAGCTAACAACACCTCTAAAACGTGACTTTTTAACACCTGTGTGCATATTGAATACTCCCGGATTTGACTGAATTTCCCACAAACCAAAAAAATAGCTATAAGCACTTAACTTTTGAGCAAATTAAAGAATCCAGAATATTTTGTATCGATTTGATGTAAGGTTTGAATTCTACGGTTGCACAAAGTTAGCCTTGATGGATACTGGGACATCTCCCCTAAGGAATTAATAATTTCATTTGAAAAAAATTGGAGTTTTTAATTTTCATTTTTCAAAATGTAAGGTGGTAGATGCACTAGCTTCATCTTTTACAATATTGTCTTGTATATTTGTTTTGTTTATTTTTGTAATGCATCCCCTTTCCTTAATTTGTGTTCAAAATCTATATAATCTTAAGTTCCATGAAAAGTTAGATCTTTAATTAAAATAATTTCAAAATATTTTAGGATTTTAGAGTCTATAGTCTTTTATATTTTAGCATATTCAACAAAAAATATCTTTATGGTTTCAAGTCTCACTTAGATCATGTATTCTTTAGTAAATGAATAAATGCCTCATAGTAAAATACTTTTAAATGTGTTACAATAGGATTTTTACCTATCCACATTTCATATACTATGCTATCCTTAACCATAGAAATATGAGAATTATTTTTTAAGGTAAGATAAAATACTTACCACCTTAGCCCAAAAATTTGATGCATTCAAGACTAGGGAACCTTATTAGGCCACCCAATCTTGCAGCCTATTCAATCCAACTTCTCCAACTCTATTTTTTTTTCACATTCATTTAATTAAAACCATAGATAAATCCACTGAAATAACACTCAAAACTCATGTAGACAACAACAAGATTTATGCAAGTCATCTATCTTATATTCAATCTTCAAAGCTATTGGAAAGCTACATGTAATAAACCCAAACTCTTCATTAACATAAATTCATGAATGAATATTTTAAATCTACTACAAAATTTCTTCATTACCAACAAAAATCACTAAAATACATACATTTAATTCTCAACATAATCTCTATTTGCTACAAAAATCATCTACATGTAAGATGAAGAACAAATATGTGAAATTCCACCACAAACCCATCACCTTCTATCTTTCACTGCTCCCAAATTAACATGAATATTTTAAAATTCCAACATGGGTTTTGTGTCATGTTCTTAGCTTTATGGATTTAAAATCTTGATTTTGTTACCATATGAGAAATTTATGCCTGATTTACTGAAACTAGGTCTCACACCCATGACCTAAACAATCTCCTTCTTCCCCAAATGCCAGTCTAACCTCTACCTCCTCCATTTTGGGTGTGGGATTCTTCTTCTTTCCCTATTGATATTCCCTTCCTACAATATTTTTTATGTTTTACTAAAAAATTCCTCCATCATCATTCCAATACCTCAAGCACTTGCACCAAGAAAATTCCAATACTAATGGCGAACAATTTCAAATTTTCGGGAGTCACAAATGAATAAAATATAATATCTCCCAACCTAGCTATGGGAATTTATTTCCAAAGTATAATCTGATTTTTTAACTAAATTAAATGATTTTACAATTTAAATTCATGTAAAAAACAAGTGTATGGAAAAGGGATCCCTTTAAGGGTTGTTGAAGGAAGAAAAATCAAGAAATATATCATTCTTACAAGACCAACATCACACCAAAATTTAGTAAAATAAAATAAATATTTTTGGGTATGCAGGACTACATGGTACCCCTCGATGCTCCTACATCAATCACCTAGGGTTAGAAGAAATGTTTCATGAGTTGGAGCTCATGAACATTTTAAGATTCCATGTTTGTTCTTCAACCATTTTTCTTCCTTATCAATTTGTTTCTTCTTCTTTATCCTGCTTTGAATCTTCATGTCTCTCCCTTCTTTCATCTTTCATCTCTTTCTTCCTCTCATCAATGCATCTTGCCACACCATCTTTCATATTTCCATTCCAATTTATCATTCTCAACACCTACATACAAATTGGCATTAACAAATTCATAGAAATCAATGAATTCTATTTTCTCACATTTCTCACCTATTTCTCTTTCATCCTCCTCTTTTTCAAAAGTCATCATACCTTGTTTTTTCATTTTGTAACATATTACTTCTTTCCCTAACCATCTCTCCCATTTTGACTTTCTTTCACCATTTCTCAAAATACAAATCAGCTTTAACATCAACTTCAACAAATTTTGAAAAGTCATCAATCATCTTAATTTTCTTCTCTTCCCCTACTAGTGTATCATTAATTTCAATATTCTCATATCCATTATTGTAAACCATGTCATTTTAATGTGAATCAACCTTTTCTTTATCATTAATTTTTTTTGAAAATTTAAATTTTGCCTCAATGTTTGTTGCAACTTTTATTTCACTGGTTGTTAATGCAAGCCACTCCTTTGCAAATAGTACAATCTACATTAACAAGTCATTTCTTCTTCATTTTTTACCACTCCTTCAATTTCCTTATTCACTATCTTCATTTTTTGTTGCAAATTTTGATGTAGATCAAGATATGGGGGGTTTTATCAAACTGCCCAATCTTGCAACCCAAGAATCAAAAGCCACATTTTTTCACAAAAATCAATAAAAATTTTGATAATGAAAATATGAAAACACATAATTTATAAAGTTCTAAAAAAAAATTATTCAAAATTACCCATAACAAATAGGATGCATAAATGTGTAGCAATATAATTTATTTTCATTGTTCAACTTGCAACACTATTTCACATTTTCATATAAATTCATTTATAGAAGTTTGTGCAGCCATAGAAGCTATAGAAAATTATTACAAAAAAAATTTAAATTTTTTGTGTGAAAGAAAACAACATCCAAAATAAATTTCAAAAAACTCCTCTTCATATCATCCTCCTACACTATGAAATTGCCTCTCTAATCTACAATATTCAACAGACAACTATACGATCTTCAACCATGGATTTCATAATCCATTTTCTAATATAGAACACCTTTAAAACCTGCAATAAAAATTTCTTCACACCCTCCTACAACAATCCCATGCCTTCCTTCCCCTCCTCCCCAAAAATCTAGAAGCAACAACCTCCAAAAATTGTCAAAAATCCTTCCTTTATGACTCAACTAACTCCATTTTTTTTAGACTCCCATTTTGAATGTCCCACTTGGAAGAATATCTTGAAAATACAATAAAACAAAAATAAAACATTATATTCTCAATAAATCAAAATCAAAACCACTTCCAAGTTTTTTCCAAGAACAGGTAACAACTAAGATTCCCACTCCTAGAAAATAGGTCGAATCTTGAAAAAAAAAAAGAATATTGCAACTCAACTTGGGTGCCCAAATTCTCCTTCCACCTGTAAATTCCCAAAAATCCATGCCCAAGATAGCCTTTTTGATTTTATACTCAAATTTTCTTTTTAAAAAAAAATTCACACCTCAACATTGCCACCTAAACTATCTTCCACACCAATATTATTTTGCAATAGAAATTAGGGCCAATTATTCAATATATTATTTATGCCTAATATTACAATTTATTTCCAACTCCAAAATTACAAAACTTTAGGAAATTAAAATATTTTGTCTTTTTGGTTGATGAGGATTGCCATTGACCATGGATGCTCTTGCATCAAACACCCAGGGTAAGAAGTTTGTGAGCATACACTCACAAATATATGCATTAAAAAAAAAGTTCTATTTTTCCTCTTTTTACAACATCTACCTAGAACACTTCAAATACTTCTGCAATTGCATTTTACTCTCTTCTTTCTTCTGCCATACATAAAACTCCTCTTTCTCAACATTGAATCACTGTAACCTAAACTCCTCCACCAATTTGTACCAACACTCTCCTCTCCAATATCATACCAATATTTTCCTACATTGAAATCAACACTAATGACATCCAACTGTACTATATCCTCTTTATCCAATAATTAATCTTCTACACTCACATGCAAATCATTCTTCATAAATTAAAATTAAATATTTTTTAACTCTTTCACATATTCCTCTATTGTTACTCTTGAAACATCTATTTTCTCACTATTTGCTGCAATATTTTCTTCTTCATACACCCTATTCTCATCCTCATCATAAAAATAAAACATATTACGCATTACCTCTTTCTCAACAACCTTCACATTGTCATTGTTTGTTGTCACATCTTCTTCACACTCATTCTCTACTACTACAACCTCAGTATTTTCAAAAACTACATCCTTCATTTCATCCTCAACCACTCTTTTAATATCTTCTTTTTACTCTTGTAGTGACCCTTCGCATTCCACCCTGACTATGTGGTGTAGGTGCACCCAAACACATGATGGTTTTAAATGAAGGTTAGCATGTCAAGTCTAGGTGATAGGGTCTTTCTACACTATGAAAGGTCTATTTATGCTAAATAAGGTGTGATAAGACCATTTGATATGTATTTGGGTGGTATTGAGTCTTAGGACTCAGAAATTAGGAAAAAGTTACAAAAGATGCAAATGTTGTCAAGCCCAATATTGTCAAAAATGCAACTTCTAGGAATATGAAGGGTCTAGGAAGTTTAAAAGTCAATTATGAATGTAGGGTAGTTGAATTTCACATGGAACATGTATCTAAAGCCTCTTCAAGGCTTGAAGATGGATTGATGAAGTTTGTAATGTGATTCCCATTGAAAATACAATGCTTAATTCTGCAATTTTATTATGTTTTTAATCTTTTTAGGATCTATACAACCTGTACAGTCTGTGGCATGCATTCAAATTCATTATATTTAGTGGAGGAATGTTTTAACTCTCATTTAATTGAATTTTGAGGGTCTAACATTGTGTTTTGTGAGATTTCTCTTAAAATATTTGTTGTTGCCCTATTACATAGACTTGAGGGTTGAGGGTCATCTAAAATGGAAAATTGACCCATTCCACTCTCTATATCTATTTTATCTCATGCAATGGGTCCAACTCACTATAATTTAGGTGTCTTCATGTTTTGGTAGGCTGGGGAGTTGAGTTTTTCAAACTAGGTTGATGCCCTAGCGCTAGTTAATGCTTTTTTCCATGTGAAAATGGTGAGTTAGTGATGGGTTTTGATGAATTGTTGTTGGAACTATCCATGTGACTATATATTGAGTTTTTTTAGGGTGAATTTGAAGTGTTGGAAGCATTTTTTGAGTCTGATAAGCCCAGGTGATAATATTTTTAGTAAACCCTAGGTTATTTGCATGAAATGAGAGGGTTTCTTAGATCAATCTTCTAGAGGTTATAAATCTAAGAAATGATTAATGAATTTTTGGTTTTGTATCAAAATTAGTGACTTTCTATGGATATTTGGTAAATAATTTGAGTTTAGGAAGTACTTCCTTTGAAAAATAGGGCTAATTAAGTAACCTAAAATAGGGGCAGTCTAAAGGTTTTGAAATTTGTTGCAAAGAAACCTCATGGTAACTGTTGGTATATTTTACTGGCTTATGTTGTGATTCTTAGAGGGTGTCTAGAATTTATGTATGGAATTCTCTAAAATATATTGGGCAAAGTTAGGTTTTGAGGGTTGCAAGCCTATTGGGGAGTGTTTGGAATAAGTTGAGAGAATTGTGTTGTAAGGGTTGTTTCCTTGGTTGAATTAGGTAAATTTGAGTTGGATAGAGGTTCATCACCACCTTTATTACATCAAGTGGTATCATATCTCAAGGAAAAGGTCTCTTGTGGTGAATTTTGTAGGTTTGAAGAAAAGTGATTGGAAGGTGATTTTTTTTTTGGAAAGATGCCTCTGAAGGGTGTTGGTGCTACTATAGAGTTGTAAGAACTAAAGGAGAAGTATAATAATATTTTGGAGTCACACAATATTGTATTGGAAAGGTTTTCTACCTTAGAGACAAAGCAAAGAAGATATGAGAATGTTGAGAGTGAAACAGAGGAGGAAGATGAAGAATATGAAGGTATGGATGAGGACTTAGATCTTGAAGATCAAAGGATGGAAAAGCTACTCAAGGTAGTAACAGGTGATTCATTGTAGTTAGAGGTTTATATTCCTATGTATGGTGGAAATTTAAATGAAGAAGAGTTGGGGTATGTGCAGGATCATGATGGGCCAAAAAGTGGCAATATTATGGGTATTTGTAGGGTATGTGGCTGACAACTTTTTTTAACCCAAAATTGATGAAACGAAAAGGGTTTTTAGAGGAGATACTCAGATTTCCAACACTTTCCCCTATCTCTTTAATTTGAATTTAATAAATAATTATTATTCATTTTCTATTAGAATTACGACTAAAGTCTTGATCGATAGGTTGATTGAAAAACATCTATAACTTTCAAACGGTATCACATTTTTTGAATCTGAAACATGTGTCACATTCTATGCTTCACATACATAGGATTAAATAAAGAAGAAATAAATTTCATGAAGTTTTGACCAAGTTAAGGTGGTCAGACATTTGAGTTTTTATATTTTTGAAAAGTTGTAATAAAAAATTCATAATTAATTATTTACTTGGAAAAAAAATACAAAAAAATATGCATCACATCCGGACATGAGTCCTCTACTTATATATAAAATATTATAAGAAAATATTATCATTTTATTATGGTTAGGGTGGTGGCAGGACACCTACTTCTTATTTTTCCTAAAATTTAAGTACTCATTTGAAATTTCAAATTTTCACCAAATAGATTTTATTTATTTTTAAATAAACCTAGTAGTTTAGAAACTACATTCAATTTTCTACAGATTCTATTGTTACATATTTTTGAAATAATATAGATAGCTTATTCAAATTTTTACATCAAGTTGCCTAACACTGATTTTTTCTAAATTTTTTGCCACTTAAGGGCCTAATTTTTCCATGATTATCCTACACATACCTGTTGCTCAATTGAATTTCTTCTTTGGACAATCACTTTGAGATTGAATATATTTGGGATGAATAGAAGGTGAAGGTGGAAAAGACTAAACTGAAAGGTCATGCTCTTCTTTGGTGGGACTATGAGCAAGAAAAAAGGAGAAAACAAGGCAAGTCAAGGATAGTTTCTATGGACAAGATGGTACAAAGACTGAAAGGTAAGTTTCTTCCAAAAAGATAATGAAGTTCAATTATATAAAAGATTGCAAGGATTTAGAAGTCAAGTCCTATTTTGATGAATTATATAAATTAAGTATAAGTTCAAGAAGGGATGAAGATGAAGTTGAAAAGTGGCTAGATACTTAGGTGGTCTTAGATTCAATAGACAAGATGAATTGGTTGTTGCTAACACAAATAACATTGAAGAATTTTTTCAATTGGAAATCAATGTGGAGGAAAACATCAAAAGAAGGAAAGAGAAATCTATTAGAGGTAGAGGTACTAGTACAAGAGGGAGATGATCAATCCCTACATCAAAGCAACCATTTGAGGAACAAGAAGAAGCAAACAAAGGTAAGGAGAAAGGTTTCGATGTAAGAGGAGGATTTAGGGGTTCTAGAGGTAGAGTCAGTGGTGGCAGAAATTTACATTTTTTTGTAGGGAGATGTTATAATTGTAATGAATATGGTCATCCTTCGTGGAAATTTCCTAAAAAATTTGCTAGTTCATTTAGTGGGGGTGAAAAGAGGACTAAAAGGAAAGCTCAAATAGCTCAAGAAGAGGAGTGAGAGAATACAAATTTTTCAATTTTACATGTCGATCTGGAGATAGGTGAAATGTTGAGGATGAGAAAGACCATTCTTAAGGCAACAAAGGAGATGGAGACATTGCAAAGAAAGAATATTTTCAAGACCACATGTAAGTATAAGAATAAGGTATAAAAAATATTCATTGATTTAGGCTCTACTCAAAATATTGTGTCAAGTGAGATGGTTAATAAATTGAATTTACAAAAAGTTCCTCATGAGTTAGCTTATAAGGTCTCTTGGTTGAGTGATGGGCAATATCTTTTGGTCAATGAACAAGTTGTTATTGAATTCAAGATTCGAGGTTATAAAGATAAGGTATTTTATGATAACTTATCTATGGATTGTTGCCACTTACTCCTAAGTAGGCCCTGATAGTATGATAGTCATGCATTGTATGATGGGAGAGAAAACACATACACTATAGAGAAAGATGGATGTAAATTTGTTTTGACTCCTTCAAGGTGGAAGATGAAAAAGGTAAGGATAAGGTGATTATGTGTGCAGGGAAGGAACTTGTAAATTTTTTAAAAGAAGACAAAAAGGTGGATGTTGTAGTCCATTCAAGGCATTAGAATGTTGGGACAATAGGGGAGAAAGTTGCTTCAATTTTGTTGATAGTGAATTGGAATAAGAATGTTTTGGTTGGTACAATGGTGTGTCCATTGGTTGGAAGCATGGTGAAACGACAAGTAGTAAGATATGTAGGTACAGTTGCTTGTACATCTAATGGTACAATGGTACAAAAGGATGACAAGGAAGGAAGTTTCATGACAGTGATGCATGGACAAAGTGGACAAAGAGTTGAGGGTGAATACAAGCATGAGGATGAGGTAAAAGGGAAGTAAATTAAAATAATTACTAACAATTGTTTGTTTGTACTTGTATAAAATTAAACACATCATCAAGTTTTGATCAATATTTAGAAAGAGGGAAGACATCAGGTCTTGTAATGCCCCGTCGTGCAAACCCCAAAGGAACAAGTAAACACACAACAATTTTTTTTTAAGAACATAAGAAAAGTACTTAAGTATTCCAACATTAACAATGTTCTAAGTTGCACAACTAAATGCCTTGGGGTACATGAGGTGACTTTACTAAACTAACCCATAACAAAGATAATAAATGAAATATTAAATAACCAATAATGTAAATCCATTCATTCACAATATCAAGAAAGATGTGAATATACCAAATTAAACCATACAATCATATGACAATAAATGAATCACATGGCATGGTAGTACAATACATCTGTCTGAAAATACATCTCAATAATCACATATAAAAATTACATTGTAATATTCCCAAAATACATGGGAGATGATACATCAATAAATAAATTACATCTTAAGTATAAACATACATCTGGTACATAAGAACACTCGATCAACAACATCTGCCAAAACCTTGCAATGAAAGACACAACTGCAACCAAAGGGAACCCAACAGGGTACGAAGCACGTTCCACCCAACCACCCCCTACTGGGAGTAGACAAGGAAGGATCCCCGACCAATCACATCTAATAGTACACAAGACTAACTCCAGACAAGATAACATAATATCACTAGACCACACTGAAAATTAAACAACTATAAATCACCAAAAGATATAACAATAGACCACTTCAAAACATAACAATAAATCACTTTCCAAATATTACAACAAGTCACGAAACACACCATCAATAAATATCAAGTCAAAATATCAATATACTACCTCTAGAGAACTTCAATAAAACAACACAAATGGAATGTTAGAGGAGAGTGTCATCGCATGGCTTAACATGGATTATCCAGACAACCTATCACAAGGTGCCGCCTTCAACTATACATGGATTATCCAAACAACCTAGTTTAAGGTTCTGCCTCCATCTATGGTTCTCCTAACAACCTATCTCAAGATGTCGCTCCATAGGGTTACTCATGCAGAATCGTTAACCTTTCATGAAGACAAGGAAACGAGCTTGCCAACCATGGCCTTCTCAGTCCCCTTTAGTTTGTGATAGCAATAATAGGTGGATGAGGCATCATAATTATCTTATTAATGTTTTAACCACCCACCCATGATTAATTACTTAGGTTATCATTGATTACTCTAACTCTACGTGGGTTACCCTGCCAGCCCCTTTGTGCACCGACCCCCACTTAGAGCCACTCTCTCTAAACACTCAACAAAAAATATCCAACACAAAAGGATTGTATCAACAAGAAATATTGAACCAATCAAATGGATCCTCCGCAAGGCACAACCATCTCGCCAAAACATATGAAACACAACATCAATATTCTCACCTCTGGAAGTCCTAAACAACAACTTAAGTTCCTATAACAAGATAAGCTAACTCTAGGGTTTTTCCCACAAGACATAGACCCGAATAAAGGAAAATAAAATTTAATAAAATGAATAATCTTGAGAGTAACCATAATATAACAATGTCATAAAACCATTTCAAAACACAATAAATTTTGCCAATAAATCAATTGCTCAAGAAAATTCAATTTAATTAAAAAAACATAATTTATCCCTAATTTTCTCAACTACACTTTAGCATTGCAATTTTCTTAAAATTATCATATTAAATTCATAATCCCAACATATAACGTCTTTTATATATAAAAATATAGATATATATGTATATACACTTTTATACGTATATACATATATATGTATATATAAAAAAAATTATATATATATATATATATATATATATATTACAATCCAATATTTAAAACTTATTATAAAATTAAACAAATTAATATATATATATATATATATATATATATATATATATATATATATATATATATATATATATAACATAAAAGTTACATTCAATACCAAAGGAAAATCACACACAACTCATAGAAAGCCCACAATACATATTATTGTGGGCAGGTGGGTACACAGCCCCCACTGGCTGTGCCTAGCAGCCTTGGCTACTGTGCGCAGTCAATGGTGGTTTCTTATATATATTTAATAGAGATTCGGAACAATAATATAAAAAAATAGATTTTTCAAGAGACCCAATATGAACCTGGCATGTAAATTCAACCCACAATAAATTTCACAACTAAATTATATTGAAGAACTTCAGAAGATTTTATTATAGTTTCCAAATGAAGAATTCAAGGGTTTAATACAAACAACTTTTCAATCACAGATCCTCTTTCAAAAGTAGAGAAGTTTATTTTCAAAACATGACAGACAAGATTTTATTCATATAATATTAAATCTAAAGAAATAATAATTTGAAAGAACCTGGAGTCCTTTGTTTGATGTATAATCCAACACCAATAGCTTTCTTCCTTCTTGCAAGTAGATTCCCCGTTGAAGTTTCTTCTCAATTTTCTTTCTTCAGCTCACTTCTAAATTAGTCTTTTTTTTAATCTTTTCTTACAGAACAACTTTTTCCAAGAAAAACCAAACAAAACCTATCTTTTCTTTTCTTTTATAAACCCAAAACCTAGAAAAACCTTTGTGTGTGTAAAAACAAAAAAAAAACCCTCACAATAAAAATAAATAAAGCTCGTCCTCTTTTTCCTCAAAAAACCTCTCCATTCATTGGTTCTTTTCCTTCTTTTTAAAAGCACACACTTCTTAATTATTTCCTAAAGATATTCTCTACATATTTTCTAATTTAATATTAGGAAAAAGCTAATATATAATTATCATCATCATTATTTATTTAATTTAATTACTTACATTTTAATTGATTAAATAACTTTTAAATTTACAATATATTTAAAATTCAATGTTTAACTAACTTACAATTTAATCAAAGCAACAAGACAACATTAATTAATCTTATGAAATAAAGATTAATTAAATAACCACTAACCATAAATAAAATAAATAATGAATAATCAAACTACACAAAGATAAGGATAAAAACTCAATCAGGACACAACAAAACTCAAACCAAGATGACAGACTTGGGACAGGGACACTTCCTTATCAACTCCCCTTTTCCACATTGTACCCGTTGGGTTAATTTAATGCTCACCCTGTCCTATCGAAATAGGTGGAATTGAGACTTTATTCCAGCAATTCTTGCATACCAACAAACGTCAAGTAACATATATATATATATATATATATATATATATATATATATATATATATATATATAATCAAAAACATCACATCCTGAGAAGGAATTATAGCATAGCAAGGCACTCATAAATGAGTGGTGCTACACTATCCTCTCACCAGAGTTATACTAACAATACAACATTAGATGTAAAGTAACATTGCTAACTAATTGATCACATCATAAACTAATTACTAAACCACTACATCACAATGTATTGTTGCAATAAATTAAAAATCATAGACATGATGCTTTAGATCTTGAATGTTGCAATAAATTATTTCAAAAATATTCTCTTGAATACCTTTGACAATAATCATAGATTTAGGAATTGATCTCTTGAAAATCTAGCTTGCTTCTAGGATTTGAATTTTAAAAAAATACTTTTCTTTTATAGGTAATTTTCTAGTTTCCTAAAAATTAAATATTACAAGTTGATATTTGACGTTAAATTTGGGATCATAAAAAGACCATCAAAAAAATACTTAAAAATTGAAATTACCAACTAAAGGGGACCCATTCACACTAAATTTCTAGGACCTATTCATTTTGAGGTTTTAAAAATGATAATTGTATTAATTAAATCATAATTCCCCTTTCAAAAATTACAACTAATTAGGCTTGTAGATTCATAATTTAAAGACAATTAGAGGCTTCATTAAGTCCAATTAATTAAAGGATGCAAAGATAGTGTGAAAATGTAAAGGAGTATTTTTTTGACACTACATTTAGCCCCCACTTTAGTGAGAGGATGAGCTTGTGCTCAAACTCACACTAAAGTAGAAAAATGAGCATCAAGAGAGGTATAATTGTACAACTATTGGAAAGATAAGATTAAAAAGTTCAAGGAGAATGATCAAGCCCTCAAGATCTAAGATCTTGTGATAAACCTATTACACCCTCATTGCGAAGTTACTATTTACTATTACTACATAGGTTAAATATGAATGTAATGTGAATTATGGAGATGAATAAATTATTTTTGTACCTTTTAATCAATATGGATGTTATCTCAGTTGATGTTATTCATGGTGAAATACTGCATATAAGTTCATAAATGGTTATTGAAATATTATTATTCTAAATTTGGAAAATGCTTATATATACTACATATGTTGTGAACAATTGACTTACATGTGTTAGTGGATGTGGCTATGTGTTCATTCCTCCAAGCGGAGGGGAAGTATCACTCAGGAGAAGATCTTGGTCAAGTAACTGATAAAAGTAAACTATCTGAGCATATAAACACACCACATTAGAATGATTTAGTTGAGTCTGTTGTGGGTAGTAGGTAAGTCATCCTTAGCTAATATGTATACATTTGAGAGTCTTTTTTTACTACTACATGCATTATTGGGTGATGTTTATCTATTTAAGATTTTGAGATCTTTCATGTACTATTACGATTATATTGACAAGTGGGATTTATGTGGAAGCATGTGTATATATATGAAAATGCATATCAATGGGATCTAATGACATGCATATGCACATGTATAGATGCAACACATGTAAAAATTTATTAATATGATGGTAATCATGAATGGCTATATGTGAATCAGATGTGAACATATATACATATATGTATAGTATATACACGTATCCATATGTATATGTATATCAATACATGCATACATTGGTTAATGGAAACGCTCATACAAATGCATTGACATAGATATACCTACATATATTTGTACATAGAGGTATATACATTTATACATATATATGTATACATTCAATATAATGTGTTTATTATATACTATCTTTCCTATACTCATATATATATATATGTAAATATATAATAATAGTTATATATATACATTTATAAATACATGATAGTATTTAAATATATATATGTATATAATATATAATATATATAATAATAATATATATATTTAACATAATATAAATGATTATTAGAATTTGACTCTCTTATTCAATAGAAGAAAATTTATAAAGGTTGTTATAGTCAATAGAGACTATGTGAATGAAGGTCGATAATAGTCATTATTGACTATGTCAAATGAGGGTGATTTAATTGCTTATAACTATTTGAGGAAAAAAAATATCATTCAAGAAGACATAAGATATATGACATTGTATTCCTGTCAATGAAAAGCATTACTTGGTCGACGCTAGTAGTAAGACCAACCTTGACCTTTTCTAATGTATTTAACTTCTGAAGTCAATTCATCCACTAAATGGATCGATAGAATCTTGTTGTCATAAAATGTAATTTTACTAATTCTTTTGGTAGTTTAAGCACACCAAATATGAAGGAAATGGAAGTGCTTGAATGGTGCCAACTTTGAATATAAGTTGTAGATGTCTTTTCTTTTTTTCAATTCAAATTAAGCATATGTTGTTTGAATAATTCTTTTGATTTATGTCATAAAAGAAGTAAACCTGTACATGATTATGTTGAGTATTAGCTTGTGAAGTCATCACCTTTCTATTATGTTTCATGTGTTGTTTTGCATGAAGCTTTCTTTCCATTAACATGCCTAAACTATAGGCTTTTAGGTTGCTTGGTTGCTCTATAATTAGCTAAAACTTTTCATTTAGAAGGGACACATTCCTCCATAAGATAATACATCTTTTGTAATTCATAATTTTTTATTTTTCCAATCATACTTTGCATTGCTTTGAGAGAGAGAAAGGAAGTAAGTTCATATAGTTTGTGAGAAGGTTATATTTTGAGAGAAGGATATATTTTGAGAGGAGTAAGTTATCAACTTGAGAGGTAGAAGTTATAGTGACATTCTTGAGAAGCTGATTTTCAAGCTATTTGCTGCTAGAGAGGGTTGCATTGCTATCTTCTAATTGGATAGGCGATAACAGGCATGGGGATCTCTTCTTCTTTTTTATTTTACTTTTTGAATGGTGTGTCTTTCATGCATGGCTGAGATGTCTTTTCCAGTATGTGCATTAGAGGAATTCAATTATTTTGAAAAGGAAATAGAATCTTTTATGTTGTTTTCATAGTGTGTTTTTAAGTACTCCATAGTAAGAGATGGGTGTTTATCATAATTATTATATACTAGGTATGATTGAACTTGAAAGGAACATATTGAATACTTAGCTAAGTTATTGATTTAACAAGGAAATATTGTATTTACACATAGGATAGATAATCTAGTATGGGAGGGAGTTTGTGCACTTATGTGTAAGTAGGATTTGGTCCTATTTTGCATCCACAAGCCTTATTTAATGCATCTTTCCAAGGATAATCCTGACACATATGAAATAGCCAATCATAATTTAATGGTTTTGGATTGTATGGCCTATATTTAGAGATATGGGACTCATACGCCACCTTGGGCACATGGGTCCCACCTAAGTTTTAGGGCCTAGTCCTGAATTTTGCATTAAACTTAACCTTTATTGAAATTTTTGTCCCAAGCGTATCCTACTAGGACTTGTATGCCCCAACTAGTGTATGAGTCCAGCTTAGCTTGGACCTAATTTTGAATTTAATTATTGGTAGGATTTTATTCATCTAGATCTAATGTTAGCTTGTAGTGTTGTAATTTCAAGAAATTTGGCATAAACAAGTATAAATACAAGGTTATTTCACATATTTTCTCCTAGTAAGTTTACAAATCATCTATAATTTTTATGCAATCATTCCTTTAGTAATTTTATGTGATCGAGAGCATTCAAGAGCATTGAAGAGTTGATTATCAAGCATTTGAAGCATTAATTCAAGAATCAAGCATCATGTCAAAGTTATCATGCATCATGTTTATTTCTAAGCTAACATTTGTGATGTAGTTTTTATGATTCAAGCAAGTATTCAAGTCAAGATCCATAACATATAAGAAAGAGTCAAGATCTACATTCATGCTAGCCATTACATACAAGATTGTAGCCTTTGTTACAAGGGTTTGGTAAGTTGCAACATTGTATATTTGTTCATTTATCATTCCTTCATTTTGTTTCATTTTATTTCAAGGTTTGATTACCAAAATGGTGTTCTCCCAAGGAAAAACCCTATCCACTAACGAAGCAACATTTTCCCTCTCTTTTATGTGTGATTTGTAGATCTAGGTTGAAATCCATTGAAGAGCAAGTTTGGAGAAAGTTGTCAAAGTTGTCATCTACATTACAAGATCACAAAAAGTCATCTACAAAGAAGAATTTAGTGTTTTAGACTTAGAGATCGAGAGGGAGAGAAGCTACATGAATTCATTGGAGGATATTAGAGTTTTAGATAAACCCTGATACTGGGAGTAAATTTCCACTTATCACATATGAGTCTGAGTATACTAAATTTCAAGTATTTTATGTAGATCTTGGTTTACCAATTTTAGATTCCAATTTCAGCCTAAAAACTAAAGTAGTACTAAATTTCCCCTACTAGCATATGAGTCCCAGTATGCATTAAAATTCATCTTTTTCAGAGTGCAAACCTTATTTCAAGATTCTTCAATTTTCTAGGTGCTCCTCTATCCTTTCTCAATTTATTAGTTTGATTTTCAGCTTCATATCTTTAGTTGCATAGCTAGATTTGTGTGTCATTTGCATCTTCTTCTTTCCAAGACCTTTCTTGGTGGTGAACCCCCTTTTGTCTTTAATCACATCCTAGGACACCCTATAGCAGATCTATTTTCCTAATTCCATACCTAGTTTGAGATCTCTAAGGTTTCCTTGAATGAAATGAGAGTGAAATAGGACCCCCCTTGTATGTTCCATCTCCCAAAAGATAGAGAACACCCCCCACCTATTTCCTTAGTTTCACTCTTAAAAATCCCAAAAGGGTTAAATCCCAAATTGACCAACTAGGATGCCAACTTAGATCCTAGTGGCCCAAGACAAGACAAAAATTTAGAAAGAAAACATTCACAATTTTGAATATCACAAAATTTCACATTAAACCTCATTTATACACAATATAAGACCTTAGTCTCTCCAAATAGACAAGTTTGGCTCAAATATTTATACACAATAGGGTTACCATGTGGTCTACTCAACTCCATTGCCTATGGAAATCTTGCACACTCAATTTCAATCATTAGTTTTTCATAAAAAAATCCATAGTCAAAGCAATAAGACATTGAAATAATATGTTCACATATGAAATTCTATACTAAACATTTATATTGTATGCATCCATGATAATATTAGATTTAGCATATGAACAATATTTGTAGGGTACAAGGTCATAAATTCATAACATAGGAAATGCATCATATCATATGAGTTATAGAATTAAACCATATATTGAAATAGAAGGTATATTATTTCCTCTGATTAATTATTGACCATTCATATAGCATTGCCATCCTATGATAAATGTGACCCATGCATAAAACACATAAATGCATAATGCAACACAAACTAATGTTAAAATTAAGAGTCTATAGTGCAATAATATAACATGCATGTCTCATGGTAATAACAAAATATTCATGATAAAAGCATACAATTCTATCACTGGAAGGTGGGTCTCACATTGTATCACTAGAGATCTTAAATTCCTAGGTAAGAATTACATATGTTTTTTTAGAAAAGCTCACTAGTATTCCCACTTCTTTGCTATTTATTTAGGCTTTAAGGAACCCCAAGTTATTTATATATTTTTGAATGAAGTTTTGAATCTCCATGGACTACACAAGAGTATTATGAGTGATAGAGATAGAACTCTTTCTTTTGGAAATAATCAAACTCACACTCAACAATAGCTACCATCCACAAAAATATGGTTGAACTAAGATCATGAATAAATGGATGGAAGGTTATTGATGAACTATGTTTTTTAATCAACATAAGACATGGATCAAATGGATCCATCTAGGTGAGAACTATTATAACATCATTTAAATCAAATTTTAATTAATTTGAGGTTATTTAAGTCTTTGTAAAAGTTTAAAATATTAAGCTTTTTTTACTTAATTTTATCATACAAATGTTCTAGGAGAAAGTGATTTGATGAAATAGAGCCAATACATTATAAACTAACTTATGAACAATTTACAATATAATCAAAATTAATAGAAAATGTCTGCAGACCACTATAGGATCAAGAGAGCATTTGAGGTTAGGGATATGGTGTTCATTATATTGTAATCAGACAAAGGATATTATTTCAGGGAAAGTGGGTGTAAAAATCTTAAGCCACAATTTTATGAGCCTTCAAATTTTTTGAGAAATATCTATGAAGTCACCTAGGAGTTGGAGTTACTAAAGGGAAGTAAGAGTCACAATGTATTCAATGTGTCGTATATCAAAGGAGCACTTGGACAACATATTATACCTTTATATGAGTTACCTCCATCAAATAAAGAAGGAAAACTAGTTTTCATTCCCAAAGTAATTAGATATGTGAGAGAGAAAGATGAGAAGCAAAGAACCAAGGAATATTTGGCTTAATGGGAACATATACTTGTAGAACATGAAATGTGGGAAGACTCTTAGATATTGGAGAATTTGACTCTACAATTGCTCGAGGAAAAATAAATTTTAGTGGAGTATAGTTTTCATGTCTTATTTTTAATTACATTAATTCTATGGATAATAGGTCTATTATTTCATTCATGTGTTCTGATTTCATATTTTCATATGCATTATTTCCATTCTTTTTTGACATGTCTTTTTTATGTCTAGTTTATATATTTGTGTTGTTTAACAAAGTTCCCCTTTTAGTATGACTTTCCTTCCAACTTAATTTTTCTTTGGGTGCCACAATAGTGGTTTACACTTTCTTGGAGATCTTGATTTTTGCTGAAATCACATATTTTTAGAAAATATAATGATTTAAGCCTTGAAAAGTTTCATTTAAAGGATTCCAATTGAAGATGGTTTGATCAAACCACCTTATACCAAGCCCCCTTAGATAGAAGCCCGCTAGTTTTAAACCATACTTATAATGAAGTCTCCTTTACACCTATCAAAACACTGATAAAAAACCACTTGTGATTTACCTTTTGGGGGATCAAATGAATTCATTTAAAATTTATTTTTTGTAAGTATGCAGTCCTTATTATAAGCTTCCAAAAAAGTATAATTTTAATTAAATTTAATTTGATTATTATATTCATTTTTTATTTCTTGTGAATGTCAGTTTTTCACCAAAAATTAAGCACTTTGTTCTGCACATGTGGAAAAATAGAAGATTATCAATTTTTTTTTTGAAAAATATGAGATATTGAAGTCCTTGATTCAATAAAAATAAATAAAAAATGAATTTCAATACATACAAAATAGGTAATGTGTTATACGGTCTGCCTATGTCTGAATTGTAATTGGTTTGACTTCAAAACTTGATTAAGGAAAAAATATTCAATAAAACACTATGAAACCAATTGGAAGCACTAGATATCATAGTTACAAATATATAAATTTGAAAAAAATAGAATTTTATCTTACATGAAATTTTTTTTATGTGTTATACAATGAGTGTCACTACTTAAAAATGGTGTTTATTGAAAAATAAAAAAGTTTTTGAAGGAGATAGAAAAAGAAGTGCAATCTGATTCCAAAATTTTTGAAAAAAATATATTAAGAATCTACAAACAAAATTTCACAAATTACTAGTTTGCATCATCTTCAAATTCCTCATGGTTTAGCTGTTATAAATGCCCGAAAGTGAAGATCTAGTTAGAAAAAATCATTTTAGTGTCTAGTTTGACCAAAAATTATAAACTAGTATTGTGGGATCACCCCTTTTTTTTCTAAATTTTTTATATTTCTCTATCCTATCATTCCCTCCATCCTCCCCCTATTATTTCATTGTATTTATTACATTTTTGGATCTATCCTTACTACCTTGGCCATTGCTCAAACCCCAACACCCCACAATAAGGTTCGATTCTTGGGATATTATCAACCCTTAAACTGTAATATTTCTTTCTTTGGTTTTATTCTCTTTCTTGAAGCCCAACACATATCATAATATCATTTAATGGTATATTCTGGCATCATAATTTTTAGTGGTGGACTTTTGTGATACATTATTATTACTGAAATTAAAATATGTGGACTTACATTATGGGTAACCTTTGTTTGTTGTGATGAATATAAAAGGGTAAATTTTTTCTTACAAGATAGATCATCTATTAATTTACACAAACTCATCTTCTAAAAATTTATCTAGAAAATTTCTTTGTGTAGATGATCAAATGATAAAAAACATATTATTTCAAAATTTAGTGGAAAAAATACCATTGGATGGAGAGAAATTTCATTAAAGGATTGCATCAAAGCTTCATCTATCATGGATTTCAACCACTTTGTATTTCCTTGGTTTGTTGTTTCTAAGGGTATGAATATGACAACTAAATTTTGTTGTAATTGCTTAATTTACATACTATTTGAAGGCAATCTATTTTTTTTATTTTAAGAGAAATATTAGGCTATGGTATCTATTATTTGTTAGTTATGCAGTGACAATAAAGTGTGAATAGTGTTGAGTTATTTATGATTTAATTTGAATATTAGAATATGATATTATTATCCCAAATAATAAGTATTTGTAGAAGGTCAAAAATTAGATTTTCATAAATATTTTGGACTTCCCTCATCTATCTTTATCTTTCTCTTGAGTACTACTTCTATACCCTCCTCTTTCTTTTATCCCATAAATGTATTCTCTCTAAAAAAAAATTCTATCCCATTGTACGCTTGTGTGCCACCTCTACCCTTTTGCTACCTCTTTTGCTTTTCATCTCTCTCACCTGTTCTACTTGAGTTGTTTTTTTGCTAACCTTTTCTTGTTTTTATAATAATATATAAAATTACATGAAATTTTAATATTATTAATTATACACTATTGTACTAAATTAATAATTTATATTTTATTAGTATATCCTATGATATATCTATGAAAATTCTACTATTGCATATTTTCCAATTTACTTATATATTGTAATATAATTGATTCCAACTATAAGAACATAGCTACTCTATATTATAATTAACTAAACTGAAAATATCACCATATAATTGCTTCTAACTATAAGAACATTAACTAATATATTAAAATGTAGAGTACCTAATATATTAGACTACCTAAGAGAATTAATAGTCTATATAATTGATTCCAACTATAAGAACATTAACAAATATAATTACCCATTAAAATCAAAATCTTGCCATTTAATTAATGGCAAGATACTCATATTAGGTAGTTTGTATTATAACTAACTAAAATAAAAGTCTTCTTATATGTGAGATACTAATATTAGGTAGTCTATATTATAATTAACTAAAATGAAAGTCTTCTTATATTCTAGAGTAATTAAAATTGATTCCAATTATAAGAACATATCTTAACTCAAGAATAAAAGATTATAATTCATCTCCCTCACCGACCCCAAAGCTTCTCTGTTTGTCTTCAAATTCCTACTTGAATGCCATAGAAAAACGTCATTGCATAACAATTCAGACGGTTTTAAAGGGTTTGACAAGTTTAAGTAAATTCAAACATGTGTTAGTCGATTATTAAGCCTATATAGAAATTCGAGAAAAACATACAATAATAAAAAAATGTGCTGACACAAGCAAGACGATCACCCTCATGACGAGAGTTGATAAGGGTGGACAAATTCTGAGTTGGAATCAGCGAGTTTTATAACAGGGTTGACAATTTCGATAGGATATATTTGTAAAAAAGCATCAATTTCGAATGTCAGCATGCAGTTGTTACAAATTCGACAAGACCAGAGAAACGTGCATATGAGTTTGAATTTTTCCATGACATCAGCAATAACTTAATGATGATATCATCCTCTTATATCATTTATAAAAAGCTGCAAGTACATCAACAAATATTCATCTCAGTTTCAAATCTAGAAGAGGAATTGGATTGATTAATGAGTATGAAGATACTGTTCCTTGTGATTTCATGCCTGCTGATGTTTACAAATTACCGCCATCAATTCTGTTCAGAAGCAACGACATCTAAACTGGGTCGGTACAAACTTTCGCTCTTTAGTTTCGAATAATTTTTTTTCGGAGAGGTTCATATACAGTTTTTTCTTAGTCTAAGGATGGTCTGTGACATTGATAAGTAATTCTCTGTGCTTGATGTTTGCAGAGTACCCATATCCGTTTATGACAGCAGATGCTCAAAAGGCAGCTGAAAAGTCATATGATTACATTGTGGTTGGAGGAGGTACAGCGGGGTGTCCCCTCGCAGCAACTCTCTCACAGCACTACTCTGTTTTGCTATTGGAGAGGGGAGACTCTCCTTACGGAAATCCCGATGTTGAGGACTTCAAAGGTTTTTTCAAGCTTTGGGGGATCCCAAAAATTATCCCTATGTAATGGAGGGTTTTGTCTCAGAAGATGGAGTGCAGTTGGCAAGGGGGAGAGTTCTAGGAGGCTCATCAGCTATCAACGCTGGCTTCTACAGCAGGGCGAGCTCTGAATATGTTCGGAAAATGAAGTGGGATGAGAAACTTGTAAATGAGTCGTATGAATGGGTAGAAAAGTTGAATGCCTTCAAACAATACAAGCTTTTCACTTGGAGTTCTGCTTTCAAGAATGGGCTTCTTGAAGCAGGAGTTGTTCCTTACAATGGATATACTTTGGAACATTTGGAGGGCACCAAGATCGGTGCTTCAACTTTTGACAAGCATGGAAGGAGACATTCAGCCGCAGATCTTCTCCAGTATGCAAATCCAGAAAATATTGTTGTTCTTCTCAATGCTACTGCCAGTAGAATCCTCTTCAATTTGGCATCAGGTTCGTATAAATCATTTATTTTCGAAACTCCCCTGTTCTCAAATAGTATAAACTGTATTTAGATTAACAGTTGAATAATTTTATATTTTGCTTATACGTATAGTCCTGCTTTTATTTACAGAAAAGTATTTTTCATTTTATAAGTTTTTCATATTTGAAAACAATAACAGTTAGATTAAACGATTACAAGATATAGATTAGTTTCATACTCTAGTATTTTATCTTCATAGATCTGTCTATGTATGTGATATTGTTCCGAATTTATATTGCAGGAAAGCTAAAGGCTAGTGGAGTGGAGTTAATAAGTCGTACTAATGGTTTGCATTATCAAGTATCACTTGGTCAATTGTCAGTCAATAATGAGGTTATTTTGTCAGCAGGAACTATAGGTAGCACTCAACTTCTCCTCTTAAGTGGAATTGGCCCAACACAACAACTTAAAAAATTGAATATTACTATTGTTTTAGATTCACCCTCAGTAGGGAAAGAGGTTCAAGATAATCCTAATATAAAATTCATATTAGAATCATCAAAACCCCTTGAATTTAGTTATATACAGGTAGTGGGAATTTTAGACAATTCACAACTATACATTGAGTCTATTAGCATTTTCCAGAAAAACAATACCACAAATACACAATATTTGAGTCTTGTTGCAGGTAAGGTGGCATTTCCCTTATCAAGGGGTGAGCTTTGGCTTCAAAGCACAAATCCTCAAGATAACCCCTATGTTCGTTACAATTACTATTCACACCCTCTTGACTTTAAAAAATGTATGCTTTGTGTGAAAGTAATGGTTAATCTAAGTATGACATCTTCTATTCAAGAGTTTGCCTTTACTAATAATGGACATTCTAAAATGCTTCGATTTCTTGGGACTGCATTACCAAATAATGTATCCAATGATGATGCATTGGCCAAGTTTTGTAAAGATTCACTAGCAACATATTACCATTACCATGGAGGATGTCAAGTTGATTTGGTGGTTGACAAAAGATATCGAGTGAAAGGTGTCGATAATCTAAGAGTTGTGGATGGCTCAATTTACAAGGATTCTCCTAGTACCAATCCACAAGCCACTACCATGATGCTTGGAAGGTATTTGTAAAATTAACAATTAATCTACATTATTTGGGTTCCAAGGATTTCAAGTTACAACATTAACAAAAATATTCAATTATTCAACATATGCAGGTATATGGGAGTTAATATCATTCAAGAGCGTATGGACACCTAAAGATATTCCAAGATCTTGCTAAAATCATTTAGAAACTCAATGTATTTCCTTTAAATGGTAATATAAATAAATAATACCATATAAAGTAATGTTATTGATATCATTTGTAATTTTCATTGTCATCTTACCTCTTTTTTCACATGAATATATATACTATCAAGTTTCATACAAAAGACACTTGCTATTTAAAATCTATAATATTATTTTCAATAATGGAATTGGTTATATATAGAATTGTCATTTCCATCTTGTCTCTTCTTTATAGTAACATAAATATTATAAATTACATATAAAAGAATACCTTCTATTTAAATTTAATTGATGCTCTAAAAAGTAATATTTGTTGCAAGATTCTATAACTAGTTGTATAAGTTTGATTACAAATTTTGATTATATGATGTTTTAAATAGAGGTAGTCTTTAATTATTCAATTTCTCTTTCTTCAGACCACATGATACTTATTTTTTTCACTTTACTGATTTATTGTTCTTCTAAAAAATGTTTTCATTTTTTACCCCTTCTCTAATAATGTACATATGTATATACCTAACTCATTGATTATATTAAATAATTTGAATAAATTAATATGTGAAAATGATAACTTTGACACTATCAACTCCAAGTCAAGATATACTCATAACTTATTTTTGAAATGTAACTATACAATACTATAATGGTGAAATCTACATAATCAGACCATTTCTTATTTAATTTTCTACTTATATAAAGGTAATTTATTAATACATATGCATAATGTTGTTTCATGATATTGTATGAATTTGGGCTTGTTCTCTTAGCCTCTTTGACTTTTTACAGATACACATATTTCTATAAAATTATTCATACTATAATAATTTATGCATGTTCCTATAAATTTATCTTAGTTGGTTTATGATTCCTCATTTGTGTCAATTTCCTCCTATGTATTTCTGTCTACTCTCATGTGTTCATCATGTTTGCTTTCACGGGTTATTGGTGGTATTTTTGCTGTTTGGCCAAATAGGTATGTCAGCCTCTCATTTCACTATAGTCGTTGGAGAGATTGTGAAAATTAAAATCACGGAATTTATGTTGGCCTTTCTTCAATTTCAAAGCAATATTTTCTATTTAAGTACGATGCCCTAGGACTATGTATTGAAAACATCAAAACAGAAAGGGAAAAATGTTGTTACCTCTATCTATGAGCTAACAGATGATTCCCGAGGTTATTTTGATGACTCATGCCCAAGATTTTGATACATTTTTACCCCAGTAGACCTTCACGAGGGCAGAGTGGCCATGGATTAAAGGTTTCAACTCGTTGGGTTAATAATGAAAATCCTCTCCAAGTCTTGATGCCATTATTATTAGGGTTAAAATCGTTGGTGGACAATGCCTCATGTGATTCTCTATGGTTGAAGATCCAAATTTTATTGTCTTAGAGCTTTCCATCCAATCACTTCTAGTTGACACTTAAATTTTTCCATTTCTATGTCATGAGCTATTTGACCTCTTAGCACCGTCACTTAGAGCTTTCCATCAAATCAATTTTTGTTGCGACTTAAATTTTTCCATTTCTATCTTATTGGCTATTTGACCTCCATAGCATCATCAAACATTCCATTTTAATTGCGTAGTGAAAATTTGGTTAGAATATGGATATATCCTATAGACCTTAGTATTCACGCCTTGTCCATTCATCTCCTATTTATTCACAAGGTTCTCTTTTGTAAAGGTTCGATCATCTTTAGGATCCTTTACTATGTACCTTCTAGAGTAAAATTCCCACTACATCGCAATGTACCTGAAGTCCCATCATGGGGGGTGATCCACCTAGTTTGCTTTGCTTTGCCTAGAACTAGGATATATCCAAGAGGTCCTTGTATTCCCACAACATTCCTAGGCTCACATTGTTCTGTTAAGAGAAGTAACTTGTAATATTTGTGCTAATTCGATTGAGATCAGAATATTCCATATGCTTCCCCAAACTATTGTGACACCTTCTATCCCTCTAAATTGTAATTGAATCTTCTAATTATTTCTTTGCTTTCTTTTATTTATCTAATATTATTTAGATAAATTAAAATAATTTTAAATATGAGATGTATTCAATTTTAGATACTTGATATTTAATTGTTTGATATAGAATAATATAGAACATATTTATATTATTTCATTTTATTTAATTATATTGCAGTCTACCTAATGTTAATCTCACCATTTTAGTAATTTATTTTAGATATATATTTTCTCTTATTGGTATTTTAGATTAGTTGAAATTTATTAAATTATTTCTAAGCATGTGCTAGCTGATTATTAAGCTTATATATGAATTTGAATATTTGTACAACATCATCCTCACATCTCATCTACAAAAAATTGAAAGTACTTCACCAAATATTAATATCAGTTTCATCTCATATTCATCCTCGCATCTCATTTAGAGGGCACCAAGATCAGAGCTTCAATTTATGATGAGAATGGATAGAGACATATTCTATTCAAATCCAAAATTTTTGTAGTTCTTCTGAATGCAACTGCCAATAGAATCATCTTCAATTTAGCATCAGGATCATATACACCATTTATTTTTGAAACTCTCGTGTTCTCAAATAATACAAATTGTATTTAACTTAAAAGTTCAATAATTTAATATTTTATTTATACGTAATTGTCCTATTTTTATTCATAGAAAAATATTTTTTATTTCACATGTTTTCGATATTTGAAAATAATAATAGTTGGATTAAACTTTTATATTAATATTCAGATTTGTATTTCTTTTATAAAGTATAGATAAATCAGAAGCTAAAATCATTATAAGTTATAGGCTAGTTTCACAGTATAGGGGAGAGGGGCCCATCGTGCAGCGGGCTCCAATAGTGGGGATAGAAGTAGTTGTGAGTGAACGTCATAGTGGAGCATCTTAATATCCAATTGCAAAACACTTTTTATCCATAAAGTACACAAACTGACAAATCATGTGATGCCACACCAGTGCACCAATAAAACATCACTTAGTGCACCACTATTGGTCTCACTCTTTTTTTTAGCCTTTTTTAATAGGTACTTAACAAAAAACATGCTGATGTGGCATCATATTTGTTGATGTGACCTTAAAATTAATTTTTTTAAATAGGTGAGTTTCCAAATAAATTGTTGTACAAAATTGGGACTCATTTGAAATTCCATGTAGGATTTTGAGAAACACAAAGTTAGCATGCTCCACTATGGGCCCCTCTCCCCTAGTATTTGATAGGTTATCTTGACATAAGTAAGCAAAAGGAAGCCTTATCTAAAAATAGTTATAAGGATAATGATATTTAATCATAAATTTTAGTGGTGCCTTACTCTCACTCCTAGCAATGGATTTTTTTAAGCTTATGATAGATTTAATTAACAAACATAAGATTTATTCCCTTAGAAACAGGGTACTCAAGGTAATCCTTGATATTAGAGAATCTTGTAAAACTCACTTTGTGAGAAAATCTTTTACCAATGCATGTAATATAGACATTTGTATGTTTGCATGCCTTACTGCTAAGATTAGGGAACATTATACCATGAAGATAAGATTACATTAAAAAGGTACATCTAGTTGATTAATAACTTATGTACGTTACTTAATTTTAACCCTACGATGATATGGGTTCGATAACATTTTAAAATTAATATTTAATGTCTCCCTATTTGAGTAGGCCCATATTGAGAGTCTAAGATGTTGAAGGGATTGATCTTAGGCTTGTCTAATGTTATAGCGATGACTACCTTATTGGATAACTATTGTGTAGTTTAGAGAAGAGGACGATGATCTACCCTTCTATGCATTGTGATAATTCTATCCTTGACATGGGTATAATTTTATGTGTGTATTTGAGTTCACTTGTGTGTAAATTAATTTTAAGATATATCAATCTAGTCTTCTTAGTTAAACTAAAATGTTAATAAGGATTTTGAGGCTATTTCCTTCTAATAGGAACATTGTGACACCTCACATGTAACTTCAAGACAATATTCTATTGTAATTTTTATAGGAAAAGTCTTCTTATGTTCTTAATATTTGCATTGTAATTATCTGTATTCAAGATTCAATGGACCTTCTCTTAATGTGTAAAAAGAATCGACAAAACCTTATGTAATAGGATCTATATTATGACTTATGTAAAATAATTCATAAATGAGTGATTAGCATTCTATCAACCTTGAGAGATGATAAAGCTAAGGAAAAATTGATTGTTAGCTTGGTTAGCTCCCACCTAAGTTAGTTGTGTGAGTATTATAGTACTCTCTTAGAACTCTCTTCAACTTGCTGCAATAAATAGACAATTGTGAACATTGTAAACTCCAAAGAGTTGACAATTACAAGAGGATAAAGCTCCTCAAAAATATTTATGCCATTCTTGTGCAAGTAGAGTTATTTCATGAAAAACAATGTCAAACCAAGATCTTCATCAATTCAGGCGTCCCAAACTAAAGTCTTAACTAATTGTTGGTTTCAAAGATATCTTGTAAGCTTCTCCTCAAAGTTGGCGCCCAAGAATGGTCCCACTTAACTCAGCCTTGTAAATATTTTCTCATGCAAAATATGTTAACTCCAAGATGCCAACTTGGGCGCCCAAGGTGGGTCCAAGTCAATCTTTGTTAACAAAAACATATCTTTCCATCAATTCATGCAAACATGATGCATTATTGATCATCCCCATTTAGTTGAATGTATCATCTATCATCTATCATGCAACTCAAGTCATTAGTCATGCATTCCAAGTCAATTGAATTCAACTAGCATTCAACTAAAACTAACTACATGCAACTAAAGATAACTAAACCATAACTGAATTGAACTTAACTTAACTTAACTGAATTGAACTAAACTTAAGTGATACTGAACTGAACTCCACTCATGTAAATATCAATTCCTAACATCTAGGATCTTTACATGCATTACTAAAGTGTTATCTTTTTCTAAACAATTGAATGAAGTCAAGGTGGGTTCCACCTTCCATGTGGGTGCCCCATGTGCTTCTATTTTGTAGGAGCTCTTCTTGGGTGTTCCCAAATGTTCCTATCATTTAGAATTAATTAAAAATGTTAATTTACATGTTAATTTCATTTGAATTTAATCTCTTTCTAATCCTAGTGTTTGGGAACACTTTCCAAGGACTTAGGAGATACATGAAATATGTTTAGGATTGCAATTAAATGGCATCCTATTCCCAACAAGTTGAACCATGGAATGATAATATCCTACAAGAGAAAATAATTCAAATCCATGAGGACTTGACAAACCTCCAACATCAAGTAAGCCTTGAAAACATTTCAACTAATCCAATTACTAAAATAGAAAACATCCATTGCATGCTTGAAAGTGAAGATGTCCTTGACATTGCAAAAAACATGGTTGAGATATGTGCAAAACATCTTACTTCAACCTCTAGTGCTCCTACACCAACAAAAAATGTTGTAAACCAAGGACAAACTCAAATTCCTCCTCCCTCAACAATAGACTCAATACCTACCTATACCACTCCTCAAGTCACAACAACAATGCAACAAGTTAATAATGTGATTCCTTCCTTGGGTATTACTTCTAGCCTCCCTAGTCCCTATGTGGCATCGCATGTTCTATATTCTACCACATTACCACCTATAAGAATTCCATTCACCTGTCCTACTAATACATACACTGCATCACCACTTTCACTTCCATCTCATACCACTTGTAATGATCCTCTCATCAACTTTTGCAAACCATTTCATCCATGCAAAAGAAAATCTCCACCATAAACCAAAATCAGAATGGTCCACCCACATATTATGTCAAAAGTAGTTCATTGTCCTTGGAGATATTGTGAACACCGATGCCACAAGGTGTAGAGGTTCCTAGATTTGAGAAATATGAAGGGAAGGGATATCCTTCTAACCATATTAATTCCTACACCGCCTTATGTAGTGACTTTTTCCTTGATGATAAACTCTTGGAAAAACTCTTTCCTAGGTCCTTAAAGGATATTTCCTTGGAATGGTTTTCTTCTTTACAAAATAATTCAATTCATTCATTCAATGAACTTGTTGATGAATTTGAAAACCATTTCCAAGTGCATATGACTCCCAAGAAAACCTTGGCCAATTTGATGAGATGCAAGAAACACAAGGAAGAAAAGATAACTAATTTTATCTCATGCTATCAATCGCTTTATTCCCAAATCAATGTCAAGATCCCTGACCCACACCTTCAAAAGATGTTTATAGAAATCTTGCAAACTAAAATTCAGGACAAGCTCACTATGATGAAATTTCCATCCTTCATGCACTTGTGTATTACCCTTTGTGATTATCAAAATTCAGTTTGTAGTCGAAATACAAGGTCCACTTCTTTAACTGAATTGAGAGATCTGAGCCAGCCAACTAAAAAAATTCCCAACATTTTAGAAAACAAAATAAAGGGTTCTTGCAATTCAACCCCCCTCAAAAACCAACTCAAAATGTCAAAAACCAAGTAGCTACTATCAAAACCTCATTACCTTTTGGTAATGGAGATCCGAAAAGTTAATTCACACCTTTACCCGACACCCTTCATAACACAATGTCCCAAATTTTACAACAAATGATTACCTTTCCTCTCGTCAAAACACCTGACCCTAATAAGCCTTTACCCCTGAGCTTTAAATAAAATTCCTATTGCCACTATCATTGACAAAATGGACATGACACGAAACGTTGCAAGCATCTTAAACATCTTGTGCAAGACCTCATTGATTTTGACTGTTTATCCATTGGAGATGTTAGCAATCAAGGTAATAATTTTGTTGCTCCTCCAAACCAAAATTTTCAAATTTTCACTAATCCGATGCCCAAACATAATATTTCATTTGTCAAATCTAGTGAAACTAGAAAGAATGATGTGTTGAATGTTGATACAGATGATGAACATAATGATCCCATTCCAAATGATATCAATGCCAATCCTATAGATGAAATGGTAGGAGCGATAGACACCCCTCGTAAGGGCCAACCTAAGAGTCCTCTTGACATTGCTTTCTCCTCTAAGGATATACTTAAACATTTTCCTAGTGGTCCTCTCTACATAGCCGACTTAATCTATGACAAGCCCACTAATGGGATACTAATAGGTCCCACCTATGGAGAGAATTTGATCACAAAGGAATTCTTACTTTTGCATGAACTCTATCAAGATGAATATGATAGACTGAAATCATGGATCAAGACACACAATGGATTTTCATTCCCTATGATAGGATTGATCACCCTACCATTACAAATAGGACCGAAAAAATTAGATGTCATATTCTCCATCATCCCGTAGTCAGACCAATTTCATTTGAGGCTAGGCCATCCATGGCTTCGCTCAATGAAAGTCTTCCCTTCGGTTGTGCACAAATGCTTAAAGTTTCAATTTGATAGGAAATATTCACTATCCACCATAGTGGCTTTAACCCCTTGTCTTCCAAAGGAAAATTTTCCCTAGATTCCTTTTGGCTTGAACCCATGGAACCTATAAAAACTCAAGAAGACTTATTTTTCTTGTCTTATCAAAATTTCAAGGCAAAGAAGATAGCGGAACTATCTCTCAGAAACATGTCCCCATCTACATCCGCAGCTCCCATCCTTGATGAAACCATGCTTCAACCTAAACAAGAACCAAACAACCAAGACAAACTAAAAATAAAAACTTCACCTACATCATCCAAAAGACCAAGAGACAATGAAAGAAACTCCATAATACCTCCTAGAATAAAACAAGTTTACAAAGCAAAACAAAAATTGTATGAAAAACCTCCTATGGTTCCTTTTGTTCCTCCCCTTAGGGAATAAAATCAACCCATGGTTTATCAACCTGCTCCTTCACAAATGCAACTTGAAAATAAAACCTAAAGAAAACAAGGTGCTAGAGAGCATAGGCATAGATGTCGTGCTCTTGCTCACAAGTTACATGAAGAGTCAAATAAAGAAAATCATAATCCAAACTTGACTGAAGCAATGCATGATGACCCTCCTCCCCAATCAAAATAAAATGGCCCAATACAACAATCACAACAAGAGATGAACTCTTTGATGGAAATTATCATTCTTACTTCTATTGTGATTAATTTGGATGACAATGACAAGACCACTAAAATTGACGAAGAGGTGCATAATGAATTGAACAAATTATTTTCCTCTTCCATAAGCTTAACTGAGAAATATCCTATACAGAGTGATCAACCTAGTACTTATCCTAGTTCGACAGTTTCCCTTGTCCCTTTGGCTAGCTATCCACCTTCAGTATACAATGAACATGATTGGGAGGTGGATGACTTGCTTGTAGGTTGACTCACATTTTCCTTACTAGTCTATTGCATTTTCTCTTTTCTTTTTCTTTTGTGTGATTGCATGTGTGTAATGTGATCGCATGTGATGTTTTGTTTGATGTTCTCTCTCTTTGTGGAATTCCTCTATCTGTACCTTCATTCTTCTCTATGTCGTGCATTGCTTTCACCTTTTTTTATCTCTCTTTTTCTTGTGGTTTTCTTTTGGGGATGATGCAAGGCTTTGAGACATTTAGGTTTCCTTCATGTTGACCCAAAAGGATTTCTTTTTCTTTTCCTTTTCCTTTTATCTTTCTATTTTTCTTGTCTTTTCCTTGTTGGGATGACAGATGGCATTGAGACATTCATGTCTCCTTCATGTTGACCCAAAAGGTTTTCTTTTTCCTTTTCATTTTATCTTTCTCTTTTTCTTGTGTTTTCCTTTTGGGGATGATGCAAGGCATTGAGACATTCATGTCTCCTTCATGTTGACCCAAAAGATTTTCCTTTTTCTTTCACCTTTTCATTTTTTTTGTGTTTTCCTTTTGGGGATGATGCAAGGTGTTGAGACACCCTATGTCTCTTCCATGTTGACCCAAAAAAAAAAATTCCTTTGTTTTCGCTCTCTTTGTGTAATTCTTCCAGTTTTGTGTATTTGGGGAATGATGACAATTCTGAGCTCTCTAAAACCAATGTAGCAAAGAACATACTGATCCAAAATCCATAGATCCTTTATGTGTTTGGTGTTTTAATTTTTGGGGTAACCCCTCCCTTTTCTTTTTATCTTGCATGATGCAACCTTACTTGAAAGCATATGACTTGGCATAGGGATTTCCAAGTTGGCTCTCATGTCTTCTTTCTTGTTTACATTTTTCATTTTCTACTTTAAAGTAATTGCTCATAGCATGGTGTTTAGAAATTCCTTTAAAGTGGGGGCATACATTGACATTATTCTTTTGCATTTTCCTTTTTCTTGGTTCTTAGTGCAGCCTTCTTACTGTATACGATGCTTTTGTCACTTTATGGATGAAATTAGGTATGATGTCCTTCATGAGTGTGATCTATCTTAGCATATTAAATTCCCCTTAGTGTCTTGATGTGACACACTGCATCCCCTAAGTTTTGAATCTTCTATTCTTTGATCGGTCCTCTCTTGGAGACATTAGGCACAATGTTCCCTAAGTTAAGACCTCACATAAACTAAGCAAGACTCTTGTGAACATTCTTTGCATGTTGCATTTTGTATTTTTTATATGGCCACCTTGCATAACACAACTTCCATGCTTGTGCAGCCATCACATTTGTTCATGAGCTCCAAGCATACCCAGTTTGGCTTGCCTCATGAAGCTCGAAAGACCATTTTTCTTTTTGTGGAATGTTATTAAAGTTATCAAGAGGTATAACTTTGGTATGGTTGAGCAGGAAGCCCATTCTGAGGCATGAATTTCCCCATAGCCACCTATGTGTGTGAGTGCATACCAACCATGAGTGTATGTTTCTCACCTTTTAGACCGTCTCACCTAGCAGATTGCCATTAGTTTCATCGCCTTAAAGTAAGTATGCATTTTCTGGAAAAATAACCTAGATCTGATCCACATTGTGCTGGACAAATGGTTGAAGCTTGATACGATCCTTTCTTTTCCTTTTCTTTTTCTCTTTTTCATCTTTGGCATTGTATGCTTGCTCCTTCTTGTTGTTCTTGATATCATTTTCATGTGTGTTCCCTTGTGCTCATGCTAGTTTGTCATGAGATCCTAGTCTTGGAGGCTTGATCACCCCTCTTGATTTTTGTCATCCCATCTTACTAGAATTGGTTGATTGGAACCCCTCTTGATGTGTGTTGGTCTACTTCGGTGTGAGTTTAAAACAGGTTCATCCTCTCACTAAAGTGGGGGCTAAATGTGGACACTGAAAAAGTAACCCTTATACCTTTTTTGTCTCGTTTGGGCCCTCCTTGTAATTTTGGCATAACTTTTCCTTGATTTAATGTTGTAATGTGGATAAAAAATTCACATTAGGTCTTTGGCCCTTGTGAACTAAAAGGATTCAAATGGTACCTTACCTAAGTGTTGTAAAGTGTTGTAACATACTTTCACACTTTTCTAGGGTCTTGTTAATAAAATAACCTATTTTCATCATTTACCAAGCCTTGTTTCAAAGTGTTGTAAAGTGTTGTTAGACACTTTTACATTCTTCTAGGCTTGTAATTAATAATTGGGATTTCTTATGCTTTAATTGGCCCCATTTTGCATCCATATTCCTTATTTATGTGTATTTTTGAGGATAATCTGGAAAAAAATATCATTTAAAGCATTAAAATCCCAAAACCCACCTTAAATGCCGAAGGTGGGAATCATTCGCCATTCTAGGCGAATGAGTACCCTTTAACTCAAAATTCAAATTTAATTCAAAATTTTGGTGGGTTTTTATTCTCCAAGATCTAAGGTCGACCTGTAGTGTTGTAATTTCAGGAATTATGCATAATTGAGTATAAATACAAGCTTCTTTCTCTCATTTTCATACCTAGAATCTAAATATTCATGCATATAGTTCCCAAGATAATTTTTGCATTCACAAGAGCATTCAAGAAATATCAAGGGGAGATTATCAAGCAATCAAGAGCATTTTCAAGTGTCATTAATCATGTCAAAGATTGTTTGCATCATGTTGTTTTAGAGATAAGATTTCTAATGTAGGATTATGTGATTTAAGTAAGCATTGCATTCAAGGTCTATCAACATCAAGCTAGATTCTAAGTCCTCATCCATTGGAGCCAATACTTACATGTTTGCAACACCTTATTTGCTAGGGTTTGGTGAGTTGCAACATCATTATTTGTTCATTCATCATTCTCCATTCTATTTCATTTCATTTCAAGGAATTAATTACCAACAAGGGGTTTGACCAAGGCAAACCCCTAATCACTAACCCCACAATATTTTTCCCTCTTCTTGTGTGTGATTTGTAGGGCTAGGTTTTAGATTTACCAAAAAGTTAATATTGGGAAAGTAATCAAAGAAATTCAAAGTGTTAAAATTCCTAAGACAAGCTTGGAGAAGATCTACAGGCTGAATTCTACAGTTCCGAACTTGGATCTAAATCAGGAGCAAAAAAGAAGACTGAGGGCTATAGTTTTCTATTTTGAATTTCCAGAAATCCAAAGGTGGACTGATTCACCGCTATTGGTGAATGAGTCCCACTTTCCATGCCTAAACAAGAATTTTGCATATCTGAGTACCCATTTGTCTGAAATTTATTCCGACAAAGTCTTCCCGAATTGGACTAATTTTCCCAGCTTGGCGTATGAGTCCCAGTTGGCATCAATAGTGAATTCTTCAGGATTACAGAGCTCCATCCTACTTTCTTCAACTTCACAGGTACACATTTCCATTTTCAATTTTTTTTATTACATTTTACTTTCATTCTTAGGTCATTTAGTATTAGATGCATATCACACTATGTTTTCAAACATTTTGTATTTTCCAAGTTTATACTTGGTGGTGAACCCATTTCTTGTCCTATTCATCCCCAATGATATCTTATAGTTAGATCTCTCACATCCTTCATTGGGTTGAGATCTCTAAGGTATTCTTGAATGTGAGTATTGTGAAATCGGATCCCTCTCCATGTATCCATTTTGTGGACAAGGAAGTGAAGCATCCATTTCTAGTGTCCATAATATATAATTTATATTTAATTGTAAAAATAACACAATGGTAAAAAAATTGGATCATGTTCATAAGGGGAAATAAATTGAGCGAAATTATATGAAAACAGTAACCCACAATTAATTATTTTTTCTTCAACAAAATTGTAGGATAGTTAGGTATAGAGAATTAAGATCTAAAATAAATCTAACATGGAAAAGATAACATGTTTATATAAGTAAAATTGATTTAAAAATTAAATAGTGTTTATGACATGTTGTTATGTTATTGAAACTTAAAGCTAATTACATCTCTATAGAGTTGTTTAAGAAGTACCAAAACAATGAAATTAATGTAATTATGAATTTTTTTGGGATGATTAAAAATTGAGTGTCTGTTCTTGTAGTATGATATGATAAATTAAGTACAAACTTAAAAGTATGGTGGTGTGTGAATGTTAGTGAATGTAGAGATGGTATCTCAAGTTTTGATTTTAGGGTACTTATTATTTTGGTGAAGGGTCTAGTTGACATCATATATGACTTACATATGAACACCATTTGCAAAACTTATGTGTGTGTTAAAAAACTACGTGTTAGATTTGTGGAACATTGAAATGTTGATAAACATGTACCGGCGATGTCCTTTTGAAGGAAAGTGTTTAAAACCCTTACTAGATCCTTAGGCTTTGTATTGAGTTGTCTCCTAGGTATTATTTAGCCTCCTTTTTAGGTAAGAGGAAAGTAATGTAAACTAGGTCTAAGAGATATGGGACCACAATTTAAAGTTTGCGACTTCAAATGAACGTTAGTCCCCATTTGAAACCCCTTCACTCTTGAACCATATTAGCTAGTTCATTGTGGAAACCTTGTGCCTTTTTATTTATCCCATTGGTTGAGGATGGACCCAAATGTAATTTGAGTTTACTCTCATTTTAGAATTTATAGAGACTTGATATTTCAATTAGTATGAGCACTTAAATAGCTACTGATTTTTTATGATTAATATTATCATAGATTACTAGTATTCAAGGATATCCATTAGTCATAATGGGGATAGTTTTAATTTAATATATCAATGTTGTGACACTTTTTGATCACTAGGAATTGAGATTAGTTAGGAACCATATGGATTGAGGACCTTTAGCTAGACACATGACACTCTATCAGGATAGTGGGTATGGGCTAGTGTGACATTGTGAGACTATTGATAGGTTGGTGAAATGGTTAGTTTGACATGATATGTATAAACATTGAAAAAATATTATTAATATCCTAAGATTAAACTTATATGATTCTAATCCTTGATACTTTAGATATTTGACACGCAAAATTCTTCAGTATAACATGTCTTAGATTGTGTGGGACATATACTAGTATGATATGATAGTACATGCAATGATTTTTATGTAGTTTTATACCACCATGTTATTGCAAGGTATTATTATATGTCGTTTGAGACCACCATTATCCTCCTCCCCTTAGGTATTTTTAGCAAATGTAAATGGTGTTATGATATTTGTTGTAAATAATTGGAATTTAAAAAAAAATAGTAGATCACTTCGAGGGGGTGACATTTAATAATTAAATAATGATGTATGAATTAAATGTTTAAAAATATGATGATTTGGGAGAAACATCTCCCCTTTATTTATAGGCTTAACTATGTAGGGACACACCCCTTCATCTTAATAAAGAGTATTTAAGGTACTAACGAGACTAATGTTAAGGTTATGGAAGGCAAAAACTGCCTAAACTATTATACATAGTAAAATATACTATATATTTAGGAATATATGATATTAGGGTCATAACATTAGATAGAATGTTAGGGACCTAATATTCCCCTCCCCTTCAAAAATGAATTTTTCTTAATGATTAGCAGTTATAGATGTTTTATTTTGAATTTATTGTCTTCTTATGTTGTATCTTCAATCAACATATTCTTCCACTTAATTAGGAAATCAAATATATATTTCACAATTGTTTCACTCATTTCTCAATATTTTTCTTAGCTTCTATAGTAAACATTCCTTATTCATCCGACTCTAACAATTCAAAATGAATTGAAAGATATTTACCTAGATGAAATTACAAACCTCTATCACATTTTTGACCAACTAAATAGTTTCTACCAAATTTCTTTTGACCAAAACCTATTTAACTGAATGGTTTTTCCTGAAAAAAAGTGGACACATCTTGGAGCCTACACAACATAACATAGAGGTAGGTACCTAAGGAGATAGATAAATAGATCGATAGAGAGAGAGAGAGGGAAAGAGAGAGAGTTAATTATACACCCTAAAACCCTAAAATAAGTAAATAGCAATCTCACAATCTCACAAAATTTTGAAATTAATCTATGTAAATAAATTAAAGCTCTTGCTTGAATGTGCACCTTGAGAAAGATAAATTAGAAATACAAAACTAGAAATTGGTCAATGGTCATGAAGATAACCTGGGCTATAAGGTAGCTAATTGAGGTTAGGTTTGAGATAGGCCAATAATGTATGGTGTTTATGATAGTTCAATAGGTTAGGTTAGGTATGAGAGAGATAGAGAGGAGAAATAGATCTAGACGTACAGGAGGAATGGAGAGAGTTAGAGAGAAGGAGCAAGGAAGAGAGAGCTAGGGAGATAAGGATATAGAGATAGATAGAGAGAGAGATAGGGATTGAGAGAGGGAGTGAGAGGTAAATTTTTTTTGCATAATTAAAAACTAGACATTGTGATTTATAATGGATTTTAATTTCATAAACCAATTTAAAAAAAAGCTCGCCAACTATATTTCCAAAGCAATTTTTTTCTCTTGAAATTTCTGTAGTCCTTTAGTTCTATGTCCAAGGCTAAGGGTTGTATTACCAAGCACTTATTGAGTTTAAAACCAAATCAAAAAAGAGATTTGGGATTTCAATTTTTTTAACAATGAGTACCCACTTTAAAACGAGCACCTGTTCTAAAATAAAATGGGTAACAGTTTAAAATGAGTACCCATTCCATTTAAAATGTGTACCCATTTCATTTAAAACAGATACCCATTCCATTTAAAATAGGTACCCATTCTATTTAAAATGGGCACCCATTCTATTTTTAAAATGTGTACCCATTTAGAAATGGGATTTTGATTTGAGGCTCAAGACCACATTCCTAAATGTGTACTCATTTTTAAAACTAGATACTCATTCCTTTTGGCACTTATTTTTTGCATGAAACATCCCCTCTTTGTGGACCCAACATCTTGCACTTAACCTAATATAAGAGATCCATGACACCAACAAAGACTATAAAAGATCATCCATCACAAAGTGATGAATCCATATCATCTCCAGAAGATACCACTAGACTTTAATATGGATGTATCAATGACATCATGACAACTATCTCCTAAATGAAGATCATCCATGTCACTAATGTAATCTAAGAACTCAACACCAA
Organism: Sequoia sempervirens; assembly: GCA_007258455.2. Classification (NCBI taxonomy): domain Eukaryota; kingdom Viridiplantae; phylum Streptophyta; class Pinopsida; order Cupressales; family Cupressaceae; genus Sequoia; species Sequoia sempervirens. The sequence continues at coordinate 29,325,697 of VDFB02274714.1, read as the reverse complement.
GAGCTCCCAAAAGGAAGAGTAAAATGAAGATCTCCAAAACCATGAAAATACAAGAAAACCAAATAATCACTATCACAATCTCCCAGTGAAGTGTCTAAAAAATTTATCCATGGCACCATGATAACTATCTCTTAACTAACTATCAACCAAAGGCCATCACAAAACAAAATAACTCAATTGTAACACTAGGAGCTCCTAGAAGGAAAAGTAAAACCATGATCCTGAAAAAAGAAGATAGATCACCACAAACAAACATGAAGAAATCTAATAACACCAACAATGCACCTATGTAAACAATCATGTTATGTCAAAGTCCCAAAGGCACATAGAATATCTATGACACCATGTCCACTACCAAATGTACCAACATCAAATTGCCACTATGCCATGCATGTCTACATCACACATAGTAAATATGAGTAGGTCCCAGACAATGACTATATATATTAACACCATCTCTCAATCTTGTAAGTGATAAAAAAACCAGCAAAACAAGTGACTAAAGTAAGCCACAAATATGAAACTGCAATAACATTGAAATAACTATAGGTAGAAAACACCATGAATTGAGGATAATTATATATGTACATAAGAGTGTATATAATGAATAGCATAAAATCACCAAGATTTAATTTTCTATAAGCTCACAAAACCACCATAGTCAACAAGAAATCATAAAAAAATCATATGGAAATATCAACCAACAAATCATGCAGAAAAATCTCCAAATCTAATCCACTCTATAGTGCGTTGAACAAGATTTTCATTGGCTATAAGAAGTTGAAAATATGACATGTATGAACAAGTTATGACCTATCCATGTTTGAAAAGAACATCTGATTTATAGAAATAACTTATTTATCAAAAATAAAAATCTTGAGAATTAACTAATACCATAGTGAAGTGCTTGGAATAAGCTTCCCAACAACTATAATAAGGTGAAAATATGACATTCAAGGAAAAATTTATTCCTCCTAGAAAAATGTTGTCCCACTAGGCTCGTAAAGGTGGTTGTAGGGTGACCTTATGGAAGGTATAAGATAGCAAACTAGTGGTGGTGGCACCACCTAAGTGGTGCTTCCTACCAAGTATATTGTTCACCCCAAAATCCACATTAAAATATACCCTTTTTTTTTTCTGAATTTTAGGTGATTTTTTATATAGCTCATGGGGGCAAGCTTCTACCTCCATGGGATTGAGGGATATGTCAAGGCTTAGACCCACTAGCCCTAGCTCATCAAAAAAAAAAAAATAGTCACTAGTAGGGTTCCCAACCCTATTGGTGATACTATTAGTACCACCCAACAACAGGGGCACCAGGGTTTGTGGACCCAACCATAATTTTTTTTTTTATTTTTTTTTAATTTTTCAAAACGATTTTTAAAAGTCATTGGACATTTTTAATTTTGTACTTTTCCTTCTAAAAGCACTCATACAGTTGTACAATATAGTCTAGGAGGGGAAAAATGTATTTTTTGTCAATAACCAATATAGGTGAAATTTAATAATAACCTTCATCTCTCGGGCCTCTTGGATCCAATGGTGAGGTCTATATTGTCCTAGTGGGTCATCTATAAACCTTTTTATACAAAACTATCATGGTGAACAACTAGAGAATTCCTTTTTCTAGCAAAGATTCATAAACCTAAATATATATAAAAAAACATAGAACTACAAACCAAAGACCTCAAATGTTTAAAAATAAGCTACATAAAACTCTTGTATCTTGCAATGTCTTAATTCTTTCAAGAAAATAATTGGATTCAAATATTCACTAGATCTTGTTGAATAATGGTTATATAAACCAACCATGGCTTTGATATCAAATGAAAGATAAATTACATCCATCGAAGACAATTGTCACCTAATCCAAGTAGATAAATCTATGCAAATAAGTATTCAAAATGGATTTTGAATAAAACATGATCCATGTGTGAAATAAATAAAAAAATAGTTACATAAAAGGTGACACAAAATATACCCTATGAAAACCCTGAAGAGGGAAAAACGCGACCTCAAAAAGAATCCATCACTCATTTATTACTTAGTAATGAGAGCATTACAATACATCTTTAGAGTCTCCATGAATACCCTTGAAGGATCAAGCTTTTTACATGCACTCCATGTGAATAAGAATATAACCACACATCCCATGCTATGCTTCAAACCCTCAAAAATGCAAAACAATAGATTCTCTCAATCCCTTAGCCAACATAGACAACCTTAGAAAACTACCCATGTGCTTTATTTTTAAAACATAAGATTGCAAAAATCCACCAAGTGGTATTATATAAAACCATGTAACTAATACCATGAATTTAAAAAACTATTAACCCCATATGAATGTTTTTACAATGTGTAACTCCATATTAAATATTTATCACAATGTGACATAAAAAACATAATTTGGCTTCAAGAATGCAAGCCCCATATGATACACACATCCCTATATCTCATAGGCTAACCAGAAATAATATTAAATTATATCACTAGGAAATGTGGAAAACACATATTTTCCTAATAGGGATGAATGCATGGCAGGTGGGATAGTGGCTGGAAAAGTAGAGGATATGTGGGTAGGATAAGAGGTGGCATGATAGGGGCCACAAAGGGTGGATGAGGGCCTAGATCATTGGGGTTTCTTTATTTTTTTACTTTTATAATTTTTATAACTTTTCTATTTGAGGAATGAGAAAGATACAAGTGGAAATTTGAGAGGTGAAAATTGATAAGATAAGGATTGAGGGAAATGAAAGCATAATATTATCATAATTCAAATGAAGAGTTAAAATTTAGAGCACTCACATATATGTGAGAAGAATCACAAGGATGTGTGATTGTGACAAGTGATTTATATAACATATGTGTGAGAGTCACAAGTGTGAGTCACATGTGTATGTGTGATTTGAGAGGTAAGAGGTCTCACACATGTTTGAGAATCACATGTGTTAAATGTTGAGTGTGTAGATCTTGGGGTAATGCATTATGGAGATTCAAATTCAATTTCATTTTGGATTGAGAAAAAAAAGGCTAGGACTAGGTTAGTTTATTTGATAGATATGACTAAATGTCAACTTGACTTTGAATTGGTGACTTGTATTTATTTTAATTTTAAATTGTGGATGTGACATGATTATCCTATCAATAGGGGATTAGACTAGGATTTGGTGATTTAGACTAAATAAAATAAGTAAAATATTTAATCAATTTAGGAGAAATGCATGCAAAAAGTTAGTTGAATTAAATAAATATGATTTATTTACTAATTGAATGACGGAGGAAATATTATAGGATAAGCCATAGGTAATTAAATAATATAATCTATTTAATTAAATAGTGTTGAGATGACAAAATTATGGTTAACTAGGATGTTAAGAGTGTCTAAAGTGGCAAATGTGATGAAATTAATATGTTATTAGGGCATCGTTAATTTAAGGTCTCTACGCTATGTATTTTTGATAATTTAGTTTTTAGAAAATTGTCTTACTTATTTTCCAATAAATTCAATTTATTTTCCGTAGATTTGTGGATGAAAAGTTGCTTTATTATTTCTCTTTTTATAGTGGTCATATGCAAATAGTGGCAATATTTTGAGTCTTGTTGAGAAATTTACATGAGATATAGCAAAATATGTCAACCTTATTCTTTCTTCTTATCTTATGTCCATTATGGCTTTTGAGAGAGTCAAACCTTATGCATGTGGATCTTGTAAAATTGGTGTTTTATCTTAAGAACTCCCTAGACCTAGACTCATTCTTTGGGCGCATTTAATATGGCCTTGCCAATGTATTCCCTTAAGAAAATCAAATGCTTCATAGTTCAAGTACATACTCATAGCATCCATTCACTTCTAATAATTTCTCTCTCTTCTTCAACATTATAATTGAGAAGTTGTTATCCTTTTTTCATAGAAGTTATAATTAAATGGTGGTAATATTCTTAATCCCATGACCAACTTTACACAAAATATAACCACAAATGTCAACCATATTTTTTGTTGTTATCCTATATTAATTATAGTTTTTAGAAGAATCATAAACAAGATATTTTCTTTTCTTTTTATCTAATTGTTAATAATTTACATGTAACATTAATAATCCAAATAAATATTAAAATTTAATTCATGGATAAAGATTGGCAATATTTTACTATTGGAAAAAGTCTTAAAAATTCAATAATATTTTTATTTCTGGAACTGGGCGAATTGTTAGAATAAACAACCTGTGAATTAATTATTTTAAATTTTAGAGTAGTTAATTCATTAAAAAACATTAAATTAAATTTTAATTTTTGAAGGGTGCTTTTTAGAACATCGTAAATTCCAAATAACAACAATCTGCCGGCTGCTTTTTTTAATAGTTTTAAGTAGCAAATTTAATGAAATAACAAAGAATCTGCCGGCTGATTACTAAGAATCATGTATACTAACTCTAAATACATAATTATCAATTCAAATACTCTTAATATATTCTCATGTCATCAGCAAGAACATCAATCATGCTTGCGCCTCATCTATAAGAGAACTGCATGAAATGCAAATACCTCACAAAATATTTTTCTCAGTTTCAAATCTAGAGGAGGAATTAGATTGGTTAATCAGTATGGAGATAGTATTTCTTCTGATTTCATGCCTGTTAATGTTTACAAATCATCACCACCAATTTTGTTTAGAAGCAGCGACATCTAATCTGGGTCGGTACAAAATTTCAATCTTTCTTGTCTGGAATCAGTATTTCTTGAGAGAGGTTCATATACATTTTTTTCTTTTACAATATCAGTCTGTGACAATACTCTTTCCTTGATGTTTGCAGAGTACCCATATCCGTTTATGACAGCAGATGCTGAAAAGGCAGCTGCAAGGGCGTATGATTACATTGTGGTTGGAGGAGGTACAGCGGGGTGTCCCCTCGCAGCAACTCTCTCACAACACTACTCTGTTTTGGTATTGGAGAGAGGAGACACGCCTTATGGAAATCCTGATGTCGAGACCTTCAAGGGGTTTTCTAAGGTTTTCGGTGATCCTAAAAATTATCCCTATGTAATGGAGGGTTTTGTCTCAGAAGATGGAGTGCAGTTAGCAAGGGGGAGAGTTCTAGGAGGCGGAACAGCTATCAACGCCGGCTTCTACAGCAGGGCGAGCTCTGAATATATTCAAAAAATGAAGTGGGATAAGAAACTTGTCAACGAGTCGTATGAATGGGTGGAAAAGTTGAATGCCTTCAGACAATACAAGCTTTTTCCTTGGAATTCTGCTGTGAAGGATGGGCTTCTTGAAGCAGGAGTTGTTCCTTACAATGGATATACTTTGGAACATTTGGAGGGCACCAAGATCGGTGCTTCAACTTTTGACAAGCATGGAAAGAGACATACAGCCGCAGATCTTCTCCAGTATGCAAATCCAGATAATATAGTAGTTCTTCTGAATGCTACTGCAAGCAGAATCCTCTTCAATTTGGCATCAGGTATGTGTGCGTGTTTTATTTTCAAAATTCCCCTACTTCTCCACGATAGGTCGACTCCTTTTCAAAAGAGAATTGGGGGAGGGCTTAAGTTACTCGGTCATTGTGGTCAACTTTCTTCGTTGAAATAGTTGATTGTTGACTACAATGTATCAGCTGCAGGTGCTTAGGTTGGATGAACTCTTTACTTTATTTAAATATCAAATAATGCAATAGTTAAATAGTTGATGATAAAGATTTATTTTTATTTTTATTAGCTAACAAATACTTTTTGTTACTAAATATTTTAATAATGTTGTTGTTAGATTCATATAGTATATTATGTATGTTTAGATTAAATTTCTTTTATGTATTTATTAATTATTAAGAAATGGTAAGCTAAAACTATTATATACTATTCACAACTTTCATAATGTAATATTTCATTTTCATATATTTATTTATGTGTAAATGTAATTTTATCAATAATATATATTGCAGGTAATCTTAAGGCTAGTGGAGTGGAGTTCACGAGTAGTAGTGATGGTATGCATTATCAAGTATCATTGAACAAATTGTCAACGAATAGTGAGGTGATTTTGTCAGCGGGAACTATAGGTAGCCCTCAACTTCTCCTGTTAAGTGGAATTGGCCCAAAACAAGAACTTAAAAAGTTGAATATTACTATTGTTTTAGATTTATCTTTGGTAGGCAAAGAGGTTCAAGATAATCCTATGGTAAAATTCTTAGTGAAATCCCCAAAACCACTTGAATTTGCACAAGTACAAGTGGTGGGAATTTTAGACAATTCACAACTCTACATTGAGTCTGCCAGTTTTTCCCAACAAAATAATGCTGCAAAGATACAATATTTAGGCCTTGTTGCAAGTAAGGTGGCATTTCCTTTATCAAGGGGTGAGCTTGGGATTAAGAGCAAAGATCCTCAAGATACCCCCTATGTTCGTTACAACTATTATTCACACCCTATTGATTTAAAAAAAATGTATGTTTTGTGTGAAAGTAATGGTTGATCTAAGTCTATCATCTTTTATTCAAGAGTTTGCATTTACTACTAATGGACATAAAACACTACAATTCCTTGGGGCAAAATTACCAAAAATCCAATCAAGCGATCATGCATTGGCCAAGTTTTGCAAAGATTCTCTAGGGACATATTATCATTACCATGGAGGTTGTCAAGTTGGTTTGGTGGTTGACAAAAGACATCGAGTGAAAGGTGTTGATAATCTAAGGGTTGTGGACAATTCAATTTTTAAGGATTCTCCAGGTACCAATCCACAAGCCACTACCATGATGCTTGGAAGGTATTTATGTTTATTAACATTTATTCTACATCTTTTAGTTTTGAGGCCTTTCAATTCATAACATTAATAAAATATTTTTTATTATGTAATATATGCAGGTATATGGGAATTCATATCCTTCAAGAGCGTATGAACCTATAAAATTATTCCAAGATCCTACTCAAATAATTGGTTTTCCTTTCAATGATCATAGCACTAAATAACGCCATTTATAATAGTGTAACTTATATCATATATGCAAGTGCCAATTTCATCTCATCTATTCTTTCACATGATTACCATATGGGAAATGTTCGGATTCATTCACTTTAGTTCGCATAAATCATTCATTTGATGTTGAGCTACAAACACCCATATCTAAATCATTCTACTAAATTTGGGATAATAGTTGTTTGCACTGAGTGAAAAATCGAAAGATATCCTTTGCTACCATTGTAATTCCAACCTAATAGCAGGCTTCGTTGCCTACAAGTTGAAGCAAAAGAGCTTACAATGAAATGCCAATCGAAAAGAAAATATATATCAAAGAAATATCAAAAAGGAAAATTCAACTCTTTAGGCTATAGATGCCTAACTGATAGTAGAGCTATGTTTCAGGGAATTATAGAGATAACCTTGCCAGGGATATGGATGTTTGACTGGCAGCAAGGCTTTATCTAAGGTTGGCTTAAAAGGAAATCACCAAATTACGTAGGTGAATTCAAAGACATATTATGCTCTGAATTTACTGTAGTGGAATAAATCATTTGCAAACACATGAGCTCAATGAAATTTAATTTTACTATGTTGGTTAAAGTGAAAAAAAATGCCCAAATGAGGGTCTAATTGTTTATAATCTAAGAACTCCAAAAAGTTGAAGTATAGTTATTATTTTTGGAATTGGCTCTCTATTATTTATTTTGGTTTTGTTGGTTGCTAGTTGTTGTGTGGTCTCACAACATGCCCCGTTTTTCCCTTCAACAAAATGTGGATGCCCTCTTTTTATGGTGTTTTTCCCTTCCCTTGCTTTTCGCTTGCTTTGGTGTGTTGCTTTTGGAGGAAATGGTAAAATGGTGAGGTCTTGATCCAACTTACCTCACCCTCACTCAAGTTCTTTCCTTGCTGGACATGGAGTGTTTGAAACATATTTTCCTTAACCTTATTACCCAATCAGATCCCCAAGTCTCGGGTATCAGTGTTGTTGCTCTAACGATATTGCATCTTTTGCAAGTTTCAATTTTTTCTTGGCTAGTCATCGCACTCTACAAGTTGTCACCCAAGTAAAATTGTCCTAGTATGTACGTATTCCCCTTTTCTTGCGTAGACCGGTAGTGTCTTTTCTTTTCTTTGGAACCGAAGACCAAAAGCTTTTGCACAAGTTTTTTTTAACCAATTTGATCTCATCATGCCTAGTCTTAGGTATCCTTTGCACCCATTTCTCATGAACTTGGTGGGTAAAAGTATCAACTACCACTATTTCTTCAATTTACCTAGTGTTGGGTGATTGAAACCTTGATCGATTATCAATCGTGAAGTATCCAAGATGAAAATTTCCTCTAAGGTGTTTTTCCCTCATAAGAATTAAAGTGACATGTAAGTGTGCCATGTTAGCCATTTTTGTTGTTTCCCTCTCAAAGGGTGGGCCCCTGTATAGGAACCAAAATGTTCATAATTTGAACTTGAATTTTCCATGATTGCACCTTTATTTAGGCTAATTAATGCATAGTAAAAGAAATTAATGAAGGTGGGAAATAACACACATACTTGGCACCACCTTGAGCATACAGTTGCTTCCGCAATACTCTACCTTGCACTAGATTAATCACATTTAAGGACATCAAATAATTAAAACCAAAATTGTGGTAGACAATGAAGAGTAAGTCTCAGAAAGCTGAAGAACACAACTACTAGGGTTTTCAACCTACATTCAGTCAATCACCTTATCAGCAAAACTAGTTATGCTTCTCGTAACTAAATTTCTATTAATTATTTTATGCATGCATGGCTCAAGTTAAATGGTGTTATCACTAATTAGGTCATTGAAACATGGATTGTTTCTAAGGAATGGAAATTAATTGCAAACTGTAAATGTCATACTTTCATGAATTATTGAATTTAGCCTAACTCGTACACAAGACACATATTTATTAATAATGCATGGAATCCAAAGAAATAGAGCACTTCTAGAAAGAAGAAAACAGAAATGGAATTTGAATTCCCCATTTCGTAGGTTGTATCAGTCAGTGGGATAGATACAAATACTCACCCAGGAGGATTCAATGATCATGAATTCACTACGTGGATTCAACAAGCAGGTTCTTCTCAATGCACTAATAATAACATTGCAAGTGGACTGCATTCAGTAGGAGGGTTTTCGCTAGAAATAAACTCCCCTAAAATGGTACTATAATGCATGAGATGGTATGACCCAAACAAGAGATCCATTGAGAAAGAAGGAAGAGTATATGGAGATCTCTCCACAAAGGGAATTTTATATACATTGGGGCCCCATGTTCAAATGAATGAATCTGTTGGATATGTAGGTCCTAGCCACAACATACCTAAATAATTAAGTGTAGGATTTGAGAAATACAAATCCACAGAACCCAAAGAACACCTAAATGAAAGAAACCTGTCAAAGAGAAAGAGAGAGAACAAAACAAGGGTTTTGGCTCTGACAATGTGCAAGATGTATTATCAGAGAAAAAATGAATCAAGAGGTGTATACAATACAAGAGATTAATCCTTATAAAAGGAGATCAATATCGAAAGGAAAACCTAACCCTAAGGTGAGTGCGTTTAATAATTAATATTAATTATTAAATGACTAATATATGTGCATAAAGTGAAATCTTAAGAGGATAGTAAAGTTAATTAATTACTTTACTCTAACACCCCCCCTTAAGATAAGTTACAATGCAGCTACAAACAATGCAAAAGAAAGAAAAGGAACTACAATGCAATAGAGGGTCCTGACAACATGGCCTGATTAGGTACCTGAATACAACAAAATCTCTATAAAGTGGAGAAATAGAGAAAACCTCATGGGAAAAACTCTACTCCAAAAGATAGAAAAGAAAGGAATGAAATGCACTAATGAAAGAAGGATAGGAGGTGGATTACATGATACCCCCCATAGACAACTTCTATCATATAAGTAGGTATACAATGGTCTCCATAGGAGAGACAAAAAGAGAGAAGAAGGCCCCCCACAATGAAGAAACTCATGTCGCAATGGTAGATGCCTGATGTAGAATCCAGAAAGATATCCTAAAGCGGCAAATGATATTCCTCCCCTTGGGAAGAAACGGATCCAAAGGACGATGTGGAAGAAACCATGTGAAGAGTGATGAACCAATCTGTCTCAAGATGTGCGCCATGATAGGATGCTGAAGAATCTCTCTGTTTGAACTGAAACAAAAGATGTCAAATCCAAACTAAACTAAAAAATCCTGAACTACAACCTCTGAATGCATGGAAGATGGTGGGCTAACAGCAGGAATATGGCTGTCAATAAAGAGGAGCTGAAAATCCTCAAAGTAATCCTCCAAATCTGCAATGTGAGACTCAACAAGCAAGAATGAAATGTCTGTGAAAAAAGAATCCCATGGTGCTATCTTTCGAAGATGGATGATGTCTTGCTTAATTGAATCAATAGGAGCCAAAGATATGGGAATGTCAAACTGATTAGGAACAACAAGAGATGTTGATGAAGTCTCAGTTTGAAGAGTAGGAACTGTGAGACAAGCCTCTGATTCATCAAAATATGTAAGGGTGTCTAAATACTGAAGTTCCTTTAAAGTATCATGATCAAAGGGTGTATTCTCTCTCCAAGCAATGGGTAAGAGATAATCTGAAGTAGGATCCTCTAGGAATGGAGAGAGATTGGGGTCTCCATAGATCTCCCAAAGATGTGTCCAAAGTGGGTGGGGACAATCAATGTCCGATATAGCCCACATAGTGTCATCATCAACACTAGACCGTATAAGTCCTACTATGTGATCTCTAATGATATCCCAAGCTAGTTTTCCCTTTGAAGTGGCTAGTTTAGGTATGAGATCATACAAATAAGGAAAAATATTAAGCCACCTACAATGTGTAAGTATGCCCTTTGCCCATGACTCATAATTACCCCGTTCCAGAATTACAACTGAAGGGTGAGTAGAAAAACCCATGATAACTCTTCAACTTCAAAAATTTGAGACTCACTAACCTCAATACTGATAAATCAGATCAAATAAATCCATCCCAAGAAAACAAATCATTTCCAGGTACCAAAAAGTCCAAGTAATTGACAGATGTGTGAAAACACAAAAAATGAATAAAATGTACCTGGAGCTGATTCTAGAAAAATAAATGACATATCTGGAAAGATCACAGAAACACCTTTCCAATGCCTATTCATTTACGAAAAACAGAGTTCAGACGTAAAAGATACACCCCCGGGAGTGAAAAACACAAGTCCTGACTTTGACTAGAAAAATAGACTGCAAAACAGAAAAATCAGAAAAAATAACCTCCATAAATTAGATCAGGCTCGAAACCAGCTTTCTGACGCCTATTTTCATTCAAAAAATGGAGCTAAAACGTCCATTTTATACCCGATTTACCAAAACTGCTCTTAAAAAGCATAACTAGGACCCTAGAGCCCTTAGGGGCTTAAAAAAGAGACCCCTGGTCCACTGGATGACCAGGGGATGGGCACAGGTGGCGCAGCGGTGGATCATTGGCGGTGGGCCGGCAGGTGGCGGAGCTTCAGCGGGGTTGTGGTGGAGGGCCGACAGTGGAGCGCTAGCGGGGAGGTGGTGGCACCCTGGTGGCGCGGTGGTGGCCCGTCAGCGGAGCTCGCCGAGCGTTCTCCAGGCGGTCATCGAGTGGAGTGCCACTGGCCTAAGCGACTAGCGAGCGGCCTCCTGGTGGGTGGTGGGCGGCGGCCAGATTTTAAACTGGTGTGTAAACTTTTTTTTTTAATTTTTTTTTTAAAATTTCGACCTCGATCTGCATGCCCTGGGGCTATACGACCTTGGGGAAAATTTTTTTTCCTTCTGGAGCAACTGTGTCCAAATCGGATGTATATTATATGAAAATAGGGGTTTTTAGACGCTGTGAGCTCAACGGTGAGGTCCGTTTGGGCTCAAAGTGCTCCAAAAAGAAAGAACCCCCTATTCCAAATAAAAAAGAAGACAAACATAGATCTGATGCAACCAAAAACCTAGATCTCTAAATCTTTCAAAAACTGAACAAGCCGTAGTAGATTTGACTCTGATACCATGTAGGATTTGAGAAATACAAATCCACAGAACCCAAAGAACACCTGCATGCAAGAAACCTGTCACAGAGAAAGAGAGAACAAAATAAGGGTTTTGGCTCTGACAATGTGCAAGATGTATTATCAGAGAAAAAATGAATCAAGAGGTGTATACAATACAAGAGATCAATCCTTATAAAAGGAGATCAATACCGAAAGGAAAACCTAACCCTAAGGTGAGTGCATTTAATAATTAATATTAATTATTAAATGACTAATATATGTGCATAAAGTGAAATCTTAAGAGGAGAGTAAAGTTAATTAATTACTTTACTCTAACATTAAGAACACAATAAGAGGTTTATTAGTTTGACATGGTTCTAGGAGAAGCCTATGAAGCAGATGAAGCAAATCTTAAGGTCAACATTTATTCTAGATGTTTAGGACATAGTAACCCTAATGAGTAGGATAGTTGGATGCAAAAATGCTAGCAAATTCAAACCCTGGATGTTCAGGCTTATAGTGAAAATAATGGAAGGCCTTGTGCAAATTCACTGGGGGAATTTTATAAGCAATAAGTTGTGTGAGAAAATAATAATGTTCTTAGACACCCAATGGTTTTCCATGTCTACATATGTTTTCTATTGCTGTGCCTTGAGGGAAAATATACAAGGATTGAACAGAGTTGGTATCATGGGCAGAGAACTAGGAAATAATTTGATTTATGATCATACGTCATAGATTACTATTCACCAATACTGAGAGCATTACCAGAGGGTAAATGATGTCTTTTCTATGAAGCTGATAAAATTAATGGAAGGGAACAAAGCAAAAGAATATCCCTTTAAGCACAAAGTGTTATCCAATCTACTAGGGGATGGTATATTCAATTTCCTACTTTCACCTATATCAGGATGGAAGGATTTATGGGATACCCCTTCATGCTACCTAGGTACACAATGAACAAAATATTGTTACTGGATTTGGTGAGATAGGTGCAACCATCTCATGCTTTTTTTGACAAGCCCACAAGAAATGCTCTATTAAATTCCCCATCACAATTGGAAGCTACAAGTGTATTGTAACCAAAAGTGCTCATATGTGTGAGGAGGAGTTGAAACTCTATGGGTTGGATTTATTTGCATTCAGATGGAAAAACTATAATCTAGAGGAGAACCTTACAAAGAAAATAGGAAAAAAATATGCTCATGTTTATCATCTAGAATTTTTTTGGCTTAATTGTGATGATGAACATGAGGTGAGGAATATGTCATACTAGAAGTTGACACTAGGAGTAGAAAAGTTTGTTGAAACTCGTAATATTTCAAAACAATTGGATACTAATAATGTAGAGGCACTAAATAAATTTTATGATAGAGAAAATGTTTTTGATGAACCCAACCCAGACCAAGATTATACAAAGGAGGTAGTAACCATTGAAGATATTTCTAAGAAAGTATTGACATATACTTAGTACTAAAATAATGGTTACATTGAGGCATTGAGAAGCTAGAATAGAACCCACATATCTACTCAATTACAAGAGAAAAAAAAGTTAGTAGATGAATTAGGGTATGAAGGAACTCCTAAAGAGATAAGAAAGATTGTAGGAACAAAAGAAAATTGGTAGGGAGAAAAGGAAGCTCACAATACTTCAAGCTAGTGAATTCTAATGGTGTCACGACTAGCTAGCTAGAGTAAAGGGACTGTGGCCAATCTAACCAATTTAATGGAAATGCCAAAGGAAAAAAATTCTTCTATAGGGAAGCCAAGAGCTCAACCTATGACTAGCAAGGATGTGAGAATGAAAATATAGGCATGTGTTAAGAAAAGGTCTGCATCACAAAAGGAGAAAAATATATTTACTTCTCCACCCTTGATCAATACTATAGCAATGAGACAAGAGCTGGGAGGGACTCCTATAATTCAAGAGGAAGGTCCTAACATAACTGAAGAAGAATTTAGGGAGCAACTGTAGAAACTGAATACTAAGATGAAACTGTTTAAGGAAAAGTGATCTAAAGGAGATCCATTGGTGTGTAGCCAGTAGTGGAAGAAGTGTCGAACATAGGGTCATATCCTAAAAATATAGAAGAAGAAGATTTAATAATAGGATCACTCACTCCAAAAGTGAGAAACCCTGAAGAAACAAGTGAAAGAGAAACAGGGGCATTGCAAGTCAGAAATAAGGGACCCTAAATAAATGAGACAAATCCTAGGAGGGACTCCTATAATTCAAGAGGAAGGTCCTGACCTAACTGAAGAAGAAGTTAGTGAACAAGTGGAGAAATAGACTGCTAGGATGAAACAATTTAGAGAAAAGTGATCTAAAGGAGATCCAATGATGTAGGGACTAGTAGTGGAAGAGGTGTCAAACACAATGTCATATCCTTAAAATAGAGAAGAAGAAGATTTTATAATAGGATCACTCACTCCAAAAGTGGGAAACCCCGAATAAATAGATGGAAGAGAAACAAGGGACATTATGTAAGTCAAAACCACATTAATAAATTTTTGATGGAGAAGATATAATTGAAGATTAGCTTCTACAAGGAAGAAATGAAGAGACTGTTGACTAGCCACAAACTTCTTAGAAATTAGGGGAAGCCAAGATCAGAACAAAGGAATAGAGTACTCATAGACCTTGGGTGTTGAAACAAGAAATGATGAGAATGTGAATGTTTTAGAACAATAAGAAAATAATACTCCAAGGACTAATGTGGAGAATAGGGTAAGATAGGATAATGTTGGTCCCAAAGAGAAAGAGATAGTGATTAATCAAGGTAATCTAGAGTCCATGCCAATGAGGACAAAGAGTGTTAAAGTTCAAGAGATTTTGACAAGTAATGTTGAATTTTTTAGAGAGGAAGTTCCTAAACATGCCAATCATCAGGAACAAGGTAATACTAAAGAGGTAGATTAGAATGAAGAAGCACCTAACTGGTTAGTTAGGAAATTGGCTTTGTCATTAGAGGTGGAACTAGTGCCTCTAGATTTCAGAAGTTTAATAAGGGGAATAGAAACCCCTAAACCTGGACTTAGAGCAAAGACAATAAATGTTGTAAAAAGGAATGTAGATGGAGGGAGAAATCTCTAAATAACTATTCTGATGGGAGAGAATATCAAGAAAGAAATAGTAGCTAGGGATTATAGGATGACGATAATTGATGTAGGACATTCATCACGCGGACAAGAATTAGAATAGATGAAAGTAAATTTAGAAACTACTATCACCCTAGTGAAGAGGAATAAGAAAAAGAAAAGAGAATCAAAGGAATGCATTGATATCCTGAAGAATTTCATAAAGCTGAGCTAACTTAGTATGGTCAATCACAAACTAAGTTACCATAAAATCCATTTTTAATGTCTAAGGAGCAAGTAGATGTTATTACAATGCTTCACCATAAGGTAAGTGTGTTTGAAGAATGGATGGAGTATGTAGTAAGGCAAGGAGAAGAGTTAATAAGGGATGCAATTAGGAAGTGTAAAGAATCATACCATTGGTATGACAAGTCCAAAATACTTGAGGGTGAATACTAATTTTGCAAAGCAAAAACAAATGTAGAGAGGTGGAAGCTAAAATTTCTTCTTCAGATAGATGTCAGAGGGTTGATAAATGAGAAGATAGCCACGGGGCAGGAAGTTCCAATATTTGACAAATGGAGGAAACAATTAAATTGACAACGTGATGCTTTGTCACAAAGTGTAAATGGATTGGAAAAGATCATTGAGATATGTAAGAAATTGATAGATATAGATGATAGATTTATTGAAATGCTAGCTCGACAAAGCTATGGTCTATGACCTTTAGGGCAGGACGAAAAGGAAGTAAAAGCTTTCAAGGAATGGATCAAAAGGGAAAATAAGGATCATGTTCAGTTATTAAGTCGAGAGGTTATAGATGATATCATAAGTTGTAGGAATGCTATGACCAAATATGAGACAAAATTAATTTGCAAAGAAATGAAAATATCATTAAAATATTAGAAGAGTATGCTAGGCATAAGTGAAACTGGAAAGTAATTTAAGGTGTTCCAAAAGAACATATGCATCAAGTGTTGATTGTTTTCTTGGAAAATCAGTAGAGGAGAGGCGAATATGAGTCTTCAAACCCAGAGTCCAATGAAGAAGAATAGGTAATCGAGTACCAAAATTTGATAGTTTTGTTCATGGGTATAGTTTTGAAGTGAATTTTGCAGGTTTACTCCCAAAATTCGTGAAGACAGTTAATCTCGAAGGTTTTGAAGAATGCCAATAGTCTTATTTGTGTGCAAAGTACCTATGATCTAGAGATTGAAGTTTGAAGATTGATGCTGAAGAGAATTCAAAATATTTTTGAATTTTCCTAGAAAGTTTTGATGTCAATTGTCACCTGCCACATGTTGGATTTTATTTGTTTCTTTGATTCTCTTTAATGATATTAATTTCAAATTATTTTGGGCCTTGTTTCTATAAAAATCCATTAGTTGCTTTAATTTTTCTTAAGTTCAAAATTTGTGGATGTCGAAGGATTAAAACTTTTTGAAGTTTTATTCTTTTTCATTTTATTTTTTCCATTGAAGACTAGAAACTTGTATTTTTCATTAGAAGTAAACTAATATCAGAGCCAATTTCAAATCTATTTTCTGATATGAAATCTTACGTAGCTGATTTTTTGCTCCTATTGGACAAGACTGTGTGTTGTGTCATTAAAGGGTGCATACTAACACTATCCAATGGTAAATGATCCACCTTTTATTTAAACTATTGCATCATTCCAGGCCTAGTTGTGAAGCAATCTGGTGACGTATGAAATGGTCTGCTTTGGTTTGGTTATTTCTTGAGGCATGCGTGGCTAATACCTAAGATAAATTTTACTTTTTAGTAAATTTTTATTCTTTATTTTAGAATAGATGCTTTATATTTCATAAAATGTTCCAAAAATGATAATTGAAAGGATTTTTATTATAAATATTTCAATTCCATAAAGTTTTTGGATTCTTAATGCTAAATCTACTTTGAAATATGTAAGTTATTTGAGTTTTATGAATACTATTGTAAATCTTTTGATTTCGTGAAGTTATTGAGTAATATTTGATGACCAGACTAAGATTATGTTTCTATCTTTTGGATACGAACCAATTATTTACAACTATTTACCCCTCATGTTTAACAACAATATCATAATGAACCCTAAGTGAACCTAGTGTGTCAAGACCTGACATAAATGAGCCTTGGGATCAAATTGAGTTTGACTTAGATTTAGGTTTCTCGATGGAGTCTTTCAAGAAAGGTAGGTTCCCACGATACTCTATGATAATTTATCTATTTTTTGGTGTGTGTGTGTGCAACATCCTCATCAACACATGCCACATATTTAATCTACATAACCCTTTACGTTGGGTCGACCATGCAGAGGACCTAATAGAAAAATACTCCAATTATTCATCACCATAGTACACATGGACCTCAAAATGTCATGCCATCTAGGAAACACAATTCTTTGACACCTGTTAACATTTTCCAAAAACCACAAGGTCTAACCCAAATTTTTAGAGGTGTGTGAACTAGATAAGTCATACCCATTACACATAAAATTGTATAAACCTTACATCTCATTCTTGTATTACTTGCAAGTTACAAACCATCTATCCAAATCAAATGAAATTCAGAATCAAGATACTACTAACAACCATAATCAACATATTAGAACAAAAAAATTAAATCTCTAAGGGTGAAAAAATGTGGGCCAAATTACCAAAGGGCTATGTACACTAAATCTACTAGTGTAGACACTTAGCAAAAATACTTAACTATTTCTATGTGCAGATCAAACCCTCTTGCAAATTGTCTCTTCTACAATCATCAAAAGAATATCAAGAACTCCCACAATGATCTGCATCAAGATCTTCATCTCCACAACAATCGTATTCTTCCATCACTATAGCAATGCTAACATCCATCATATAATGTTGACATCAACGAAAAATTCATTAATGAAAGCCTTCTATATTCTTTCAACATCTTTCTCATTGTTGTTCACCTGGTTAGAAGTAAAAATTATATTTCTTGTATTCCTTAAAAATTGTTGAATTTTCTAAGGATTGAAGCTAGTAGATCATTATCTATATTAAGGTTCTAATCTAATAAATGAGGTTATATTATGCTAAAAATTTCAAGGTCTAAAAGAGCTTAAGTTTTTATGTAGATTGATTCACCCCCCTCTTAGTATCTAAGTGTATTCAACAAAAATAATTTTTTTAAGTAATGGTATCTATAAAATATATGAAAAAAGGAATAAGGATCAACTATGGATAGTTTGATGATTATTGATGGAATCATATTTGTAATAAGTTGTACTAATCATACTATTTAGTTTCTTCTCAAGTTTTGAGGGTGAAATGTCTCGAGGAGGGATGACATGTTATCTACCTAGGGATATGGTATTTTTTTATATTTATATGGAAGGATATGTCAAAATGTGACACATATCCCTCAAGTTAGTTATATTAAGTTATGTGAATATCTTGTAATTAATTATATCAGTAGTTGGGTAGGCCTTCACTAGGATTTCCCTTCCATCATATTATTAGGAGGAGGTATATATAAAGGAGGTGATTATCATTGGAACATATGTTTGAAGTGTCATATTGTATTTGGAATCTCTTAGAGATATTGTGTGGAGTGAATTGT
>VDFB02274714.1:29248433-29306935 GCA_007258455.2 Sequoia sempervirens | reverse complement strand
ATAGTGTATGGGAAAAACTGATGTGCTGCCCTGATCTTCCTTCGTCTCGAACCCCAAACCCCTATAGTGATAGGAGAGTAGGGGGTAGCCCCAGAGCCGTCGATAAACTCAACTATAGTTAGTCAGGCCCTACTAATCTCAAGGCGGAGCCACCTTCCCAACCCTAAGAAACTATAGTCAAGAAAAGCTCCAGTGGGTAGCCACTCCCTTCTCATAGAACCGTACGTGATACTTCCGCATCATACGGCTCCGTCCCGGGATGCGCGTCGTCGGCCATCCCACTATCCGAAACTGCATGTACTCCCCGTCTTCA
This sequence comes from Sequoia sempervirens, assembly GCA_007258455.2. Lineage (NCBI taxonomy): Eukaryota > Viridiplantae > Streptophyta > Pinopsida > Cupressales > Cupressaceae > Sequoia > Sequoia sempervirens. The sequence continues at coordinate 29,306,622 of VDFB02274714.1, read as the reverse complement.
CTCCGTCTCTTGCTCCGAACAGAAAGGCCTTCATCTAGTCATCCCAGGGGACCAACTGTTCTTAATTAATTAGCCTGCTAGAACTTCGGGGGAATTCTAGTTGCAATAGTTCGGGTGGGGGGGGAATTAATTTGCGTAGGAGGGCGGCTTCTGAGTTGTCGAAGGAGAAAGCGTTCCATCGCCACATTATCTCCTCCAACGGGAACCCTATAGTACCCCCCCACCCAGAAATAGGAGCCGGCCGGGGGCCCCTAAGGCCCCTTAGAATAGTAGGGGGTCGGTCCCGAAGGGCTGGGCAATTTACCCCCGAATAGCTCGAACGAAAGACCCCACCACAAAGTAACCCAACCCCACCGGGTGGGTGGGTGGGAGCCCGTAGGGGGCGTGAGGTAGATTATAGAAGTGGGAGGCTAGAGAGTTGCCCCAACCCCACCGACCTTTGGAGAGCATGGATGGTGGGGTTGGGGCCTTTGGTCGGTGGGTAAGGCCATATGGTCGGTGAGTGAAGCTCTGGTGGGTTGGCGAATAGGTCGGTCCCGATGAAAGCAGGGCTGGTCGGCCCTACTATTCTATGGAGGGTTATGCCTTAGGTCGGTTAGAAGCGACTCTATAGCCTCCCACCCTCTCCCCCCGGCTATCCTCCCACGAATATAATCTACCTCACGCCCCCTACGGGCTCCCACCCAAGGCCAATAGGTCGGTGGGGTTTGTGGTGGGGTTTGTGGTGGCGGAGCCTTGGTCGGTGGGCTGGTTCGAGGAACACGCGGCCGGATCAACGAGGTTTGATCAGCCCCTGTCTCTCCGGGCATTAATAGAATAGCCATTTCCGGACTCCTTTCTCTTCAACCCTTCTGCTTCTCCCGGGTCCCTGTTGATCCATCCGACTAACTAAAGGCTTTCGAGCGAGTGCCTGTATCCGCGGAGGCGGTGATCTAGTTGTTACGCCGATCACTGCCTCCATAGGTCACCATCTACTGATAGGGGTTGCATTGATTTGCGAACGCTAGCATCTCACTCCACTCATGCACCCCACCGTCTCTGCCGCTTCACTCACCTTCTGGGCCCTTAGAATAATAGGCTGCGTGGGGTTGCCAGGGTTGGGTGGGACTAGAAGGTTCCCGGGCCCTTATAATATAGGGGGGTCGGTAGCGAAGCGCATGGTCTTCCGGTGGGGTCCGCTTTCCCCACCATCCAAGGCGGACCCCACCACCCTGCAGAGGCGGACCCCACCACCCAAGCTTCGCTACCACCCTGCAGAGGCTCCGCCACCGACCATATATTCCTTAACCCCACCGACCTGCAGAGGCGTATCTATATCCTCCCACCCCCCCCCCCCGGTGGGCGAAGCCCTGGTGGCGAAGCGCCGGCCTAGAAATATATGGGCGGTGGGCGAAGCCCGGATGGTGGGGTCGGGGCCTTGGATGGTGGGGTCTTACTGGGTGGGGGGGGCCGCTATGGGTGGGAGGATATAGTAGGGGCCCACCCACAACAACCATTCCCAAGGCAGACCCCACCACCCTGCAGAGGCCTGCCTTCGGCACCGACCAAAGGAGAGCATGGGTGGTGGGGTTGGGGGCCTTTGGTGGGGTTGGGCCTTGGGTGGTGGGGTCTTGCCCGGGCATGTTACGTCTAGAATCAACTATCGGGCCCCAAACGCCAATTATCTACGTAACATGCCTCAACCTTCTTCAACCAACCCCCCTATCCAGGGCGGGTATGGTCGGTGGGGTCGGCCAATGCAGGGTGGGAGGAGATGATTCTATACGTAACATGCCTCAACCTTATTCGGGGGGGAATTCTATTCTATTGTTGCGCTTCTAGAGATCGCCATAAGAAACTATAGGCTTGCCTGGAGTAGCTCAAGAATGTGAGATCGATCACCCACGCTAGCTTCCCATTTCTATTGAGGGGACGAGTCTCCATTGTAAAAAAATTCAGTTAGAACTTGATGTAAAAATTTGAATAAGTTATCTATATTATTTCAAAATATAAGAAATGTGAATTTTGTAGCAAATTGAATAGTTTTAAATCCATTGTGGTTTGTTTAAAAAAAAAAATCTATTCGGTGAAAATTTGAAATTTTAATTCAGTGGTACTTAAATTTTAGGGAAAAAATAAGAACTAGGTTTCTGTCTGACCACCCCAACCACAATATAATAATAATATTTTTTATAAGATTTTAGATATAAGTAGAGGACTCATGCCCGATGTGATGTATATTTTTGTAATTTTTTTCCAAGTAAAATAATTAAATATGAATTTTTATTACAAATTTTCAAAAATATAAAAACTCGTAGGTCCGACCACCTTAACTTGGTCAAAACTTAATGAAATTCATTTTTCTTTTTTAACTGAGTAGTATGGAAGCATAGAATGCATTGACATGTTTTGATTCAAAAATGTGATACCATTTGAAAGTTATAGATGTTTTTCTATAAGCCTATCAATTAGGACTTTAGTCATAATTTGAATAGAAAATGAATAATAATTACTTATAAAATTCAAAGAAAAGCATAATTTATATTAGTGGAAAGCTGAGAATCTCCTTTAAAAACCCTTTTCATTTCATCAATTCTGAGTAAAAAAATAGTCAGCAGCCACATACCCATAATATTGCCACTTTTTGGCCCCTCATGATCCTGCACATACCCATATATATGTATATAATATATATTATATATATAATAATAATATAAATTTAACATAATATAAATGATTATTAGACTTTGACTCTCTTATTCAATAGAAGCCAATTTATAAAGGTTGTTATAGTCGATAGAGACTATGTGAATGAAGGCCGATAATAGTCATTATTGACTATGTCTAATGAGGGTGATTTAATTGCTTATAACTATTTGAGGAAAAAAAATATCATTCAAGAAGACACGAGATTTATCACATTGTATTCCTATCAATGAAAAGCATGACTTGGTTGACACTAGTAGTAAGACCAACCTTGAATTTTTCTAATGTATTTAACTTGTCAAGTCGATTATGTTAGAAACCAAGATTAGATTTGCAAACCAAAAAGACCTTCCACAGAAGAGAAAATCAGAAAAAGTAGAGAGGTTGCAAAATATTGTGCAACATAATATTATTCGAGAATTCAATACTTACAAGATAATGTTTTTCTTTATAAAAGCAAAGATGCATAAACCTAATCTTATCTTGAGCAACAAGATAGCTCAAAAGATAAAGATAAGATCCTATAACTTAGGAATTAAATAAAGCCTAACTAAACTTATGCAAATGTGTAATTAAATATTAATTACACCAAAACCCCCCCATAAGTGCAATTTAGGGAGAAGCAAATTATTATGCAAAGATGAGTCCCAGCAACAAGGCCTGATCAGGTACTCATTTACAAATGCAACGATGAGGCAGAGAAGGAAAATCTAGTGGGACAAAACCCCCCTACAATGAGATGATTGTTGCAAGAAGCACTGGAAGAACATTGTGGAGTAACACTGGAACTGCAATCTGACAAGTAAGGAAAGATACTTCTATCTACAACTGAAATCAAAACCAAAATCAAAATAATGTGACAGTAGACCTGATGCCACGGAACACTCGAAAACTCACAAATTGGAACAACCCTGGAATCTGTGAAGCAATAGTAGATGAGATGATGATAGAATCTGGAAGCTGTGTATCTTGATGCCGATGCCAAACTATGACTAAAACTCTTCCATGGGAAGCAGTACCAAAAATAGACTCTGGGACATTAACCATAAAAAAATGGCCCTCAAATTGAGAAGAATCTGAACCAATGAGGATCAAGAAACATATTCTCAAAACTGAAGTGTGAACAGATGAATCTGATATGTGTCAAGCTAAAGAAAAAAATGTGGCCAAAAGAAACTAATAGACCAGATAACCCATATGAGTTGCCATCAAAACAAAATGGATATGGAGATCAAAGTGAAAACTACACTCTAATTAGATTATTATGCAAGAAACCCCCCTAAATGAAACATTATCATAGTTCATTTATTACAATAACTTGATGATTGTAAAAGGAGAGAATATAAACATTCATAGATAGAAAATAGAAATAGACCTCATATATGTGTAGAGGACTGAATTAGCTTTCCAACACTGCAAGAATGACAAAAAACGAAGCACCGAGTCAAAAGATATGCCCTCTGAAGTGAAATTTGAACATCTAACTTCAACTAGAAAAATATCCCATCAAACAAAAAAATATCTAAAAAAAAACTACACCATCAGAAAATTGGTCTCACCAGCTTTCCGTCAATATCTCATTTCAAAAAATCTTCCTTTGAGATCAAAAGTTATGCCAAAATGAAAAAAACAGTTGTATGGGGGAAAATCAGGGTTTTCAAAGACTAATAGGGCGCAAAAGTTAAGCACCTTTCAGCTTGGCCCCTAGTTCACCATATGACCGTGGATAGGGCTGGTGCAAAAAAGAAACCCACCACCAGGCAGGTGGTGGGTGGGCGAGGCTGAGGTGGTGCTGCTCCGGGCGTTGCCGATGGGAAAGCCCCCCACAAGATAGCCCATGGACGGTAATGTGACTGGGGCTAAAGGAAGAAGGGGCGTTGGGTTTAGAAGCTAGTTGCCAACGCAGATGGAGATGGCACCGGAGAATGGATCCAGCGGAAGAAGAAAAGCCGACGATAGTGGAAAAATAACCAACGGAGAATGTTGTGGGAGTACAGGCTGACAGGGGTTTGCAAAAATGTAGACTATGGTACGATGGTACCAAAAATAACAGTCTGCAAAATACATATATATATATATTTTTTTAAAAAGACCCCAATAATATTTAATCCACTAGAATTTTAATACACCCACATAAATTTAAAATCCCATGAACAATATTTTGTAGAACATATAAAATATGTATTTTTTATTCTGCAATCGTACCCTGTACGTGGTGGGCCGTACGGCCTGCTGGGTAAAAAAAAATTTCCTCGCAAACAGCTGACACCAAAATAGGGTGAGTTATATGTTGTTTTTCATCTTTCAGATGCTCTGGATCTGATGGCGAGGTTCAATCTACCTGAAAATGCACCAGAAGCTTCGCAACTCCTAGATCTGATAGATCTTCAAACCCTCATAACTCTAGCATAAAATGTCAGAATTAGGCGAAACAAAAGTCAATCTTGACTTTTTTGATAGCCCTGGACTTGAAAATGAGCTTAGATTTCCTCCAATGTGAACTGAAAGTAACCATGCTAGAGCACCCAAATAGAGAGACAAAACTGAGGTATGAAAACCTTGAGGAATCCCAAACAAACTCTGCAATGGATCTCTCGAGAAATTTGAGAAGGGGCTACAAATCAAGGCTCTGGTACCAAGATAATGATTTGCTTTATAAAAGCAAAGATGCATAAACCTAATCTTATCTTGAGCAACAAGATAGCTCAAAAGATAAAGATAAGATCCTATAACTTAGGAATTAAATAAAGCCTAACTAAACTTATGCAAATGTGTAATTAAATATTAATTACACCAACAGATTCATCCACTAAATGGATCGATAGAAGCTTGTTGTCATAAAATGAATGTTTACTAATTATTTTGGTAGTTTAACCACATCAAATATGATGGAAATGGAAATGAAAATGGTGCCACCTTTGAATATAAGTTGTTTTAGATGTCTTTTCTTTTTGTCAATTCGAATTAAGAATATGTTGTTTGAATAATTCTTTTGATTGATGTCATAAAAGAAGTCAACCTGTAAGTGATTATGTTGAGTATTAGCTTGTGAAGTCGTCACCTTTCTGATATGTTTCATGTGTTGTTTTGCATGAAGCTTGTTGTCCATTAACATGCCTAAACTGTAGGATTTTAGGTTGCTTGGTTGCTCTATAAATAGCTGAAACTTTTCATTTAGAAGGGACACATTCGTCCATAAGATAATACATCTTTTTTAATTCATAATTTTGTAATTTTCCAATCATACTTTGCATTGCTTAGAGAGAAAGAAAGGAAGTAAGTTCATATAGTTTGTGAGAAGGTTATATTTTGAGAGAAGGATATATTTTGAGAGGAGTAAGCTATCAACTTGAGAGGTAGAAGTTATAGTGACATTCTTGAGAAGCTGATTATCAAGCTATTTGCTACTAGAGAGGGCTACATAGCTATCTTCTAATTGGATAGGTGATAACAAGAATGGGGATATCTTCTTCTTTGTTATTATACTTTTTGAATGGTATGTCTTGCATGCATGGTTGAGATATCTTTTCCAGTATGTGCATTACAGGAATTAGATTATTTTGAAAAGGAAATAGAAGATTTTATGTTGTTTTCATAGTGTGTTTTTAAGTACTCCATAGTAAAAGATGGGTGTTTATCATAATTATTATATACTAGGTATGATTGAACTTGAAAGGCACATACTGAATACTTAGATAAGTTGTTTATTTAACAAGGAAAGATTTTATTTACACATAGGATAGATAATCTAGTTTGGGAGGGAGTTTGTGCACTTATGTGTAAGTAGGGTTTGGTCCTATTTTGCATCCACAAGCCTTATTTAATGAATCTTTCCGAGGATATTATTGACACATATGAAATAGCCAATCATAATTTAATTGTTTTGGATTGTATGGCCTATATTTAGAGATATGGGACTCATACACCACCTTGGGTGCATGGGTCCCACCTAAGTTTCAGGGCCTAGTCTTGAATTTTGCATTAAACTTAACCTTTCTTGAAATTTTTATCCTAAGCTTATCCTATTGGGACTCATATGCCTCAACTAGTGTATGAGTCCTACTTAGCTTGGACCTAATTTTGAATTTAATTATTGGTCAGATTTTATTCTTCTAGATCTACTGTTAGCTTGTAGTGTTGTAATTTCAAGAAATTTGGCATAAACAAGTATAAATACAAGGTTATTTCACATATTTTCTCCTAGTAAGTTTACAAATCATCTAGAATTTTATGAACTTTCCCAGTGGATCTTGTAAAATTGGTGTTTTATCTTAAGAACTCCCTAGACCTAGACTCATTCTTTGGGCGCATTTAATATGGCCTTGCCAATGTATTCCCTTAAGAAAATCAAATGCTTCATAGTTCAAGTACATACTCATAGCATCCATTCACTTCTAATAATTTCTCTCTCTTCTTCAACATTATAATTGAGAAGTTGTTATCCTTTTTTCATAGAAGTTATAATTAAATGGTGGTAATATTCTTAATCCCATGACCAACTTTACACAAAATATAACCACAAATGTCAACCATATTTTTTGTTGTTATCCTATATTAATTATAGTTTTTAGAAGAATCATAAACAAGATATTTTCTTTTCTTTTTATCTAATTGTTAATAATTTACATGTAACATTAATAATCCAAATAAATATTAAAATTTAATTCATGGATAAAGATTGGCAATATTTTACTATTGGAAAAAGTCTTAAAAATTCAATAATATTTTTATTTCTGGAACTGGGCGAATTGTTAGAATAAACAACCTGTGAATTAATTATTTTAAATTTTAGAGTAGTTAATTCATTAAAAAACATTAAATTAAATTTTAATTTTTGAAGGGTGCTTTTTAGAACATCGTAAATTCCAAATAACAACAATCTGCCGGCTGCTTTTTTTAATAGTTTTAAGTAGCAAATTTAATGAAATAACAAAGAATCTGCCGGCTGATTACTAAGAATCATGTATACTAACTCTAAATACATAATTATCAATTCAAATACTCTTAATATATTCTCATGTCATCAGCAAGAACATCAATCATGCTTGCGCCTCATCTATAAGAGAACTGCATGAAATGCAAATACCTCACAAAATATTTTTCTCAGTTTCAAATCTAGAGGAGGAATTAGATTGGTTAATCAGTATGGAGATAGTATTTCTTCTGATTTCATGCCTGTTAATGTTTACAAATCATCACCACCAATTTTGTTTAGAAGCAGCGACATCTAATCTGGGTCGGTACAAAATTTCAATCTTTCTTGTCTGGAATCAGTATTTCTTGAGAGAGGTTCATATACATTTTTTTCTTTTACAATATCAGTCTGTGACAATACTCTTTCCTTGATGTTTGCAGAGTACCCATATCCGTTTATGACAGCAGATGCTGAAAAGGCAGCTGCAAGGGCGTATGATTACATTGTGGTTGGAGGAGGTACAGCGGGGTGTCCCCTCGCAGCAACTCTCTCACAACACTACTCTGTTTTGGTATTGGAGAGAGGAGACACGCCTTATGGAAATCCTGATGTCGAGACCTTCAAGGGGTTTTCTAAGGTTTTCGGTGATCCTAAAAATTATCCCTATGTAATGGAGGGTTTTGTCTCAGAAGATGGAGTGCAGTTAGCAAGGGGGAGAGTTCTAGGAGGCGGAACAGCTATCAACGCCGGCTTCTACAGCAGGGCGAGCTCTGAATATATTCAAAAAATGAAGTGGGATAAGAAACTTGTCAACGAGTCGTATGAATGGGTGGAAAAGTTGAATGCCTTCAGACAATACAAGCTTTTTCCTTGGAATTCTGCTGTGAAGGATGGGCTTCTTGAAGCAGGAGTTGTTCCTTACAATGGATATACTTTGGAACATTTGGAGGGCACCAAGATCGGTGCTTCAACTTTTGACAAGCATGGAAAGAGACATACAGCCGCAGATCTTCTCCAGTATGCAAATCCAGATAATATAGTAGTTCTTCTGAATGCTACTGCAAGCAGAATCCTCTTCAATTTGGCATCAGGTATGTGTGCGTGTTTTATTTTCAAAATTCCCCTACTTCTCCACGATAGGTCGACTCCTTTTCAAAAGAGAATTGGGGGAGGGCTTAAGTTACTCGGTCATTGTGGTCAACTTTCTTCGTTGAAATAGTTGATTGTTGACTACAATGTATCAGCTGCAGGTGCTTAGGTTGGATGAACTCTTTACTTTATTTAAATATCAAATAATGCAATAGTTAAATAGTTGATGATAAAGATTTATTTTTATTTTTATTAGCTAACAAATACTTTTTGTTACTAAATATTTTAATAATGTTGTTGTTAGATTCATATAGTATATTATGTATGTTTAGATTAAATTTCTTTTATGTATTTATTAATTATTAAGAAATGGTAAGTTAAAACTATTATATATTATTCACAACTTTCATAATGTAATATTTCATTTTCATATATTTATTTATGTGTAAATGTAATTTTATCAATAGTATATATTGCAGGTAATCTTAAGGCTAGTGGAGTGGAGTTCACGAGTAGTAGTGATGGTATGCATTATCAAGTATCATTGAACAAATTGTCAACGAATAGTGAGGTGATTTTGTCAGCGGGAACTATAGGTAGCCCTCAACTTCTCCTATTAAGTGGAATTGGCCCAAAACAAGAACTTAAAAAGTTGAATATTACTATTGTTTTAGATTTATCTTTGGTAGGCAAAGAGGTTCAAGATAATCCTATGGTAAAATTCTTAGTGAAATCCCCAAAACCACTTGAATTTGCACAAGTACAAGTGGTGGGAATTTTAGACAATTCACAACTCTACATTGAGTCTGCCAGTTTTTCCCAACAAAATAATGCTGCAAAGATACAATATTTAGGCCTTGTTGCAAGTAAGGTGGCATTTCCTTTATCAAGGGGTGAGCTTGGGATTAAGAGCAAAGATCCTCAAGATACCCCCTATGTTCGTTACAACTATTATTCACACCCTATTGATTTAAAAAAAATGTATGTTTTGTGTGAAAGTAATGGTTGATCTAAGTCTATCATCTTTTATTCAAGAGTTTGCATTTACTACTAATGGACATAAAACACTACAATTCCTTGGGGCAAAATTACCAAAAATCCAATCAAGCGATCATGCATTGGCCAAGTTTTGCAAAGATTCTCTAGGGACATATTATCATTACCATGGAGGTTGTCAAGTTGGTTTGGTGGTTGACAAAAGACATCGAGTGAAAGGTGTTGATAATCTAAGGGTTGTGGACAATTCAATTTTTAAGGATTCTCCAGGTACCAATCCACAAGCCACTACCATGATGCTTGGAAGGTATTTATGTTTATTAACATTTATTCTACATCTTTTAGTTTTGAGGCCTTTCAATTCATAACATTAATAAAATATTTTTTATTATGTAATATATGCAGGTATATGGGAATTCATATCCTTCAAGAGCGTATGAACCTATAAAATTATTCCAAGATCCTACTCAAATAATTGGTTTTCCTTTCAATGATCATAGCACTAAATAACGCCATTTATAATAGTGTAACTTATATCATATATGCAAGTGCCAATTTCATCTCATCTATTCTTTCACATGATTACCAATATGGGAAATGTTCGGATTCATTCACTTTAGTTCGCATAAATCATTCATTTGATGTTGAGCTACAAACACCCATATCTAAATCATTCTACTAAATTTGGGATAATAGTTGTTTGCACTGAGTGAAAAATCGAAAGATATCCTTTGCTACCATTGTAATTCCAACCTAATAGCAGGCTTCGTTGCCTACAAGTTGAAGCAAAAGAGCTTACAATGAAATGCCAATCGAAAAGAAAATATATATCAAAGAAATATCAAAAAGGAAAATTCAACTCTTTAGGCTATAGATGCCTAACTGATAGTAGAGCTATGTTTCAGGGAATTATAGAGATAACCTTGCCAGGGATATGGATGTTTGACTGGCAGCAAGGCTTTATCTAAGGTTGGCTTAAAAGGAAATCACCAAATTACGTAGGTGAATTCAAAGACATATTATGCTCTGAATTTACTGTAGTGGAATAAATCATTTGCAAACACATGAGCTCAATGAAATTTAATTTTACTATGTTGGTTAAAGTGAAAAAAAATGCCCAAATGAGGGTCTAATTGTTTATAATCTAAGAACTCCAAAAAGTTGAAGTATAGTTATTATTTTTGGAATTGGCTCTCTATTATTTATTTTGGTTTTGTTGGTTGCTAGTTGTTGTGTGGTCTCACAACATGCCCCGTTTTTCCCTTCAACAAAATGTGGATGCCCTCTTTTTATGGTGTTTTTCCCTTCCCTTGCTTTTCGCTTGCTTTGGTGTGTTGCTTTTGGAGGAAATGGTAAAATGGTGAGGTCTTGATCCAACTTACCTCACCCTCACTCAAGTTCTTTCCTTGCTGGACATGGAGTGTTTGAAACATATTTTCCTTAACCTTATTACCCAATCAGATCCCCAAGTCTCGGGTATCAGTGTTGTTGCTCTAACGATATTGCATCTTTTGCAAGTTTCAATTTTTTCTTGGCTAGTCATCGCACTCTACAAGTTGTCACCCAAGTAAAATTGTCCTAGTATGTACGTATTCCCCTTTTCTTGCGTAGACCGGTAGTGTCTTTTCTTTTCTTTGGAACCGAAGACCAAAAGCTTTTGCACAAGTTTTTTTTAACCAATTTGATCTCATCATGCCTAGTCTTAGGTATCCTTTGCACCCATTTCTCATGAACTTGGTGGGTAAAAGTATCAACTACCACTATTTCTTCAATTTACCTAGTGTTGGGTGATTGAAACCTTGATCGATTATCAATCGTGAAGTATCCAAGATGAAAATTTCCTCTAAGGTGTTTTTCCCTCATAAGAATTAAAGTGACATGTAAGTGTGCCATGTTAGCCATTTTTGTTGTTTCCCTCTCAAAGGGTGGGCCCCTGTATAGGAACCAAAATGTTCATAATTTGAACTTGAATTTTCCATGATTGCACCTTTATTTAGGCTAATTAATGCATAGTAAAAGAAATTAATGAAGGTGGGAAATAACACACATACTTGGCACCACCTTGAGCATACAGTTGCTTCCGCAATACTCTACCTTGCACTAGATTAATCACATTTAAGGACATCAAATAATTAAAACCAAAATTGTGGTAGACAATGAAGAGTAAGTCTCAGAAAGCTGAAGAACACAACTACTAGGGTTTTCAACCTACATTCAGTCAATCACCTTATCAGCAAAACTAGTTATGCTTCTCGTAACTAAATTTCTATTAATTATTTTATGCATGCATGGCTCAAGTTAAATGGTGTTATCACTAATTAGGTCATTGAAACATGGATTGTTTCTAAGGAATGGAAATTAATTGCAAACTGTAAATGTCATACTTTCATGAATTATTGAATTTAGCCTAACTCGTACACAAGACACATATTTATTAATAATGCATGGAATCCAAAGAAATAGAGCACTTCTAGAAAGAAGAAAACAGAAATGGAATTTGAATTCCCCATTTCGTAGGTTGTATCAGTCAGTGGGATAGATACAAATACTCACCCAGGAGGATTCAATGATCATGAATTCACTACGTGGATTCAACAAGCAGGTTCTTCTCAATGCACTAATAATAACATTGCAAGTGGACTGCATTCAGTAGGAGGGTTTTCGCTAGAAATAAACTCCCCTAAAATGGTACTATAATGCATGAGATGGTATGACCCAAACAAGAGATCCATTGAGAAAGAAGGAAGAGTATATGGAGATCTCTCCACAAAGGGAATTTTATATACATTGGGGCCCCATGTTCAAATGAATGAATCTGTTGGATATGTAGGTCCTAGCCACAACATACCTAAATAATTAAGTGTAGGATTTGAGAAATACAAATCCACAGAACCCAAAGAACACCTAAATGAAAGAAACCTGTCAAAGAGAAAGAGAGAGAACAAAACAAGGGTTTTGGCTCTGACAATGTGCAAGATGTATTATCAGAGAAAAAATGAATCAAGAGGTGTATACAATACAAGAGATTAATCCTTATAAAAGGAGATCAATATCGAAAGGAAAACCTAACCCTAAGGTGAGTGCGTTTAATAATTAATATTAATTATTAAATGACTAATATATGTGCATAAAGTGAAATCTTAAGAGGATAGTAAAGTTAATTAATTACTTTACTCTAACACCCCCCCTTAAGATAAGTTACAATGCAGCTACAAACAATGCAAAAGAAAGAAAAGGAACTACAATGCAATAGAGGGTCCTGACAACATGGCCTGATTAGGTACCTGAATACAACAAAATCTCTATAAAGTGGAGAAATAGAGAAAACCTCATGGGAAAAACTCTACTCCAAAAGATAGAAAAGAAAGGAATGAAATGCACTAATGAAAGAAGGATAGGAGGTGGATTACATGATACCCCCCATAGACAACTTCTATCATATAAGTAGGTATACAATGGTCTCCATAGGAGAGACAAAAAGAGAGAAGAAGGCCCCCCACAATGAAGAAACTCATGTCGCAATGGTAGATGCCTGATGTAGAATCCAGAAAGATATCCTAAAGCGGCAAATGATATTCCTCCCCTTGGGAAGAAACGGATCCAAAGGACGATGTGGAAGAAACCATGTGAAGAGTGATGAACCAATCTGTCTCAAGATGTGCGCCATGATAGGATGCTGAAGAATCTCTCTGTTTGAACTGAAACAAAAGATGTCAAATCCAAACTAAACTAAAAAATCCTGAACTACAACCTCTGAATGCATGGAAGATGGTGGGCTAACAGCAGGAATATGGCTGTCAATAAAGAGGAGCTGAAAATCCTCAAAGTAATCCTCCAAATCTGCAATGTGAGACTCAACAAGCAAGAATGAAATGTCTGTGAAAAAAGAATCCCATGGTGCTATCTTTCGAAGATGGATGATGTCTTGCTTAATTGAATCAATAGGAGCCAAAGATATGGGAATGTCAAACTGATTAGGAACAACAAGAGATGTTGATGAAGTCTCAGTTTGAAGAGTAGGAACTGTGAGACAAGCCTCTGATTCATCAAAATATGTAAGGGTGTCTAAATACTGAAGTTCCTTTAAAGTATCATGATCAAAGGGTGTATTCTCTCTCCAAGCAATGGGTAAGAGATAATCTGAAGTAGGATCCTCTAGGAATGGAGAGAGATTGGGGTCTCCATAGATCTCCCAAAGATGTGTCCAAAGTGGGTGGGGACAATCAATGTCCGATATAGCCCACATAGTGTCATCATCAACACTAGACCGTATAAGTCCTACTATGTGATCTCTAATGATATCCCAAGCTAGTTTTCCCTTTGAAGTGGCTAGTTTAGGTATGAGATCATACAAATAAGGAAAAATATTAAGCCACCTACAATGTGTAAGTATGCCCTTTGCCCATGACTCATAATTACCCGTTCAGAATTACAACTGAAGGGTGAGTAGAAAAACCCATGATAACTCTTCAACTTCAAAAATTTGAGACTCACTAACCTCAATACTGATAAATCAGATCAAATAAATCCATCCCAAGAAAACAAATCATTTCCAGGTACCAAAAAGTCCAAGTAATTGACAGATGTGTGAAAACACAAAAAATGAATAAAATGTACCTGGAGCTGATTCTAGAAAAATAAATGACATATCTGGAAAGATCACAGAAACACCTTTCCAATGCCTATTCATTTACGAAAAACAGAGTTCAGACGTAAAAGATACACCCCCGGGAGTGAAAAACACAAGTCCTGACTTTGACTAGAAAAATAGACTGCAAAACAGAAAAATCAGAAAAAATAACCTCCATAAATTAGATCAGGCTCGAAACCAGCTTTCTGACGCCTATTTTCATTCAAAAAATGGAGCTAAAACGTCCATTTTATACCCGATTTACCAAAACTGCTCTTAAAAAGCATAACTAGGACCCTAGAGCCCTTAGGGGCTTAAAAAAGAGACCCCTGGTCCACTGGATGACCAGGGGATGGGCACAGGTGGCGCAGCGGTGGATCATTGGCGGTGGGCCGGCAGGTGGCGGAGCTTCAGCGGGGTTGTGGTGGAGGGCCGACAGTGGAGCGCTAGCGGGGAGGTGGTGGCACCCTGGTGGCGCGGTGGTGGCCCGTCAGCGGAGCTCGCCGAGCGTTCTCCAGGCGGTCATCGAGTGGAGTGCCACTGGCCTAAGCGACTAGCGAGCGGCCTCCTGGTGGGTGGTGGGCGGCGGCCAGATTTTAAACTGGTGTGTAAACTTTTTTTTTTAATTTTTTTTTTAAAATTTCGACCTCGATCTGCATGCCCTGGGGCTATACGACCTTGGGGAAAATTTTTTTTCCTTCTGGAGCAACTGTGTCCAAATCGGATGTATATTATATGAAAATAGGGGTTTTTAGACGCTGTGAGCTCAACGGTGAGGTCCGTTTGGGCTCAAAGTGCTCCAAAAAGAAAGAACCCCCTATTCCAAATAAAAAAGAAGACAAACATAGATCTGATGCAACCAAAAACCTAGATCTCTAAATCTTTCAAAAACTGAACAAGCCGTAGTAGATTTGACTCTGATACCATGTAGGATTTGAGAAATACAAATCCACAGAACCCAAAGAACACCTGCATGCAAGAAACCTGTCACAGAGAAAGAGAGAACAAAATAAGGGTTTTGGCTCTGACAATGTGCAAGATGTATTATCAGAGAAAAAATGAATCAAGAGGTGTATACAATACAAGAGATCAATCCTTATAAAAGGAGATCAATACCGAAAGGAAAACCTAACCCTAAGGTGAGTGCATTTAATAATTAATATTAATTATTAAATGACTAATATATGTGCATAAAGTGAAATCTTAAGAGGAGAGTAAAGTTAATTAATTACTTTACTCTAACATTAAGAACACAATAAGAGGTTTATTAGTTTGACATGGTTCTAGGAGAAGCCTATGAAGCAGATGAAGCAAATCTTAAGGTCAACATTTATTCTAGATGTTTAGGACATAGTAACCCTAATGAGTAGGATAGTTGGATGCAAAAATGCTAGCAAATTCAAACCCTGGATGTTCAGGCTTATAGTGAAAATAATGGAAGGCCTTGTGCAAATTCACTGGGGGAATTTTATAAGCAATAAGTTGTGTGAGAAAATAATAATGTTCTTAGACACCCAATGGTTTTCCATGTCTACATATGTTTTCTATTGCTGTGCCTTGAGGGAAAATATACAAGGATTGAACAGAGTTGGTATCATGGGCAGAGAACTAGGAAATAATTTGATTTATGATCATACGTCATAGATTACTATTCACCAATACTGAGAGCATTACCAGAGGGTAAATGATGTCTTTTCTATGAAGCTGATAAAATTAATGGAAGGGAACAAAGCAAAAGAATATCCCTTTAAGCACAAAGTGTTATCCAATCTACTAGGGGATGGTATATTCAATTTCCTACTTTCACCTATATCAGGATGGAAGGATTTATGGGATACCCCTTCATGCTACCTAGGTACACAATGAACAAAATATTGTTACTGGATTTGGTGAGATAGGTGCAACCATCTCATGCTTTTTTTGACAAGCCCACAAGAAATGCTCTATTAAATTCCCCATCACAATTGGAAGCTACAAGTGTATTGTAACCAAAAGTGCTCATATGTGTGAGGAGGAGTTGAAACTCTATGGGTTGGATTTATTTGCATTCAGATGGAAAAACTATAATCTAGAGGAGAACCTTACAAAGAAAATAGGAAAAAAATATGCTCATGTTTATCATCTAGAATTTTTTTGGCTTAATTGTGATGATGAACATGAGGTGAGGAATATGTCATACTAGAAGTTGACACTAGGAGTAGAAAAGTTTGTTGAAACTCGTAATATTTCAAAACAATTGGATACTAATAATGTAGAGGCACTAAATAAATTTTATGATAGAGAAAATGTTTTTGATGAACCCAACCCAGACCAAGATTATACAAAGGAGGTAGTAACCATTGAAGATATTTCTAAGAAAGTATTGACATATACTTAGTACTAAAATAATGGTTACATTGAGGCATTGAGAAGCTAGAATAGAACCCACATATCTACTCAATTACAAGAGAAAAAAAAGTTAGTAGATGAATTAGGGTATGAAGGAACTCCTAAAGAGATAAGAAAGATTGTAGGAACAAAAGAAAATTGGTAGGGAGAAAAGGAAGCTCACAATACTTCAAGCTAGTGAATTCTAATGGTGTCACGACTAGCTAGCTAGAGTAAAGGGACTGTGGCCAATCTAACCAATTTAATGGAAATGCCAAAGGAAAAAAATTCTTCTATAGGGAAGCCAAGAGCTCAACCTATGACTAGCAAGGATGTGAGAATGAAAATATAGGCATGTGTTAAGAAAAGGTCTGCATCACAAAAGGAGAAAAATATATTTACTTCTCCACCCTTGATCAATACTATAGCAATGAGACAAGAGCTGGGAGGGACTCCTATAATTCAAGAGGAAGGTCCTAACATAACTGAAGAAGAATTTAGGGAGCAACTGTAGAAACTGAATACTAAGATGAAACTGTTTAAGGAAAAGTGATCTAAAGGAGATCCATTGGTGTGTAGCCAGTAGTGGAAGAAGTGTCGAACATAGGGTCATATCCTAAAAATATAGAAGAAGAAGATTTAATAATAGGATCACTCACTCCAAAAGTGAGAAACCCTGAAGAAACAAGTGAAAGAGAAACAGGGGCATTGCAAGTCAGAAATAAGGGACCCTAAATAAATGAGACAAATCCTAGGAGGGACTCCTATAATTCAAGAGGAAGGTCCTGACCTAACTGAAGAAGAAGTTAGTGAACAAGTGGAGAAATAGACTGCTAGGATGAAACAATTTAGAGAAAAGTGATCTAAAGGAGATCCAATGATGTAGGGACTAGTAGTGGAAGAGGTGTCAAACACAATGTCATATCCTTAAAATAGAGAAGAAGAAGATTTTATAATAGGATCACTCACTCCAAAAGTGGGAAACCCCGAATAAATAGATGGAAGAGAAACAAGGGACATTATGTAAGTCAAAACCACATTAATAAATTTTTGATGGAGAAGATATAATTGAAGATTAGCTTCTACAAGGAAGAAATGAAGAGACTGTTGACTAGCCACAAACTTCTTAGAAATTAGGGGAAGCCAAGATCAGAACAAAGGAATAGAGTACTCATAGACCTTGGGTGTTGAAACAAGAAATGATGAGAATGTGAATGTTTTAGAACAATAAGAAAATAATACTCCAAGGACTAATGTGGAGAATAGGGTAAGATAGGATAATGTTGGTCCCAAAGAGAAAGAGATAGTGATTAATCAAGGTAATCTAGAGTCCATGCCAATGAGGACAAAGAGTGTTAAAGTTCAAGAGATTTTGACAAGTAATGTTGAATTTTTTAGAGAGGAAGTTCCTAAACATGCCAATCATCAGGAACAAGGTAATACTAAAGAGGTAGATTAGAATGAAGAAGCACCTAACTGGTTAGTTAGGAAATTGGCTTTGTCATTAGAGGTGGAACTAGTGCCTCTAGATTTCAGAAGTTTAATAAGGGGAATAGAAACCCCTAAACCTGGACTTAGAGCAAAGACAATAAATGTTGTAAAAAGGAATGTAGATGGAGGGAGAAATCTCTAAATAACTATTCTGATGGGAGAGAATATCAAGAAAGAAATAGTAGCTAGGGATTATAGGATGACGATAATTGATGTAGGACATTCATCACGCGGACAAGAATTAGAATAGATGAAAGTAAATTTAGAAACTACTATCACCCTAGTGAAGAGGAATAAGAAAAAGAAAAGAGAATCAAAGGAATGCATTGATATCCTGAAGAATTTCATAAAGCTGAGCTAACTTAGTATGGTCAATCACAAACTAAGTTACCATAAAATCCATTTTTAATGTCTAAGGAGCAAGTAGATGTTATTACAATGCTTCACCATAAGGTAAGTGTGTTTGAAGAATGGATGGAGTATGTAGTAAGGCAAGGAGAAGAGTTAATAAGGGATGCAATTAGGAAGTGTAAAGAATCATACCATTGGTATGACAAGTCCAAAATACTTGAGGGTGAATACTAATTTTGCAAAGCAAAAACAAATGTAGAGAGGTGGAAGCTAAAATTTCTTCTTCAGATAGATGTCAGAGGGTTGATAAATGAGAAGATAGCCACGGGGCAGGAAGTTCCAATATTTGACAAATGGAGGAAACAATTAAATTGACAACGTGATGCTTTGTCACAAAGTGTAAATGGATTGGAAAAGATCATTGAGATATGTAAGAAATTGATAGATATAGATGATAGATTTATTGAAATGCTAGCTCGACAAAGCTATGGTCTATGACCTTTAGGGCAGGACGAAAAGGAAGTAAAAGCTTTCAAGGAATGGATCAAAAGGGAAAATAAGGATCATGTTCAGTTATTAAGTCGAGAGGTTATAGATGATATCATAAGTTGTAGGAATGCTATGACCAAATATGAGACAAAATTAATTTGCAAAGAAATGAAAATATCATTAAAATATTAGAAGAGTATGCTAGGCATAAGTGAAACTGGAAAGTAATTTAAGGTGTTCCAAAAGAACATATGCATCAAGTGTTGATTGTTTTCTTGGAAAATCAGTAGAGGAGAGGCGAATATGAGTCTTCAAACCCAGAGTCCAATGAAGAAGAATAGGTAATCGAGTACCAAAATTTGATAGTTTTGTTCATGGGTATAGTTTTGAAGTGAATTTTGCAGGTTTACTCCCAAAATTCGTGAAGACAGTTAATCTCGAAGGTTTTGAAGAATGCCAATAGTCTTATTTGTGTGCAAAGTACCTATGATCTAGAGATTGAAGTTTGAAGATTGATGCTGAAGAGAATTCAAAATATTTTTGAATTTTCCTAGAAAGTTTTGATGTCAATTGTCACCTGCCACATGTTGGATTTTATTTGTTTCTTTGATTCTCTTTAATGATATTAATTTCAAATTATTTTGGGCCTTGTTTCTATAAAAATCCATTAGTTGCTTTAATTTTTCTTAAGTTCAAAATTTGTGGATGTCGAAGGATTAAAACTTTTTGAAGTTTTATTCTTTTTCATTTTATTTTTTCCATTGAAGACTAGAAACTTGTATTTTTCATTAGAAGTAAACTAATATCAGAGCCAATTTCAAATCTATTTTCTGATATGAAATCTTACGTAGCTGATTTTTTGCTCCTATTGGACAAGACTGTGTGTTGTGTCATTAAAGGGTGCATACTAACACTATCCAATGGTAAATGATCCACCTTTTATTTAAACTATTGCATCATTCCAGGCCTAGTTGTGAAGCAATCTGGTGACGTATGAAATGGTCTGCTTTGGTTTGGTTATTTCTTGAGGCATGCGTGGCTAATACCTAAGATAAATTTTACTTTTTAGTAAATTTTTATTCTTTATTTTAGAATAGATGCTTTATATTTCATAAAATGTTCCAAAAATGATAATTGAAAGGATTTTTATTATAAATATTTCAATTCCATAAAGTTTTTGGATTCTTAATGCTAAATCTACTTTGAAATATGTAAGTTATTTGAGTTTTATGAATACTATTGTAAATCTTTTGATTTCGTGAAGTTATTGAGTAATATTTGATGACCAGACTAAGATTATGTTTCTATCTTTTGGATACGAACCAATTATTTACAACTATTTACCCCTCATGTTTAACAACAATATCATAATGAACCCTAAGTGAACCTAGTGTGTCAAGACCTGACATAAATGAGCCTTGGGATCAAATTGAGTTTGACTTAGATTTAGGTTTCTCGATGGAGTCTTTCAAGAAAGGTAGGTTCCCACGATACTCTATGATAATTTATCTATTTTTTGGTGTGTGTGTGTGCAACATCCTCATCAACACATGCCACATATTTAATCTACATAACCCTTTACGTTGGGTCGACCATGCAGAGGACCTAATAGAAAAATACTCCAATTATTCATCACCATAGTACACATGGACCTCAAAATGTCATGCCATCTAGGAAACACAATTCTTTGACACCTGTTAACATTTTCCAAAAACCACAAGGTCTAACCCAAATTTTTAGAGGTGTGTGAACTAGATAAGTCATACCCATTACACATAAAATTGTATAAACCTTACATCTCATTCTTGTATTACTTGCAAGTTACAAACCATCTATCCAAATCAAATGAAATTCAGAATCAAGATACTACTAACAACCATAATCAACATATTAGAACAAAAAAATTAAATCTCTAAGGGTGAAAAAATGTGGGCCAAA
Source organism: Sequoia sempervirens (assembly GCA_007258455.2). Taxonomy (NCBI): domain Eukaryota; kingdom Viridiplantae; phylum Streptophyta; class Pinopsida; order Cupressales; family Cupressaceae; genus Sequoia; species Sequoia sempervirens. The sequence continues at coordinate 29,285,671 of VDFB02274714.1, read as the reverse complement.
TTACCAAAGGGCTATGTACACTAAATCTACTAGTGTAGACACTTAGCAAAAATACTTAACTATTTCTATGTGCAGATCAAACCCTCTTGCAAATTGTCTCTTCTACAATCATCAAAAGAATATCAAGAACTCCCACAATGATCTGCATCAAGATCTTCATCTCCACAACAATCGTATTCTTCCATCACTATAGCAATGCTAACATCCATCATATAATGTTGACATCAACGAAAAATTCATTAATGAAAGCCTTCTATATTCTTTCAACATCTTTCTCATTGTTGTTCACCTGGTTAGAAGTAAAAATTATATTTCTTGTATTCCTTAAAAATTGTTGAATTTTCTAAGGATTGAAGCTAGTAGATCATTATCTATATTAAGGTTCTAATCTAATAAATGAGGTTATATTATGCTAAAAATTTCAAGGTCTAAAAGAGCTTAAGTTTTTATGTAGATTGATTCACCCCCCTCTTAGTATCTAAGTGTATTCAACAAAAATAATTTTTTTAAGTAATGGTATCTATAAAATATATGAAAAAAGGAATAAGGATCAACTATGGATAGTTTGATGATTATTGATGGAATCATATTTGTAATAAGTTGTACTAATCATACTATTTAGTTTCTTCTCAAGTTTTGAGGGTGAAATGTCTCGAGGAGGGATGACATGTTATCTACCTAGGGATATGGTATTTTTTTATATTTATATGGAAGGATATGTCAAAATGTGACACATATCCCTCAAGTTAGTTATATTAAGTTATGTGAATATCTTGTAATTAATTATATCAGTAGTTGGGTAGGCCTTCACTAGGATTTCCCTTCCATCATATTATTAGGAGGAGGTATATATAAAGGAGGTGATTATCATTGGAACATATGTTTGAAGTGTCATATTGTATTTGGAATCTCTTAGAGATATTGTGTGGAGTGAATTGTTCCATAAGGAGTATCATATGGTGCGACCCTAACTTAAGGGATAAATATATTAGGGAATATTGGCATACAAACATCTCTTATGTTGTGTGAGATCTATCTTCTGAAATATATTATTTCCATTACTATATGTTTTGATCTTACCATCAAATCTATATTTCTTTGTTTAATGTGAGGATCTGAATTGGTGCTTAGTGATTGCAATATAGCTCAATCTAAGGGGATCATCATGTTTCCCCCCATCTAAATTCATCACTTTTGAAATATTAAGAGCTAATTTGTTATGGTCTTCTTTTCCTTATTATGTTTTAAATTCTTCTTCACAATCTGAATGAATCATTATAGGATGAATATTAGTGATATAAACATGATTGTAAGCATTATAATTTGCATGATTCTATTTAATTCCTTTCTTAGTTTTGGATAGGAAAGGTCTAATTTCATGGTTTGGCGATGGTGGCAAGGTGCAATTAGTTCCATAAGTAAGGTGTCACACTCTTTAATAAGTTGATGAGTCATAACACAAAATCTTCTTTTACTCTCTTTTGCACTTCTATTTCTTTTCACATACATTTCATCTTGTGAAGAGGTAAATGAGGTATTCCCCAACATAGGTTTCTTTTTTCCTTTGGAGGAGGAACTTAAGAGACCACTATTGGTTGGGATACCAATAAATTTTTTGGTTTTCGCTTAAAGACCAATTTTTATTTTGATGGAAAAAATTTAAATACATGGTTATCTTTAGGTCTTTCATATGATGGTGGAGGTGGAACCAAAGCATATCTTTTAGGTGGTCGGGTGAGGATACCCTATTTGGACTTAGGTTCATCCACTACCTGTCAGGTAGGAGGGATGACCATCAAAGTCACTAGAGATAAAGGAGCCTTGGATAGGATATTAATAAGGGATAAATTATTAATAATATTAGTTTTAAATTTTTGTTATGGTAGAAAAGAAAATTCCTCGTGAGGTTTAATAGGTTTGAATGGTTGAGGCCAAAACTAATCTATTGAGAAATTTCCACAAAAGGTCAAAGGCTTAAATCCACTATGGTAAATAGTATGTATTTATTCTTCAAATAGGAATCTAATATATTTGTGTATAACCAATGGGACCACATTCATGGAGCTTACCCATGGAGGACCTAACATCACACAAAATTAGTTGAATGCCAAAATTATGGTAAATGAAACATCTAGTATTTTAGGCCCAACATTGACTGAAACAGTTATAGAACCAATCCTAGGGTATATAGAACCATCATGAACCTTTATGAATTATTTTAATTTGATGCAAGAGCATCTAGGTGCTTGGGAAATCCTACACAACAAAAAAAGGTGTGCTATTTTTAATTTCTCTTTTTTGGTTGTGTTTGATTGTTGCTATTTTGAGCATGATTTAAGAGCACATTTTACACATTTCCAACACATTTGAAATAAAATTATTATAACTATTGGATATCTTTCATCAAAGGATTAATTTTCACGTGTGTAGTGGCTCAAAAAATATATTTCTTTTCACCAAATTCGAGGAGAAAAAAATTCAATGCCTAGGCATGTGATTGGGAATTTATTGTAATTTGTAAAGTTTCATTTGTATTTAAAATTCTATTTTGAATTGATAGTGGAGGAGTATGTGTGCTTGGTGAAGGAGTTAATTGAGTAAGCCTATGAGTGAAAAAAAGGGAAAATGCATTCATTTTTGCAGGAAAGTTAATGAGAGGAATATTCCCATGGTAAAGAGGATGATCAAATGATTTGATTTTGATTTATGTGATGAAAAATGTTTATTTTGACCTCTTGAGTTAGATTTGATAATTCTAGAAGTGAATTCCTACCTATAGCTAGGGTTTTAGATTGTTATCTCTTGATTTGATGCTAATATTGTAAACATAGGGAATGAAGAAATAAAATTAGTACAGGTCTTGAATTTGAAATGGTTGGTGTCTTAGTGTGGAAATTTTTCATTTTATCTCTCAATGGCTATTCATATTTTTTGTGAAGTTGGTTTCCTTCTTGAATGCTTGAAACTATGTGTTTTTTGGGTGTTTAGCTATGAAATCAAAGGGGTGTTATTGGGAGAAAAATTATGATCTATTTATCTTTTTGTAGATGAATGCACCTGCATTCATTCTCCAAGTTTTCACTAGAAAAAATAAATCATTAAATGATGCAAATTATTTTTTGAAGGAATGTTTTTCATGAGATTTGAGTGTATATTTAGAGTTGTTTGAATTTTCCTTGTGGGGCTATAATATTCACTCTTCGTTGAATTTTTTATGTTTTTTCTTGCATTAAATGGTATCAAGGTAATAATATCTTGAGAGTGAAGAGTGTGCGCAAGGACTTGTGGGTGAGGAGTGATGAAGCCACATGAGATAGAGTTGTAAGAAATTTTATTTATTGCAAGTATGAAGAGAGTTTGTGAGTACTATCCTCCAGAAAAGATAATATTGGGTACAAGGTTAGAGTTCCTCCACTGAGAGAGAGTCAGTAAAGGGTAGTGTGTTGTGAGAAATTATTTTTGTAGAGTGTGTGATGTATTGTAGTAGTGAGAGATATGGGTATACACATGAGAAAGAAGCTTGTTTTGGGAAGGATGAAAGTAACTATAAAAATAGGATGATCACCTAGATGATCATGGACATAAATGCAAGGTTTCATAGATTGGAGCTACTACAACAAGGAGAGATATTCAAGAGCTAGAAAGAGTTGAAAGGTGTAGTAAAAGATGAAAGATAATAAATTGGGACACCAAAAATAGTTGAGCACCAACTCATTTGACTGCAAAATCTAACAAAAATGTGTGACGAAATATGTATAATTTGATGTATCATTGGGTTCTTGTAAAATTTGATGTGTAATTTTCAATTTTTTGAAAGTTTATCCCTGACATACATCAAAATTTCAATGAACTTGGGGTTCGTTGAAATTTTGACAAACATGAAAAATAGAAAAAAATCAAATTTTGGCCAATATAAAGAAAAGTGAGTTTGTTGATTTATTGCGATAGTGTTTTTCTCTACTTGAGACAATTTGTGGAGAACTAAGGACTATTTTCTTGGGAGAAATCAGAAAAAATTCAAGAAGATATTGCCAGGTTGAGGGTAGTCATTTTCTTTTTGTAGAATTCAGTTGTGAAGTCAGATTTGTAGTTCTAGGTTTGAAAATCATATTTTAAAGCAACATCTCATCAGATTTCATTTTTAGAGGTTTAGGGTTTTGATAATTTAAGGTCCAAATTTTGTTGTGTGGAACCACCATAAGATCACAACCAAGGAACAAATTCTTTTGATTGTAATTATGTGATCCATAACTCTATTGGTCATGTGGAATAGTTGTGTTATAACAAATATAGGATGCATTCATGTGTGACCCAAGTTTAATGTGGCTATGTTGTGATAGAAATGGAGGCACTCAAATAATGTAGTTAATTCAGGTTGTATAATGTAGGTGTCAATCATCATTGGGTGCATTCAGTTTGTCTCAAGTTTAATAGGTTAGGATGTAATTATAGCATGATCGAAGAGTGATTACCTCTTGCTACAATAAAGATCCTATAACTCTGGTTGATATGCAGAGTGGTTGTGTTATATCAACTATGTAGTGCATTCAAGCACAACCCATGTTTAATGGGCTATTCTAGAGAATGATCAAGATTTTGTAAACCTTATGAATGTTACTTAAAAGTGTATAGCTTAAACTACAAACTGTTGGGATTATGGATGCACAGTCCTCGAAGCTGCAGTCTTCGATGTAGGACCTTTAAGCTAGGAAAGATAATCAACCACCCAGAAAGTGTTGCAACTAGGCATGCACAATGGAGATTCAATATTGATATGATATATTTTATTAATTACAAATGTACAAGATGCTTGATTATATAGACAAGAATGAAAACCTAATATGCATGAGATGTTGCCACGTGTCTTGATCTAACAACATGTGACAACATGTGAACCCTAATGGTGATGATAATTAAATGATGAGATAAGTTCTAGAAGGAATCTTATCTCCTACAAACTAGGAAAGGGAATATTATCCCATTTATTAAATGATTGCAACTTAGGACTAAATGATTAAATGCAAGACCTAAGTTAACTTATGCTAGTGTAATAATTAATTAATTAATTACTCCAACACCCCCCATAAGTGCAACTTAGGGAGGAAAATGCAATGATTATGCAAGATGATAATGATGATGGGTCCCAACTACAAGGCCATGTTAGGTACCCATGTACATGAAGATGCAAAAAATCTCCCACAAACAGAGAAAAGGGGAAAACCCAATCTGAAGAAAACCCCTCTCCAAAAAGGAGATGAAAATGTAGAAATGTGAGATAGGATGGGAAGGATGGAGGACTCCCAAATACCCCCCAAGTACACCATCCGTCACATGGATACAATACAATCAATGCCCCCCCATAGGAGGGAAAGAGAGAGACAAGATAGCCCCCCCAGAAGATGATATCACCTACAAAAAAGGTAAGTGTCTTAAGACAGAACAAGATCCAATATCGACAAACAACTTGTCTCCCTTTCAGAAGAAACAAAACCAACTACAAGTGGAGAGATACTTCCCATTCTGGATAGGAATTGAAGGAAGGAAGGATGAAGATGGATGATGGTGTCTCTGAATGCTGCTCAGGTGTCTCCTTGCCTGATGAAGATGGCAGAATCAATGAAGAGTTTGACAAACCAGGATGATGCAGAAACTGATGTTGAACAATATCCAAAGACAAAGATGGAATGAATATGATGGAGACTTGATAGCCCCCCATGAATGAAGTGTCCTCAAAACCACTGAAGGAAGGCTGAAGCAAATCCAATGGTAGATGCTGAAGAAACTTCAAGTCCTGAATGGAATGAAACATAATAAGTTTCGAATATGAAATATCTGAATAGAGGAGTGATACCCCCTCAAGAATGTTCTCCAAACCTGTAGAAGTAGCCAAGTCAATGATGCCTAAAACAAAGCCATCTTATGATGCCAAGTCTAAAAAACTGAATGTGTCCTGATGAATGATGATGGTGGTGGAAGCCTTAATCAATGATTTTGGACAAGGAATCATTGAATGTGAAGGAATACCAACTTTCTCTGATGAAGAAGAAGCACAGAAAGGGACCTTGTCAACCTCTTCAGAAAGATCAAGGTAATCAACTTCCTGCATAACAATAGCATCATGGGGTACTTGATCTGAAGAATGACATTCTAAATCATGACCAACGGGGAATGGTGGAGTATCAGAATCTCCATATAGCTCCCAAAGCTTAGTCCAGAGAATCTGAGGACAATCACAATGATCAATAGCATTCAAAACATCACAATCAACTTGCATCCAAATGATCTCCAAAACAATGTACCTGCTACAACTCCAAGCAAGCTCGTGAATACCTTCACTTGGATGAGGAACAATACCAAATAGATGTGGCAAGAAATCAATTGAATGGAGATGGTGGCAGATCCCATCTCGCCATTGTGAATAGTTACCCTTGTGCAACATAGTCAAAGGATAACATGCAAGTTCCATAATGAAATTTCTCCACAAAAACAAAGACAAATGACCTTCAACAGAAAATAAAGACTTCCAAATATGATTGACAACTGAAGTGATGCAACCCAGATCAAAAAATTGTTTACCAAGCTTCAGGATGTCCAGGTTATTGAACAAATACACCAAACTAAAAAAATCACATGCAGGAGTACCTGGAGCTGAAATTGGTCAAGGGGCTAGACTGATGAAAAAAAGCTCTGAATCACCTTCCTGATGCCACTGGAATCACCGAAATCCAATGAATAGTTGAGAAGATATGCAGCTTTGAGTCCAGATTAGGGTTTTGTCTTCAATTGGATGTAGAAATTTCTACGAGAAAAATTTCACAGAACTGATGTCACCACTGGAAATTACATGAAATTCCCTTTCTGATGATATATCGTTTGCAAAAATTTGATACCCTGGGTGAAAGTTGTGATAAAACGAAAAAAATGCCTATTTGAGGCACTTCGCAGGCTAAATAGGGGCAAAATTCTAGCCCCCTGGGCGTTGGCACCTGGTCGGTGATGTGACCACGGCCCAAATGTTGGTACAAAAAACAACGCGCCACCCGAGGTGGTGGCGGGGTGGCAGGAAGCGGTGGCACTGCTGGGGGAGGAGCTCCGTCGGTGGTGGATAACCACCGATGCCAATGGAAATACACGAGTAGTCGACGGGAGACAAAACACAATCACCGAGGGTAGGGACTCGGCTGGTCAGCGAGTTTGTCAGCGAGAGGAACACAAGCATCGGCGGGAGCGGATAGGATGGCCGGCAGAGGAAGAGTCAGCCGGTCGGTGAGAAAGTCGACAGATGGAGGGCCGACAATTATATGATGGCCGACCAGGGTAAAAACCCCTACGCAAATTAAATGGTTTATGTAGACAAAAATAAACAAGCTGACAAGTCTTGTGTTTTTGATTTTTCATATCGCAATGGAAATAAAAAATAAAAAAAGAGACTATAGTATATATGTGTGCCGACCAAGATAAATATGTGCCCGCAGAAATAAAAAATAATCCCAATGCCGATAGAAATTCAAACCTCCAATATGCCGATGGGATAAATAAATAGCAGGTCGCCCGATTATTTAATTTTTCTACCACAACTATAGGAAAATATGATTTTTGCCAAATAATAAAGAATATTAGCCCAATGTTTCTGAAACAAAAAATGGCCTACTGCAAAAAAAAAATTTCCTCAGAGGACAACTGACCGGGATGATTTTTTGCTGCAAATTGTACAGATAGTACGATTGATTTTGCAAACCCTAAAAATACCTCTGAAGCTCCCGGGATGATGTATCCAATTTTGATGAATGGGCAGGTGATCCTAGGGTTTCGAGGCCTTCTGAAGACAATGGCGAGCTTGGATTTGACTCTATCTGCTTCAGAAATCAGCTTGGTCCCCGGGTGGAAACAAGTAGCCTTCAATGGAAACCTTCAGCCTGCAAGAATCTCGCACAACTTTCTTGATCGAGGGTTCATGCTTCACTGGATAAGCTCTGATACCATGTTGGCATTATGGATGCACAGTCCTTGAAGCTGCAGTCTTTGATGTAGGACCTTTAAGCCAGGAAAGATAATCAACCACCCAGAAAGTGTTGCAACTAGGCATGCACAATGGAGATTCAATATTGATATGATATATTTTATTAATTACAAATGTACAAGATGCCCGATTATATAGGAAAGAATGAAAACCTAATATGCATGAGATGTTGCCATGTGTCTTGATCTAACAACATGTGACAACATGTGAACCCTAATGGTGATGATCATTAAATGATGAAATAAGTTCTAGAAGGAATCTTATCTCCTACAAACTAGGAAAGGGAATATTATCCCATTTATTAAATGATTGCAACTTAGGACTAACTAATTAAATGCAAGACCTAAGTTAACTTATGCTAGTGTAATAATTAATTAATTAATTACACCAACACCTCCGCATAAGTGCAACTTAGGGAGGAAAATGCAATGATTATGAAAGATGATAATGATGATGGGTACCGACTACGAGGCCATGTTAGGTACACATGTACATGAAGATGCAGAAAATCTCCCACAAATCGAGAAAAGGGGAAAACCCAATGTGAAGAAAACCCCTCTCCAAAAAGGGGATGAAAATGCAGAAATGTGAGATAGGATGGGAAGGATGGAGGACTCCCAAATACCCCCCAAGTACACCATCTGTCACATGGATACAATACAATCAATGCCCCCCCATAGGAGGGAAAGAGAGAGACAAGATAGCCCCCCCAGAAGATGATATCACCTGCAAAAAAGGTAAGTGTCTGAAGACAGAACAAGATCCAATATCGACAAACAACTTGTCTCCCTTTCATAAGAAACAAAACCAACTACAAGTGGAGAGATGCTTCCCATTCTAGATAGGAATTGAAGGAAGGAAGGATGAAGCTGGATGATGGTGTCTCTGAACGCTGCTCAAGTGTCTCCTTGCCTGATGAAGATGCCATAATCAATGAAGAGTGTGACAAACCAAGATGATGCAGAAACTGATGTTGAACAATATCCAAAGACAAATATGGAATGAATATGATGGAGACTAGATAGCCCCCCTGAATGAAGTGTCCTCAAAACCACTGAAGGAAGTCTAAAGAAAATCCAATGGTAGATGTTGAAGAAACTTCAAGTCCTAAATGGAATGAAAGGGAAGAAGTCTCGAATATGAAATATCTGAATAGAGGAGTGATACCCCCTCAAGAATGTTCTCCAAACCTGTAGAAGTATCCAAGTCAATGATGCCTAAAACAAAGCCATCCTGTGATGCCAAGTCTGAAATATTGAATGTGTCCTGATGAATGATGATGGTGTTGGAAGCCTTAATCAATGATTCTAGACAAGGAATCACTGAATGTGAAGGAATACCAACTGTCTCTGATGAAGAAGAAGCACAGAAAGGGACCTTGTCAACCTCTTTGGAAAGATAAAGTAATCAACTTCCTGCATAACAATAGCATCATGGGGTACTTGATCTGAAGAATGAAATTCCGAATCATGACCAATGGGGAATGGTGGAGTATCAGAATCTCCATATAGCTCCCAAAGCTTAGTCCAAAGAATGTGAGGACAATCACAATGATCAATAGCATTCAAAACATCAGAATCAACTTGCATCCAAATGATCTCCAAAACAGTGTACCTGCTGCAACTCGAAGCAAGCTCATGAATACCTTCACTTGGATGAGGAAAAATATGAAATAGATGTGGCAACAAATCAAGTGAATGGAGATGGTGGTAGATCCCATCTCGCCATTGTGAATAGTTACCCTTGTGCAACATTGTGAAAGGAGAACATGCAAGTCCCATAATGAAATTTCTCCACAAAAACAAAGACAAATGACCTTCAACAGAAAATAAAGACTTCCAAATATGATTTACAACTGAAGTGATGCAACCCGGATCAAAAAATGATTTCCCAAGCTTCAAGATGTCCAGGTTATTGAACAAATGCACCAAACTGAAAAAATCACATGCAAGAGTAACTGGAGCTGAAATTGATCAAGGGGCTAGACTGATGAAAAAAAGCTCTAAATCACCTTCCTGATGCCGCTGGAATCACCAAAATCCAATGAATAGTTGAGAAGATATGCAGCTCTGAGTCCAGATTAGGGTTTTGTCTTCCGTTGGATGTCAAAATTTCTGTGAGAAAAATTTCATAGAACTAATGTCACCACTGGAAAGTATGTGAAATTCCCTTTCCGACGATATATAGTTTGCAAAAATTTGATACCCTGGGTGAAAGTTGTGATAAAACGAAAAAAATGCCTATTTGAGGCACTTCGCAGGCTAAATAGGGGCAAAATTCTAGCCCCCTGGGTGCTGGCACCTGGTTGGTGATGTGACCACAACCCAAATGTTGGAAAAAAAAAAACACGCCACCCGAGGTGGTGGCGGGGTGGTAGGAAGCTGTGGCACTGCTGGTGGAGGAGCTCTGCCGGTGGTGGATAACCTCCGGTGCCAATGGAAATACACGGGAAGTCGGCGGGAGACAAAACACGATCACCGACGGTAGGGACTCGACTGGTCGGCGAGTTTGTCAGCGGGAGGAACACAAGCATCGGCGGGAGCGGATAGGATGGCCGATGGAAGAAGAGTCGGTCGGTCGGTGAGGAAGCCGACAGATGGAGGGCCGACAATGATGTGATGGCTAACCAAGGTACGGACCCCTGCACAAATTAAATGGTTTCTGCAGACAAAAATAAACAAGTCGACAAGTCTTGTGTTTTTGTTTTTTAATATTGCAATGGCAATTAAAAATCAAAAAAGAGACTATAGTATATATGTGTGCCGACCAAGAGAAATATGTGCCCACAGAAATAAAAAATAATCCCAATGCCGATAGAAATTCAAACCTCCAATATACCAACGGGATAAATAAATAGCAGGTCATTCGATTATTTAATTTTTCAGCCACAACTATAGGAAAATATGATTTTTTCCAAATAATAAAGAATATTAGCCCGATTTTTTTGAAATGAAAAATGGCCTGCTGCTAAAAAAATTTTGCCTCAAAGGACAATTGACTGGGATGATTTTTTGCTACAAATTGTACGGATAGTACGATTGATTTTGCAAACCCTAAAAATACCTCTGAAGCTTCCAGGATGATGTATCTGATTTTGATGAATGGGCAGGTGATCCTAGGGTTGCGAGGCCTTCTGAAGACAATGGCGAGCTTGGATTTTACTCTATCTGCTTTAGAAATCAGCTTGGTCCCTGGGTGGAAACAAGTAGCCTTCAATGGAAACCTTCAGCCTGCAAGAATCTTGCACACCAACTTTCTTGATCGAGGGTTGACGTTTTACTGGATAAGCTTTGATATGATGTTGGGATTATGGATGCACAGTCCTTGAAGCTGCAGTCTTTGATGTAGGACCTGTAAGGCAGGAAAGATAATCAACCACCCAGAAAGTGTTGCAACTAGGCATGCACAATGGAGATTCAATATTGATATGATATATTTTATTAATTACAAATGTACAAGATGCCTGATTATATAGGCAAGAATGAAAACCTAATATGCATGAGATGTTGCCATGTGTCTTCATCTAACAACATGTGACAACATGTGAACCCTAATGGTGATGATCATTAAATGATGAGATAAGTTCTAGAAGGAATCTTATCTCCTACAAACTAGGAAAGGGAATATTATCCCATTTATTAAATGATTGCAACTTAGGACTAAATGATTAAATGCAAGACCTAAGTTAACTTATGCTAGTGTAATAATTAATTAATTAATTACACCAACACAAACCAAGTTTGTTACATACTTGAATGCAATCTTGGGTTACCACAAACTATAATAATGTGATCTGCTAATAACCATTATGGAAAGTATTAAAGCAAGACCTGTGATATATAGGATACATTTCCCTGATCAGGTTTACATACCTTAATGATAAAAAACAAGCTTCCCACACACTCTATGATACAATCCAAGATAATACCACAACTTTGTCAAGACAACTAATTTTCTGACGCAAGATTTAAGGTTGTTTTCTAATACCAACAAAAGCATTGGTAAGAGCATGATTAGGGTACAACCCTAGGCTTTCATAGAAACATAAACAATAACTATAGCATATTAGTGAGGTTGCAATACCAGAAAGATTGAGACATTGTAGGTAATAAAAAAATATTGCAATGTAAAGATTGTAGCCAATAACAAGCACACTATGTAGCTTAGTGACATTTGTAAATGCAATCTATAGTAAGAAGAATGACAGTTACTTGAGATGTGATAGTCAAAAAGAGGCTAAGTAGTGACAAGATAATAAAGCTCAAACCTTGCATAGTAAAGTGGAGATTTTAACAGTGAGTTTCCTTACCCCCTTGCTAACCTTAAGGGTTTTTCAAATGCTTTTGGTAGTGTTAGAAAAGGCAAATGCAATTAGGGAATGACTGTCCAAATGAAGTAGCATTGGTAATCATAGGTTCAATGTTTCTTCTTAGCCATTAATGTATAATGGAGGTAGTGGATTGCATGTTTGAGCAGTGTTTTGAGACTCATTAAAGATGGGAGAATAGTGAATAATACCTTATGGATTGTGAAGTAGTGTCAATAAGGTTGAAGGATTTTAAGAACTACAATACCATGAAACAATGAGTCCCTTGTAGTAAGTAGGCAGTCTATAGGGCATAGTTTGATTTTATAGAAGGATGCTCATGAAAGGAATCTTAAAGTCATAATGAGTGAGCTATTTGAGATTGCAACTGAGGGTGCAATATCTAGTCTTAAAGGAAGTTAAAAAAGTAATAAATGTGCAAGAAAATCAAATCGTACACAACAAACAATTCACAATGTTATCTTACATAATGCCTTGAGTTTGAAGACAAAAATCTCATTGTATCTTCATAATGAAAGTGGTGACCTTAATGGTCAATCACTAGCAACCATGATTTTAAAACATGCTATTGTGCTTATGGAGGAAAAATTTTAAGCAAGGTAGTGAGTGGTGGTTTGGAACAATGGCACGTATGAAGGGCTTGCTTTAAATGAATACTATGCAGTCTAGCTTAAAACAATGTTCTTAGAAGAGATTGAAGGTGGATTATGGAACTCAAGGGTTACCATGAAAAGGATTAAATCAAAGAATAAGATCTATTTAAAAGCCACGGTCATGAAGATATTAAAGATGTCACATGCAAAACTCTAGTAGCTGGAGTAATGAATACAGTGCCAAAGAGGATAGTGTGCTAGGGCAGATTTAGGAGATTCCACATTATCTAATTACAAGGAAATACATCATTTATTTATTTTTTTAGTTAAAAGAAATCATTCTAAACCCTATATAGAATCCATTGATACTTCAAAATCCTCTCAAGGAATTTGAGATTATGCAAATATATGTCAAGTAAATACCTAGATTACAAATAGTAGTGGGAACAATGTAACATTTGTTGAGCAGAGCAAGAATGAGATAAGCAGCAATGAATCCTATGCCTCCTTCCACACACATCTCCTCACCGTTCTCTATCATTCTTTATGGAAACCCTTCTCCATTTTGGTGGTCTATACTTGAAAATAATATTTTGATGAAGGTTTTAGAGTATGTTTATTAAAATGAAAACTCCATTCTAGTGGGCTACGCTTGAAAATAATATTTTGACAAAAAAATTATGGTATGTTTATTAGAGTTTTAGAGTATTTTGGTGGGCTATATTCTTGATTCCTTAAATGATTTATTCAAATGGATTGTGACTAAATAAATGAGTAACTATTTAGTCATTTTTATTTGTGTGACTAAATAATTTTTAATCAACGACCAAACTAGTAATTTATTTACTCATTTATAGCTGAGTTGCAAAAAATGAGCAGAATTTAGTCATTTTTAGTTGTTGTGACTAAAATGTTTAGTCACCTAGTCATTTATTTTCCAAATTCTACTAGTGTGTGCTTCCTTGTGCATTTATGGCTCTCTCAATGTTGAAGGCCCTAGGGATAAGCTCATCATAAGAAGTGACACATTGCATCTTTAACTAAAAGGATAAATCTGTATTGACATTAGCAATGATGATTCTGACTTGTTGCTCCTTAGGAATGGGTCACTTGCTCTTACTAGCTCGCTACCTCCATCGTTGTAGGAATTTTGTGGTCAAGTTCAATATTTTGATTTTAGGAGTCTTAATGGTTAGAAATCATAGTAAAATCAGAATATAATAAGTTTTGGAATTAGTATTTTAAATTGTTTTTTGGGGTCATTAACTTCAGACTATCTTCTCTTTTGCAGGGGTGGTTGCATGCCAAATTTTTTTGGTGTAAAATATCAGAATTATTAGATTTTGTTACCTGTCTATGAATAAAAAATATTGGAGTGTGAGCTTGATATGTTTTGAAGATCTAAATAGTCAAGCTTGGTAAAGAAAAATCATGTTAGATAATATTAGTCCAAAACAAAATGAAGAGACACTTGATAGATTGTGGGCTAGATTGAAAAGAAAGGGTGATGGGAAATGTTATTGTCCTTGCAATAATTGCAAGGGCTTAAAGACAAGATCACTTTTAATCACAACAGCTGAGAAACATTGTAGGCAGCATGGTCACGTTTAAGGGGGGAATGATTATCGTCCATTGGTAAGGTGTTCATTATATGTGTTTATATTGATTGAATTTGTAAATGTTTATATCATTTTAACATTATATATATATATATATAATCACTTGATCATGATCATAGTTTATTTGTGTCTATCATTATTATAAAGGTGGGGTACCCTAGGGAAGATGATATGGATTATCACAGCTTGGAGAATGTGGTTTTGCAAGCGGATGAACATGGAGCTGTGAATATCAAAGATGAAGTTAATGATCCTATGGAAGAAGATGATCATGCACTAGAAAACACGGTTGAAGATGATGGTATGAATACATTGATCCATGACACATTTAGTGGCAGAACTGATCATGATGAACAAGATGACTTTGATAATGTTCATGATTTACCTATACTTGAGAAGGCATACGAGCCCCTTTATGAAGGCTCCCAAACAACTCTTCTCTCTACTATATTGTTGTTTTTGAACTTGAAGGTTATGAATGGTTTATCAAATATAGCAATCTCATGGATGTTAAGGTATGTCATATATGTCATCTTTTTTCATTTATTTTAATTGTTGTTAGTTCATCACTAGTAAATAAAGGATGAAATATGTAACATTAATATTCTTTATATTAACAAATTATTTTTTGTTGTAAATTGATTGGTGAATTTTTGTTACCACCATCAAATATTTTACCTCGCTCATACCAAGATTTATCTGTCATTATGAAAGATATCAGAATGGAGCATCAAGCAATAAATGCATGTCCCAATGATCATATTATATATCATAAACAATAGGAATTTGCAACAGAATGCCTAGAATGTCATATTAGTAGATATCAAACAGATCAACTAACAAAAAAGGTGCCTTGCAAGGTTCTTCGTTATATTCCTATTATTCCATGTATGCAATGATTATTTAGGTGTCAAAGCTTAGCCCAATTTATGAATTACCATGCGTGGAATAGAAGTGGCTCCATATGACATTCTTCAAATGCTTGCAGATGGTTTTGCATTTAGGGACATGGAGGAAAAATGGCCACACTTTAAAGAATACCCTCGTAATCTCAGGATTTCATTGGGAGCGGACGGTGTCAATCCATTTGGAGAGTTGAGATCTATTTACTCAGTGTGGCCTGTTTTTGTTATCAACAATAACATTCCTCCATGTATGTCAATAAAGAGGGAGCACATAATGTTGTCAATGATTGTTCTAGGTATTTATTTACATCAATTTTCTTTAACGTAGTAGCATCTCATTTGTCTTATTTGTTGCATAATGACATATTTTTTCATTCAATAGTCATGTACATTAATTTATATATATTACAGTAAAATGGTTATAATAATTATGTAATGTTTATGTTCATTCAACTAGGTAAGTACCAAGTTAAAGATATGAATGTATATATCAAGCCTCTTATCGATGAGTTACTAAAGTTATAGAATGGCGTCACTATTTATGACGTCTCTAGACCAATAGGACAAAGACAATTTCAATTCCATGCAATGCTTGTATGGACGATTCATGATGCCCCAGGGCTAACACATTTTTGTGGTATGTTATAACGTTTGACTGCAATTTAACAATATTTAATTTGATGAAGTAGATATCATGCATGTTTTTAAAATAATCTATTCATTATATATAATTATAAAAATTGACATATTTAATCCAATTATGTATAATCTAGCAGGTCTTCAAATAAAGGGAAAATTTGCATGTCCAATTTGTGGTCCCAAGATGAAATCTTGTCGTTCAAAAAATTTAGGAAAGCAGATGTTTGATGAGTATAGGAACTTCCTCCATAGAAATCATAAGTATCAAACTACTGAAAAACATCTTTTCAATGGGAAAGAGGAGACTACATGAAAACCACGAAGAATGACACCTCGCATATGGAAGTTGGAATATAATAGAATTAATTGTCAAGGTTATACATCGGATCAAATTTTTTATCTATCATAAATGATATGTTTTAAATTTATATTTTTATATTGTGTTGTGTTTACTCAGGTTGTAATTGACAATGATTGTCATTGTTAATTTGTTTGACTTATATGCTTCATGAAGGTCGTCAAGGCATTAATGGTCGGCTTCCATAGGGACTAAAAATTTATCCCAAAAAATTTAGTAGGTTGCCCTACTATGAACAGCTACAAATTGTGCATTTGTTTGATACAATGCATATCAGAAAGAATATAAGAGAAATGCTATGGAAAATATTGGATGGAAGGCATGACAAAGAAAAAATTGTCAAAAATTTTTGTGACATTCAGGAAGTCAATCATGCAATGAAAAATGTCATTCAATTAAATAGCGATGGAGACCAAACTAATATAAGCGCCCTTCCTTGGTTATTAATAGAGTAGCAAAGCAATGCTATAAAAGAAGTCATACGAAAAAATTGATTTCCCATAGGATTTGCTACAAACATAAAAAATATAATAACCAAGAAAGGTGAATTTGGGTCAAGGATAAAAACGCATGATTGGCATACCTTCATTAAGGTAATTATTCTAGTATATTACATACACTTGTATAATGCATGTACTTTTCAATCTATTGTGTTTACTACTTTTGGAAAAATAATGTAAAGATCATTTTATAATTGTTGCAGTATGTTCTACCTCTATCTCTCCCAGACAACTTTGACAATAATGTCAAGAAAGTTATATATGATCTTGGAAAATGCATGAGGTAAGTAGCGATATTTGTTCAATTCATTGTATGGATATGTGGAGGATCATCATGGAAAAAATAGGCCCTTAAGTGGCAAAAAAATTAGAAAAATCAGAGTTAGGAAACTTGACATAAAAATTTGAATAAGTTATCTATATTATTTAAAAAATATGGGAGAACATAATTTGTAGAAAATTGAATGTAGTTTCTAAACTACTAGGTTTTGTTTTAAAAGAATAAATCTATTTGGTAAAAAATTGAAATTTCAATGCAGTAGTACTTAAATTTCAGGGAAAAAATAAGAAGTAGGTGTCTGTCTGACCACCTTAACCACAATAAAATGATAATATTTTTTTATAATATTTTAGATATAAGTAGAGGACTCATGTCCCGATGTGATACATATTTTTTTGTAATTTTTTTCCAAATAAATAATTAATTATGATTTTTTTATTACAACTTTTAAAAATATATAAAAACTCAGATGTCTAACCACCTTAACTTGGTCAAAACTTCATGAAATTCATTTTTTTTTTAATCCTATACTATGTGAAAGGATAGAATGTGGCATTTGTTTTGGATTCAAAAAATGTGATACCATTTGAAAGTTATAAATGTTTTCAATCAGCCTATCAATTAGATTTTAGTCATAATTTGAATAGAAAATGAATAATAATTACTTATTAAATTTAAATTAAAGCATAATTTATACTTTTGGAAAGCGAGAATCGCCTTTAAAATCATCATTTTCGCTTCATCAATTTTGGGTAAAAAAGTTGTACCACATACCCATCATATTGCCACTTTTTGCCCATCATGATCCCCCAAATACCCGTATACATCTTATAATTTCATTTGTTTTACTTGTTATGTAATATACTGTATATTTTTGTTAAATCTTGTTAATATATTTGTGCCTTGAATCACTTGTAGATGGTTGTCATCTAAAGAAATCCATAAAGAAGATATAAATTATTGGAAGAGAAAAATTCTTCGTCTAATGTGTGAAATGCAAAAGTATCTACCTTCAAAAAATTTCAATGCACAAGAACACTACTATATACACCAAGTTGAGGAGATTGAATTGTGTGGACCTATACACACAAGGTCAATGTGGATGGTTGAGAGGCACCTGAAGTTTTTGAAGGATTTGGTTAGAAAAAGAGCACATCCTAAGGGTTCTATGGTGGAGGGATATATGGTATACCAGACCATGGTATACATTAGTGAATATCTTCATAAGTTTGCAACAAAGATCCATGTAGATGGTATTTGGGATCCCAACTCCATTAACAAATTTGAAGGGGGGTACCTCATGGGGAAAGGTAGATTGAGGAAAGTGAGGTAATTATAAGATGGTCATGGAGACTAATTGGAATACATTTTACATATTTTTTTTTATGTATATTGTACTTATTTAATTTTTAATCTTCAATATACATCAATTATAAATTAAGGTTGTATACTGTGGTATTTAACTAATTATACGTCGTTTGTGAATTTCAAAAAAATTTGATACAGTTGGTTGAGAGTGGGATGCACTACATTTGTATGTCACCAACAATCTTGATTGGATGACGGTATGGATTGAACGATGTCAAGAATTTGGTCGCGCATTAACATGGGAAAGTGTGGCTTCATTGGTTAAAAAAACTGATCATAATGGAGATTCCAATGTTACAAAAAGGGAAATTGATTTAGCATATGGTTTAAGAGATAAATAGGTACGTATAAATATATTAATCACCCATATTATTTAATTTTTTACAATTATATTGATGTATAAATATGTTGAGATTGTTTTCTTTGCATACATTTGGCCAAGAATAAATATTTTTATCAACTGACGATATTGCAATAATTTTTACATGTTTGACATATTGCAGGTGAAACACCACAAGGCTATATGGTGCAATGGTCATAAATTTTGAATCAAAATGTTGGATGACATGAAGAAATTTTTTGATTCTGGTATAACTTTAGTCTTTCAGGTGACTAATGTTTCATCTAGAAGTCTCAGAAAATAGATACTATGGGATTTTGGATGATACACTTGAGTGTGACTTTAAGTCCTTCAAATTAATTCTATTTTTCATCCTATTGTATAGGCTATGATTGAATGAAAATGATCCTGAGAGAACTATTATTGAACATGATAATGGATTTACCATGGTTAATACAAGGTTGATCGAGCGAGTTGGAAATGAGCCCTATGTTCTTCCAAGCCAATGTGAGTAGGTATTTTACTCAGAGGTTCCAGGTAAATCGGGTTGGTTATTTTTTGTTAGACATGATCCAAGAGGAAGGTCGGTAAATTATAATGTGGTGGAAGAAGAAAATACCAAAGAACTAGAAGATGATGTAGATGATGATCAGGATCAACAGTTAGTTGATGATGTCCCTGACGAATATGTCGAAAAGGAGGAACTAGATCATGATGATGTAGGAGTTAATGTTTATGAAGATGATATCCCTGTGGATGATGACATTATCAAAACTGATATCAATGGCGATGATGATGATATGACCAATCCTTATAATGTTAAATCTAGATCGAATGATACAGAAAAAGAGTTGGATGAAGAAGAAGATCAATGACATTGAAATGTATGAGTTATGCGATTATATTATCTATTTGATATTAATTTCTTGATAGAATTATATTTGACTTATGTGGTTATATAATTAATTCATGATGTTTTTAATTTTTATGCCATTACATAATTAATTTAATGATGTACTTTTTAATGTTTGAAAGGTCAAAAAATTAAAACATTTCAATAGTGATGTTAAGAACCTTGAAATTAGTGTGTTTTATGTTTCATGTGATCATAAAAGATTAAAAAGTCAGTTGTAGAGGTGTTTTTTTAGTGGTTGACATGTAAAGGAATTTAAAAGGCATAAATTGATCATTATAATGGTTTTTGATGGTTTAGGATTTAAAATACAAGCTCTTGACATTCAAAAATTTGTGTTTTTCTTCAAAATTTTTGTATTTTTCATGTTATGCAGCATTGTACGGTCACATGCAGCCATATTTTGATGTGAAATCAATTCCAAGTCATGAAGATATGTGTTAGCTTTGATTTGAATATGATTTGAGGGCTTAAGGAATTGATTTGAGTTAGGAAGCTCCATTTCTTTGCATATAGCCCGGTTACCTTGTTTTTGAGGGTTTTGTAGTCCAAACATGATATAAAGGGGCTCTTACACTTTTTGTGATTATTGTAGCTTGTGTAAGAGGCCTAATGGATACTGTTGTAATTGTAGGATGCATGAATAGGGTGTAGGATGAGAAATAAAGAAGGTATAGCTATTTTCCTCAAGAGTTTTGTGAAGAAAAGCATGTGAAATGAGAGGCTCAAGCCTAGGTTTCAACAAAACATGTATGGGAGATATAATTTTATGAATTTTTATCCATGATCAGACCTAATGTGTTGTTTCTGAACATTGAATATAAATGATATACACACACACACACGTACATATATATATATATATATATATATATATATATATATATATATATATATATATATACATACATATATATATATATATATATATATATATATATATATATATATACTCCCATATATATACATATATACATAATACATATGTATATACATATATACATATATATACATATATACCATATATACATATATATATATACATATCAATAATGTATGTATTTAATGTATGTATGTATCTTATGTCTTGACCACCATCATAATGTAAATACAATTATTGGATGCTCACTCCTAGAACAATAAATGCAACATGATTAAGAAATCTATATCTATATATATAAATGTGTATTTATTTTTAATTACCCAGGTATGTGCAAGCATATGGTTTGTCTTGTTATAGGTAACTTATATCCATAAATTAATGTATGGTGAAATTCTAAATTCTTCATCACATATAATATGAAATCGATCCAAATATTAAACTACAGTAAATAAAGCAGTGAAATGTATATGTATGTGTATTTGTAAATGTAAGTGTAAAATAAATAAGAATAATGAAAATTATAAAAGAATACAAAAAGGTTTAGATTTTAGAGTGGGAGAGATAGAGGGGTAGAGGGTTTAATGGCTTTAGGGTTTAAGTTAATGGTTTAGGGTTTAGGGTTTAGGGTTAAAGGAAGAGGGTGTTGGTTTGTTTTTTACACTGTAACTAGGTTGGTCTTCTAATTTACCTATGGGATTACCAATTCCAATCAAGGGAAGCTCAAAGGACCTGGACCGACTAACAAAGACTTTAAAAAGCCTCCTACACTTTGGGCTCTACAAGACTCGGGAGGGTGATCCCTTAATATTTTTACAACCTCCACATTAATATCATAAACAACATTAACAAATAACAAATAATCCCATTGAATAGCTCAACACAATAGGATAATATTGAATAAAATTGGTTGTTCACCAATAATATCAACTATGTGGAGTATGAGATAACTACAACACAATCCATAGTAAAATATAGTCATTAATTTTCAATTTGTAGCAAGCTCTAGGAAAAGTCAAACAATTATTGAACTACACAAATAGGTACAACTTAGATCAGTGCCATATATCCATTGCAGGATTCAAATTCATAAGCATCTAAAGGTTTATGATAGATTTAATACATAACATATAAGATCCCAGACAATATTGCATTACAATTTCATCAGTATGCAATCTCACCCAATACTACTTATCAAATCCTTATAGAGAACATATCTGCCTATAATCCCATTCAAGCATTTTAATTAATTCTTTGAATTAAAGCTAAATAAGGATTATACACACCACAATAGTGAGATGAATGAAACAACCCTTATTCATCTTATTCAAAATTCGGATATGCATGTACAGTGGAGAGACATGAGTTTGAATTTATCATTTCAAATCAAATGCTAGTACTATTATACAACATTAAATCCCCATGAATTCAAAACCGATTATAGAATAACTCATAACCTAAATTGTATTTCTCTCTAAAACCATTTGACTTTACAATTTGCTCTGCAACTTCACCTAGACTCGACCAAACCCGTAATTTTTGCCTTGAAATACTTATAGAAAATGAAGGAGCAAACAAGCATCAGGCCAGAAAGTGCACATGTCACCAGCCAAATGAAGCATCTAGTGATATTCCAAAAATCGTTACAACAACCATCACCCTGGAGAATATTCCTGTTCATCATGTCAGCCGAGGAAAATTGAGGCAACAACAAAAAACCACAAGAAACCCATGCCGAGACTGCCATCAAAGAAAAATTGAAGGCCGTTGTAACCACAACATCTGATTTACCACCCATTAGTAATTCATTCTTTTATTCCTCCCCAGTCAAATATTTATTTACCCACCCCTAATATTCTTCATCAGTCGGCCAGTCAAAATTAATTACCTCATTCACCTTGGCATTATAAGGTGTGTATTTTACTGCTACCTAATTTGCATCTCTTTCAAAAGATTCCAAAAATGAGCTGGTACTAATGATTTTATCATATAGCTCACCAACAAGTCATAATCTAAGTCATCACAAATTAATTTAATTTGATCATTGATGGCCTCACCTACTGTCACCGCTGGAATGACCTGATTTTCCCCTGCTCGTCAATTATATCAGGTAACAATGTGTTACCCCAATCATTGAAATTCTTCACCAACTCCCTAATCTTCCTACTCAAGTCATCTGGTAAGGTCTGAAAACCTTGCAATGATTTTACTAACACTTGAGTAGGATTTAATGATTGGGGCCTATTGTTTGTATCAAACCTTGAGGCCTTATACATGACATCCAGATCACTGCCCCTATGGATCCAATTTTCAATCAATGGTATCACTACCTCCTGATCCCTATCAATATTCTTTATTTCATCTAATAGAAAAGAATATAAAGAATGTATAGATAGCAATTTATTATCAATCTTTTCATTCAAATTCCTTAAAACAGTAGTAACAATCTCTTTTTTCTTTGAAAGAGATCCCTCCTCACTTACCCTCAAAGATGCTTGTAACTCATCAATTCTTTGCAAGAGTTGCTTCTTTGTAGGATCAACAGAGCACTCTGTTTCTTTATCAATTTCCTCTAAAGAAGGGGTGAACGCAGGATTCTAACTAGGAGACCCTGGTGTGGAAACAATTGGAGAAACAAGAGGCACTGACCCTAATGTGGAAGGTAATGTACTGGTCCCTGGAGCACTTGATGTCTCCCCAATCTGTCTATACCTGAACCTTTCCACCTCAGTTTGCAACTCAACATTCCTCTATTGCATCTTGTTGTATTTTTCAATCAAAAGGTTATACTTCTCCATTAGGATTTTCTTTTCATCCTCCTCCCTTTCAACAGTCTTTTGTGCCAATTTGGCCACATTCATAGTTAAAACAGTGGCCTTGGTGGTTGACATGACCTTTGAAGCTCTCTTTATTGTTAATCCCCCTTTGAAATTTGGATTAATGTATATAATATTTGGCTTTCTCCCTTGTGGGGTCAATGCCCAAATTGCCAAGGTTTCATACTCTTCACTAAAAGCATAATCTTGAAGTGTTGCCTTGACTTCTTCTTCAGATTCTTGCAAGGGATGCTTGGACTTCATAATAGCATTAAAGGCCACTACATCTGCAATGTCCCATTGAGGAAAAATCAATACACCAGCCTGACTCACTAATTTTCTACCTTCCTCAGGAGTGATGTTCTTAAATTCTTCCATTAATTCAGCTTTCACTTCCTCATCATTCTTCTAGTCTGACCTATCAAGTCTTAGTTCTCTTCTCTCCTTACATTTATTTTTATATTCTTCAAACTTCATCCTCCATACCAATTGCAAGAATACAAGAGTCTTTACAAATGCATTGTCCTCTAGAAACTCCTTACATGCTTCCATTATTGCATCTTGTACACTTTTTCCTTTCATATCTAAATCAGATAAAACCAACTTAGCTAGCCTAGGAGGGGAAGGAATAGCAACCTAGATGTCCTGATCAATAATAGTAATTTCATCCATCAAAATCTCCTGTGGTTGATCAATTCTTTTCCTTTTAGGGCTTGCCTCAAATGGTGGTGATTGGGGACTATCTTCTGGTGATGACTCTAAATCAATGATCTTAATTGCCCCAAGCACTTTGAATTTTGGACCTGGCTATGAAGGAAACTTCATAATTTGCTTCCCCTTTCTATCCACTTCTTCCTCATCACTGTTGCTATCCTTTTTTCTCCTGTAAATGGGCCACTTTTCTGTAGGCTGTTATGCTGGCCTCATTTCAAATGGTCTTGCACTTTGTTCTTGTACACCCAGACTCAACTCTAAGTTTACCTTTTTGGTTCTCAAAGTTCCCATAATCTCTTTGAAGTTCTCCATCAGAAAATCAATTTTCTTATGGCGGGGAATGAACTCCAACAATGGATCATATTTTGAATCCATTTTGTGCACAATATCTAATAGCTTATCATAAGCTATCCATTTCTCCTTGTTCAACTCTTGTTTATCTAGGTCAAACTCATTTCTAATTAGGTCCTTAGGAAAGTTGAACTCATGCACAAATTTTCCAGCATTTATTCTTTGTCTAAAAAAGGTAAAGAAACCCTCAGGATCATGCTACTACTTTGGACCACATCTCAAATGATAATCCTCAAAGAATTTCTCAAAGTGCACCCAACCTCCTTTTAAAAGGGAAAAATGTTCCCTTAACCCTCCCTGTGAGGTTGTCCTCATGGATGCAACCTATCTGCCACATAACATCTCCAAACCCCACTCTTGGTGGCACATTGTATGGTAGTATATGAGGGGCTCCTTGAAAACCATATACCTTCAAAACAGTGTTGACTGGGTATGGGATAATGTCACCCCAGTTATGGCTGACTTTTAATTCTGGCTTCCTCCCCTTTGGCCTGAGGAAATTATGTAATTCCTCAGGAATCCTAGGTACATTCACCATCAATCTAGCCTTCAATCTGGAAGAAAAAAAATTATCAAATTGCACATAACTTGTGCTTTCCTTATTACAAGATAAATTTGTAGCCCATATCTGTATTGGAAATCTTTCTCTGTCAACGATTGCCTTAATGTCATCTTTTCAGAGAAGAAGTCAACATTCTTGAACAAAAACATATGCATCAACATAGAATACCAAAATAATTGAGTGTCGGTATCATTTTTCTGCAGCTTTGACAACCCCTCATATATCCTCTCAACCAAGAAAGAAGCAAATTCATATGTGACAGAGAAGTTAGGGTGTTGTATTTGCACCCCATGAACATGTATGCAATGGGAATCACTGCACCAAGACTGAAATGAAAAATTTGACACAATGAATAAAAAGTGGCCAGGAAATGATTTGCAAAACAATTTAATCTGAAAGGTTTTTGGTCACTGGGGTTGATATGAAATCTTGAACCTCCTGCCCTAACTAGATGAGGTGGAAGCAATTTAGCTCTAAAAAGAGACTTCAACTTTGCATATTCCTGCTTCATTTCCTCAAGGATGATAGGTACCAAGTCCTCACTCAATTCACTAAAGTCAAAAATCTATTGAATATCATCTCTGTTAATGCTTAACAAAACCTTTCCATCATTATCCCTAATTACCCATGTGACAAGGTCATATCTTGCAGCTACTACCCTAAGCAGGTCTACATTAGGGAAAACATTCGATACCACCAGCTTCCCCATATCATACACCCATCCATTTTAAAAAGGGTGAGGCAAAATCCACTGTCCATACCACAATCTGAACATTTCCAAACCCGTGAGAGGAACCCTAGCATTGGCTATGTTGGAACAATTGTATGCTAACCCCTCCCCTAGGATTTTCCCTCGCATCAGAACCAATACCTTCTTTCTATCATTCATTGACAAGGGCAATTGATCCAGGAAATCATCATACATGTTTCTTTCTAAATAGTCAGTCTGGCCATAATTTTGCTTGGGTGGTGCCATCTCGGACAAACTAGGGCTTCTTATAACTTCACACTTCAAATAGCTAGGACTAACTAGAGATATGAAATTACAAAACATAATATTGCAATTTCTCACAATTTAAATAAATTATAGCCCTAAAACATTTATCAACAAGCCTTATGATAAGTACAACAAATATTTTCCTTAATTCAAGCACAGAGTGACTGGGAAACACATAAATTAACTCATGACTCTTTTCACAGAAATCCCAAATTTTGGCTATCAAGGTTCACAACCTTGCTCTCGGCTTTGAAACTATTTCACAAAATACCTTAATGCTTTGTGACACACATAAAGCAGGAGAATTGATTTTATTTTGATCAAATTGTGCTAGTAAATGTCTCATCCGCTATTAAAGCTCACTCAAGCACTGCACAAATGACTCCAACCATATTTGATGTAGATTTAAGTTCAAGTTGTCGATCCTCCATTTTGATCAAATCATCGATGACTACCTTCAAAAAAGGATGACACAATTTCCAACATGGCCATAAGGGGCACACCATACCATACGTTGTGAAGGAAGTCCATGTGGTGGTTGCCTGTGATATCGCAATCGATAAAAATCCTACAACTTCGGATCACGCGATGGCAGGAAAACGTAGATATTGAGCATCAATGATATCGTTCCTTTAACATAGTCATCGACCCTATCATTAACACTTGGGTAGCTTTTCCATCAAGATTATAACACATCCGTCGATTTGAATCACATGCATCTTAAGAGAACTTTATTAACCCACCTTTTAATGTATTTAAGGCCGGATTAATGTTCCACTATATTTCCTTTAGTCTTTCAACTTCATCAGATGAGACACGTGGTGACCACCTGTGATATCGTGATCGACCAAAGCACTATGGTGGGGCCATCACGGGATGACATGGAACGGCTAAGATCAAATGGTAGTTGATCAACAGTTGCAGAATTTAATCCCCCAGAAGGACACGTGGCACCCACCTGTGATATCGCAATCGGTAAAAATCTTGCAGCTTTCGATCACGTGATGGCGATAAACCATTGATATCCGAAGGAAATTTGATCAACGGTAGCGTGAATTCAATCCCTTCTGCAAAATAAAACATTCATTAAAATGGACGAGGGGACATCACTAGGCCAACGGTAAACAACGACATAAGTTGTTTTTTAAAAGATGAAACATGAGGCCAACCGAGACTTAGGAAATAAAACCTTGCAGAGGAAATAAAGTATTAAAATCAAAGTTTGGTTTTAATTTTAATCTGGTGACATAATCCTAAGCCATTAACCCCAATGGTCATGTCACCGATGGCTTAGCCAAAGCCTTTCATTAAATACTAACCATGCAATGTGTAGGTTTTCTAGATTCGAAGATATGGGAGAAGATCTCGATCGTACCCCGCCAGCTCGTAGACCTAAGGTGTCACCCTATTATTTGGAGCAAGGTCAGAAAAAGTTAGATGTGTATCTTGTATGGAATGTGGGGCCCAATCTCCACTATTGAGCTCATAACCCGTGGTTTTAGATCGACAACCAAGATCAAAAGCTAATGTAAATCTCTGTCATTCCCCGCTAGCTCGCAGGAGGAAGATGAAGGTTGGTTAAAAGCCACGAGGTCAACAAGATTGTGATGCATAGCTCCAACCATTCAGTTTGAAAAGTGCATAGGACCTTCCGACATGGTAGTTGGTTTCCGAGATGGATTAATGTTATTGGTCATGAGGAAGGTCAACGATGCTTCGTTGGATGTCAAACCAAGTTAGCCTAAGATAAACCATTTGATCTGCTAGCTCTTCAGGAGATCAGCGGGTAGTGTTCAAAGTTGGAAAATGACACATGGTGGTTCATTTTATCATACAACTGGTGAAGCATTAATGAATTATTCCTTAATTGTGTAGTCACGTTGATCTCAATCTGTGTGAAGATGTTGTTGTTGGCAATCATGAAGGGTGATCTGTGGATTCTCATGCAACTCAAGTTAAACGGTGATAGTACATACTCTGCCAAATTTCCATGTTTGCACATGCATTTTTACTAAGCATTGATGAAGGTTTCCATTACCTCGCAGAATAAATACAAGAGGAATTAACTGATAATTGTGTCATTCTTGTAGCAGTTAGAGAACTTTCTGGGCTGAGTCTAATCAAGTTTGAGTGCTTGTCTGACAAGAGAAAATGAGTAAGTCAGTAAGGAGGTCTCTTCATTTGAGCTCACAAAAGCTCGGTCCTCTATTCAGGAAGGTGATTTGGTTGAAAAGCCCAAGCTTGTGCCCGCTAGATGTAGTAGAAGGTTGCAATTCCAGGATGTTGCTACTCAACTAGTAGATGAAAAAGGAAACCAGTCGGTGTGCTCTATTACTAATGTCGATAGGAAAATAAGGTATGGGCATGGCTCCTTTGGATGCCAACACTTGCCCATTGACCATACGAGCAACACTTCTGATGGTGTAACTGAGACCGACTCTGAATACTGTCGGTATTTATCTTGCTTCAATCATAGTCTACCCTCTGATGAGGAAGTGATATATGTGGTGCCATTGGCAGTTAAAACCCCAAGCGGATAGACTAGAACCGTATTGGGAAAGGACAAGAAAGAAGAGGAGGCTAAGGTTTCCTCTCCTCCTCTAGCAGAAACTAGAATCAAGCATGTATACCGGGGTCTGAGTGTTGGTAAGGGCAGGGTGGGGGGTAAATAAGAAGTTGTTGTGTGGGATGTAAAATTTTGTGTTGATGATGTTGTTGTTTTTGGTGGTGTTGGTTTTGCGTGTGTGGCACATTTTGATGTCAATTGTGTGCCTTCGTGGAAATTTGGTTGCCTCGTTTCATTGCGTGGATAGCGACAAAGGGGATTTTGATGAAAATTTGTGTTCCCATTTCTGATGGTAGTTACAACTTTAGCTTTCCCCAGTTGCACTATGTTTTGTAGATTCAACGTGTGGGAAGTTTTGAAATGAAAGTCAAATGCAATGGAGATTTTGTTCAAATAAAAATTTGTGGTGAAATTACATTTGATCCTGAAGCTTGTTGCTCCCTTTTCATATAAAAGGGAATTCAAGGCGCATTTCTAGGGAGAGAACTGATGAAATCTCTAGCTAGGTTTTGAGTTGAATATATGGGTAGAAAGATAGGAATAGAATAGATAGCCTATTTTGAGTTTTGGATGAATATATGCAAATTATCTTAAATTGTATGTAGATATGACTTATAAGCATGAATAAACATATAATTCTAATATATTTTCTCTCCTTATGTGGATTTGAGTGAATTTTGAATGAAATGTTAATGATGTTGTCATTCTTCTTTTGAGAATTTGTTCAATTGTGTGTATGTTTTTTCTTTGATTCAAGAAAATCAATTAAATTCTTACATGGAGTCATAAGTTTACAATTATTTACAATGGATTTGATAAGTAGTAATATATCAGAGAATTGAGCTTCATAATGCAAGGTATTATATGAGTAGTCCATTCTATTAAATTCTTGGGTCATTTCCACTAATGGTAAATGGGTAACTAAATATTTAACTGAAGAAGAATAAAAGAATAATATGTAAATGGGTCACTCACTCAATCCCTCTATCTCTCTCCCCTTAACCCTAAACCCTAAACCCTAAACCCTTAAACCCTCTACCATCTACCCTTAACCCTCCCTTCCTTTATTTCTCTCTCTCTCCCTCATAGCACCACTCCCTCCCTGAGGTCTCTCACTCACTCACTCACTCACTCTATCTAAAGTATCTCCATCCTACCCCTTCTCCCTCTCTTAGGTCTTTCTCTCACTCACTCACTCCCCTCTACCCATAACCCTCAACCCTTAACCATTAAACCCTCTACCCTCTACCTACCACATCTCTCTCTCTCTCAAGTCTATCCCTCCTACCCCTATCCCTCTCTCTCCGTCTCTCACTCACTCACTCTCTATCTCTCCCTCTACCCTTAACTCCTAAACCTTGAACTCCTTTAACCCTTAAACTCTAAACCCTCTACCCTATATCTCTCTCCCAGTAATCCCTCCCTCCCTCCCTCTCTATCAAATCTCACCCTCCTACCGCCTCTCCTTCTCTCAGGTCTCTCTCTCTCTCTCACTCACTCCTATAGTTGTCCCCTCTACCCACTACCCTCTACCCTCTATCTCTCTCCCACTACCTCCATCTCTCCCTCTCCCCTGTACCCATAACCCTAAACCATAAACCCTTAAACCTTAAACTCCAAACCCTTAAACCCTCTATCATCTACCCTCTCTCTCTCTCTCTCTATCTTTCTCTCTCTCGTCTCTCCCTCCTACCCCCTCTCCTCGATCTCTTGTATCTCTATCTCACTCACCCCTCTATGTGTCTCCCCCATCCTTAAACCCTAAAACTCTAAACCCTTAACCCTAAACCCTAAACACTTAACCCTTTAAACTCTAAACCCTAAACCCTCTACCCCCATTTCTCCCTCTCCCACTCCCTCCCTCTTTTCTCCCCTCTCTCTCTCTCAAGTCTCATCCTCCCACCCCATTTCCTCTTAGCTCTCTCACTCAACTTATTTCCCTCCCCCTCACCCCTAACCCCACCTTCTCTACCCTACCCTTAACCCTCTACCTCTATCTCTCCCACTTCCTCCCTCCCTCTCACCAATCCCTCTATCTCCCTCTACTCCATAACCCTAAACCCTTAACCCTTAAACCCCAAACCCTTAAACCCTCTTTACCCTCTCTAATTCCCTCTACCTCTACCCTCTCTCAAGTCTCCCTCCTACCCCCTCCCCCTCTCTCGTGTCTCTCTCCTGCCACTCACTCTCTCTATCTCTCTCCCCTCTACTCCTAACTCCTAAAATCCCTAAACCTCTTAACCCTTAAACTCTAAACTCCTTAAACCCTTTTAACCCTAAACCTCTAAACCCTTAATATTAGGTGTGTATTAAAACATTATAAAAGCATAAATTTTTGGAGTTCTATTAGGAATTGAATGATAAATGACGATGAATGGGAAAATCTAAGGCACTTTAATATTTTCAACTAAAAAGTTAGAGTTCAATTAGGATTAGTGTTCACTTAGGGTTAGGTTTAGGGTTCAGTGAATGTTCAATTTGGGTTAGGATTGAGGATGAGGTTGGGGTTTACTTAAGGTTATGAATTCAATAAGAGTTAAATAGGGTCAAGGTTAAGGTTAGGGTTGGGGTTAAGGTTCAATTAGGATAAGAATTAGTGTTAGGGTTAGGATTAGAGTTCAACTGTAGTTCAAAGTTAGGGTTATGGTACAATTAGGACTATTGTTCAATAAATGTTCAATTAGGGTTAATACTTAATTAAGGCTAGTTTTAAAGTTCAATTAGGGTTTGGGCTACAGTTGGGATTATGAAACAAGTAGGTTTTGCTAGGGTTTGATTAGAGTTAGGTTTAGGGTTTAGTTAGAGTTAGTTAGGGTTAGGGGTAGAATTCAATTATGCTTAGTGGTCAATTACAATTAGATTTAGTGTTCAATTAGGGTAAGGGTTAGAGTCCAAATAGGGTTAGGGTTTAACTAGGGTTAGGATTAGAATAGAATAAAGTTTTGTGTTTAATTATGATATCTAGAATTTAGCATAATTTTAGAAAATGAAATGATTTGGAAAAAGAAAAAAAATAGAAAAGTTGATTTTATATAGATCTTATTTCTTAATTTATTCTAAAATTTAATTAATAATTTTTTATTAATTTAAAATGAATATTTAATCTAATTTAATTTAATTGTATTAGATAATTAGTAAAACTAAATAGATAATAAATATTTTATGGATTTTAAAAATTAGAATTTAGTTTAATTTTATTTGTAATGTCAAATATTAAAATTTTAGATTGAAATGCTTAATTTATTTTAAAATATTTATAATTAATGTTGAATTTATAAACTAATATTAAGACATTAATAAATATAACCCTAATAATATGTTATTAGTGTTGAAAAATGAGGTGTTTTATTAGCTTAATACTCTGTAAAACTTTAATATTGCTAATCTAAGTAAGCTCTTTATTTGTTACATATATTCTTTGTGGGTGATCTTATCTTGATTAATTCATTTTACTGTTGTGGAATGAAGAGAGAAGTTGATAGAAGAACTAGATAGGATATTAGAAAGATCACACAAGATATAACGTGGAGAAACCCTTTCAGGAAAAAACTCCACCAAGAGTTATTCTATTATTCAATCTCTGAATTACAATAGCTGCAATTCTTGCTTGAGAATGCTTCTTCTATCTTTGTCAATATTCTTCACACCTGCAATAACAAACTCTTACAACTCTATTCAACTTGCTTGAGATAAATAGGCTTTAATTAGCTTTGTAAACTCAACATGACTTACAATTACAATGCACAAGCCCTATCCCTAAAAGGTACACCATATCTCATGGAAATAGGGTTATCTCATGAAGAATAATGCTAAAACATGTGCTTCATCCATTTGGGCATCCCAAACTGAAGCTACAACTCAACCTTCATTATGTTGATAATTCCAAAGCTCTTCCTCAAAGTCAGTGCCCTTAAGAAATCCTACTTAATTGAGCCTTCAGAAATATCTTATCATGCATGGGAGGTAAATCAAAGAAAGCATCTTGGGCACCCAAGTTGGCTCCAAGTGATTTCTAGTTAATTGAAACATTTACTCAACACCATTCGTGCAAGAATGGTCATCCCCTATTAATTGGAGGTAGCCCATGTTATCTATCATACAAATCAATGTTATTAGACATGCATTCCAAGTTAACTAAAGCTAACTACATGCAACTCAAAATAGCCAACATGCATGCAACATGCTCTTGCATGCAACTAAAGATAACTAAACCATAACTGAACTGAACTGAACTAAACTTCAAACATGCAAACATCAAATCCTAACTCCTACCTAGATCTTTAAATGCATTCAAAAGTGTTAACTGTTACTCTATATAGTTAACTGAACACAAGGTGAGTGTCACCTTACCATGTGTGCACCCACATGTTCCTATTATTTAGGAATAACTACAAATGTCAATTTCATGATTTATTTCATCCAAATAATTAATCTTATCCTAATCTTAGTGTTCAACACATTCCAAGAACTTAGGAGATACATGAAATAATTAATGTTTAGGATTTGCAATTAAATGGAATCCTATTTCCAACAATTAGAATTAGGGTTAGTGTTAGTATTAAATTAGGGTTAGAATTATGATTCAATTGTGTTAGGGTTTAATTAGGGTTAGTTCTCATTAAGGGTTAGGGTTCAATTAGGGCTAGGATTTAGATGGGCCTAGGGTTAGGGTTAGAAATAGTGTTTAATTAGTCTTAGAGTTAAAAATAGGGTTCAATTAGGCTTAGGGTTAAAATTATGATTCAATTAGGGTTAGGGTTCAATTAAAGGTATGATTATATTTCAATTAGGGTTATGATTCAATTATGGTTAGGGTTTTGGTAAATTATAATTATCTCACATATATGAGTTTGGGGTTAGAGCTAGGATCTTGGTTTGATTAAGCTCACCCTTAAGGTTAAGGTTAGGGTTTAATTTCAAGGTTAGGGTTAAGGTTAAGGTTAGGGTTTGATTAGGGTTATAATTAGAGTTAAGGTTGTCATGAGAACTATGGTTAGTGTTAAACTAAGGATTATGAATAGCATTAGAATTATGGTTAGGGTTAGAATTATAATTAAGATTATAATTAGGATTAGAATGAGAAGGGTTGGGATTATAATTATAGATAGACTTAGGGTTTGGATTAACATTAGGGTTAAGGTTAGGTTAGGTTTACCATTTAATTATAGTTGGGGTCTTAGGATAAAGCTTGGGTTCAATGATAGGGTTAGGGTTGGGGTTAGAGTTAAAGTTCAATTACAAATAGGGTTAGGGTTCAATTAGGTTTAAGGTTAAGGTTAGATTAGGGTTATGATTCAATCTCAACAATAATTCTCACTCTAACTCTAACCCTAAACTTAATCGTAAAACTAACATTGACACTAGTTTTAACCCCAACCCTAACTAAATATATATCTAACCCTAACCTTAATTCTCTAACTAAAAGTAATTCTAATCTTGTCTTTCATGTTGTGCTACAAATAATGATTTCATTTTATTTCACAATTATTTTATTAATTGTATTTTAAAAATTGATATATTTATGTTATTTTATATATTAAGTATGAAACATTTTTTATCCTTTAAAAATTATTTTATTACATATATTTTAAAACTTGATATATTATTATATTTGTTTTATTATATGTATATCAATTTTTTTAGTGTATAAGAATTATTTTATCAATCATATTTTAAAATTTGATATTTTTATTTTATTTTATTTATTAAATGTATATAACAAAATATGAAATAGTTACTTCAAAAATATTTTATTAATTATATTTAAAATAATTCAAAGTAAAACAAAATAATTTTTTAAAGAACAAAAATTTATTCTATATTTTTAAGAATTTAAATATGCAACAATTTTAAAAAGTTTTAAAAAGTAGAATTTTTTTTTCTTAAAAAAAATTATATTGAACATACTAAGGAAGTACACATCAGCTAATTAATGAAATGTATATTAACTGACACTGACAACTGTTAACAAAAGTGTGGAAGGCACAAGCCATGTAGATGCCCATGCCTTTTTTTATGTTGGGTAGCTATTGCCCCACCATACTACTCATTGCCAAGGAGATCCACGTGGCACCTGCCCGTGATATCGCAATCAATAAAGAACTTGCAACTTTTGATCACACGATAGCGGGAAACTGTGGATCTCAACCATCGACAATCCTGTTAATTCAACATAGTCGCCAACCTTGTTATTAACCATCAATCACCTTTCTACTGAGATTATAATATCTTCATTGATTTAAAACCATACATCTTATAATTGCTTTAGTAACCCGTGGCATAATGTATTAAAGACGCATCAAATTATTTATCATTCCTTCAGCTTCACCGGATGAGACACATGGTGCTCGCCCGTGATATCACAATATATAAAGACCTCACAACTTTTAATCACGCGATGGCGGGCAACCGTGGATCTCAACCATCAACAATCTTGTTCATTCAACATAGTCACCAACCCTATTATTAACCATTGAGCACCTTTCTACCAATATTATAACATCTCCATTGATTTAAAACATGTGTGCATCTCATAACTACTTTAGTAACCCTCAACATAATTTATTAAAGATGCATCAAAGTATTTATCATTCCTTCAGCTTCACCGGATAAGACACATGGCACTCACCCATGACATCGCAATCAATAAAGACCTCACAAATTTTGATCACACGATGGCGGGCAACCATGGATCTCAACCATTGACAATCCTCTTCATTCAACATAGTCGCTAGTTTTTTTATTAACCATCGAGAACCTTTCTACCAGGAGTATAACATCTATGTTGATTTAAAACATGTGCATCTTATAACTACTTTAGTAACCCACAACATAATGTATTAAAGACGTGTCAAAGTATTTATCATTCCTTCGGCTTCACCAGATGAGACACATGGCGCTCAACTGTGATATCGCGATCAACAAAGACAGTGTGGTGGGGTCATCGCAGGATGGTGGGGAATGACTGAGATCACATCATGATTGATCTACGGCCATGAGAACTTGTCCCTCTGCAAAATAAAAACATTTATTAGGGGAGAGGGCCCAATAGTCACGCGGGGTGCAAAATAAAAAACATTTATTAGGGGAGAGGACGCACTCAATCGTGATGATAATAACCAGTCTTACCACATATTTATAGTATATATTGTAAATAAATAGTCCAAATGTAAATAAAGAAAAAATCAAATGTTGATAAAAAATGGACCCATACTTGAACACATGAGAACCTCTAAATGTTATATGAAAAAAACATAAATAAATTCATGAAGAAGTGAAATAATTATTTTTTTGTTTCAAATAGAATATCACAACTCTCCACTATAAGTATATCATTTAAAAAATAAAATTCTCATTTAATAAAATAAGACACTCATTTAAACAAGTATTGTTATCATAGTGAAAAAATATTATTCTTATGTGTACAACAATTGGCATAGCAATGTACAAGCATTGGATAATTTTATATTAATAGTTTTTCCTATCACAAATATAAAAGGTGATCACAATAAATAACATGTATTTTCCCATTAAATGTGAAGGGTTTTCAAAAAGTTTTAGTGTTCAGCTATTGGTCCATTTTTGTTCAATAGAAGTTGTATTTTAAATCATTATGTGTTGTTTTTATAACAACAAATAGATTTTTTGTGTTCAACTATTAGTCCATATGTGTTGAATATAAAAGGTAGATATATCAAAGATTTATGGTTATCAATAAGTATTTGGTCCACTTAGGTTGTATATTAATTTTAATTTAAATAAAAATATCATATTCTACAAGCAACAAATGATATTTTTTTGGTTCAACTATTGGGGTTCCATGATTAAGTTTTGGTCGAACCTTTAAAAAGTCAAATTTTAGAAACTTCTCAAAAGATTTTCCAATGTGAGTTGCATGATGAGTTGCACCTCCAAACCTTAGTTATAGATAAATAAGAGACAGTCTACATTTCAAAAAAAAAATGAAGGTTCTACAATATTCTAGTGAATTGCCTGTGCCAGTATGCATGATCATTGACCCCTCTCCCCCAGCTGAATGCACACCACCAGGTTGACACAAAAAAATGACATAAGTTGTTTTAACGAGGGAACACATGACCAACAAAAGACTTAGGAAAAATAAATTCAGGCAAAGGAAATAAAATAATAAAACAAAAGGGGGCCCAACCTAGACATACGAAGCGATGGGGCTTAAGTAGTTTTAAAGCCTCTCCCAAAATTACTCTGGCCAAAGGATCTCATCCACTTCAGGCTAACATGAAAACTGGGTTTTACATGAAGACAAAGGTAAAACCACAACCTTAGGATTTTCCCAAACACCATAGATGACCAGAGACACAAGGCAGGATAAAATAGAACATAAAGAACAAAACTTTGAAGTTCCATCACTATGCATAACCCTAAACCCTAAACCATTAACCCTTAACCCTTAAACCCAAAACCCTTAAATCCTCTACCCTCTCTCTATCAAGTCTCTCCCTCCTAGTACCA